>JAYESA010000011.1:18587061-19047061 GCA_036927795.1 Iris macrosiphon | reverse complement strand
ATTGATAGAGAGGTATATAGATATATATGTATTATTATTTATATGTGTGTGTAAGTGTGTTCGATTATGTGTGTATGGCATGTGTGTTATGTTTTGAGCTTGTGTTAGAGGAAGCTATGTGTTTGTGCATTGTGGCCATGAGTGTGTGTCAGTGATGAGAGGGGCAAGTCAGTAGGTGCAGTAATGCACAGCAAGTCGAAGAGGATCACTGTGCAGTATCTATGCAGTTAGTTCACAGTATTGGTATCAGTTTACTATGCCCGAGCAGAGTATCAGTAGAGTTTTTAGTTCCTGGGTATTGGGCTAGAGTAGCAGCTAGTTTCACTCAGCAGAGCAGGATCTGCATTCAACTTCGGTGTGCAGCAAGATGGGCATCCACAACAAGAGTCAGTATCAGCAACCTCGGGGAGAAAGGTCACTGCTCGAGTGAGCAGTCGGTCAAGGAGCTCCTGCTGTGAAGATCTCCCAACTGCACAGAGCATTTAGGAACGACAACTTGGGAGTACAACTGCAGAAGTGTGGCATTTCAGTGACAGCAAGGGCTCGAGCCAATGTTGCAGCTGTTTGATGATAAACAAAAGAATGAAACTAGGTTTATACGAAACCCTTTCTTTGTTTACAAACAAGAAAAAGAAGTACAATTAATCCTATACGAGGATGTTAAGTACAATAAAAATGATTCTGGGGAAATATTGCGATAGGAGTCTGATCTGCGGTCGATCACTTTGTCCCTTGGACCACACGATGACGAAGAAGTGCTGTAGAAGAAGAAGAAGCTTCAAAGATTGCAGGAGGGATTGAACTCTCGTTGCCAAAGTTGTCAATCACTACTCTCTGTCTGTGCTCTCTCTCTGATCTCCTTTTTCTTGACCTTCTCTCTTTTGACCCTCTTGATCTCGACCTCTGTTTTCTGTAACCGGAAGTCTCTATTTATAGAGCTCAGTCACAGTAATTGTCTAGTCGGCGTAGAGGCCAAACTGTGGAGAGAGTTGCACTCTTTACGCAGCGGTTATAATAACTGCTACCCACGTCTGAATGATCTCCTGAATCCGCGTGTGACGCGTGTCCCATTATGAGGTAATGCGTATAATCGCTCATCGAGGATCACGGCATACAAGCCACATAGGTAACTATCCCTCGCGTAGAGATGGTTGGCATATAAGCCAAAATAACTGTCTTATTGGCGTAAAAGCCAAATAGTTATCTTGTTGGCGTAAAAGCCAAATAGTTGTCTTGTTGGCGTAAAAGCCAAATAGCTGTCTTGTTGGCGTAAAAGCCAAATAGCTGTCTTGTTGACGTAAAAGCCAAATTCTGCGTAAAGCTTGATGCTGCATGAATAATAGATAACCAGCATAAAACTAGCCAATTATCCTTCCTGACTGAGGTCTTGAGCGTATTCTGGCCAAATAGCCTTATCACGTACCTTTACAAATATAGCCTGAGTTGGCGTATTTCGAGGAGATAGCATACGGCGTACTCCTATAGTTGAAAATAGCCTGGTTGGCGTATTTCGAGGAGATAGCATACATCGTACTCCTATAGTTGAAAATATCCTGGTTGGCGTAACATGCAAGGTTGGTGATGTGAGCGTATTAGTCACAGTTTTAGCTTTCTCAGT
This sequence comes from Iris macrosiphon, assembly GCA_036927795.1. Taxonomy (NCBI): domain Eukaryota; kingdom Viridiplantae; phylum Streptophyta; class Magnoliopsida; order Asparagales; family Iridaceae; genus Iris; species Iris macrosiphon. Next base: position 19,045,443 of record JAYESA010000011.1, on the reverse strand, counting down.
CATTAAAAATAGAACAAAATCTCGTGCATTAAATGCAGAGATCTGCCCCCATCTCGTGCATTAACTGCAAAGATATGCCTCGAGTTTTGTACGAGAGACAGCTTTTGATGTGGCGTCTGATTTCATCTCATGTTGAGCGTAAAGGCTCAATTTTGCCTGTATAAAATAGGCAGCATATTCCTTGAATGCGTAAAAAAGGCTTGTGTTACGCCCCAGTCCTAAAATATCGAGGGACTAGATATGTGGCAATGGCCAGCAGCACACACCGATGGACAAATCCAATTTAATGGATCCATCGGGGCGCACTTAAGCTGTAGTACAACAATAATGGTCTAAATATACTAATCTCATCCACAGATATGAATACAACAAATATCAGAATCATAAAGCAAGATCAATCTCAATAAATATAAACTCGGGGAATAACCCGATAATGAGTCTGATACATCTGTCAAGATACAAGAATAAAGCTAACTACAATAAATACCGAGTATGGAAACAGTATATACTCAGAAGATACCCTCAGGGACCACTCGTCTACTGGATCTGGTACTCCTCCAGTGCCTGCTCCTGCTCCTGCTAATGCTCCTGTCCTGTATACCTCGAGATAGATCTCGGCTGCATATCCTGGGGACATAATTCGGATCCAGGTCCTCAGGGTATATAGCAAGGTACAAAATAACTCAAGCCAACATAAATGCAGTGCAACAATAAATGAGACAATAAGGTAAACTATATACCCAACTAAGTGATATGCAACTGAGAGTTTTAGTCATACTCGGGCTGAGACTACTACAGGATCTGTGTCGGGGAAACCCATAGCAGTATTTTCTCGAAGGGCCAGTACGGTACCAAAGATCTGTTGCCAGAGTCTAAGGCACTTCCATTAAAATATTATATATATATTCAGTCTTTTGTATGGTAAATCTCTCCCCACCCAATGTAATCTCACGTCTCATGTCCATGACACGCAGGATCAAAACTAATGCAGCAAGTCATATAATGTCTATGAATAAAATGTCTGTCATAAACCTGTATCCTATATAGAATCACCATGAATATCTCAAGAAGATTCTGTCTCATGAATAGTATCAAGTGTCCTGGGTCTATGTACTTGATATGGCAAGTACGAGAATATAAAGGGTCACGATATCCATCTCTAGGTGACGTTACACAACTCTGCGTACAGTGTTGGCACCCGACTATTAATCGGATGCTAAGTAAGTCACACGGTCCTAGGTCAAGTATGTACACAATATATAAATAAGACAAGGAAATATGTAATAAGGACTGCAATGTTGGCAAGGTACACTTGCTTGGGATTTGAATACCAATAATTATCCCTGTATCAGTGGATCTTGCAGGTACTCCTCCAAAAGCTAAAATAAACATCACCAACAGTCTCAGAAAATATCAAATAGCTAGAAATGCCTGTCCTTGAGTCGAATTTGGACACAGGGGCCAAAATCACAGTTTCTGGTCAAAGCGGGGTCCACATGTGGGCCACTTCACACCGAAAAATGTGTCAGGGTCAAAGGTCTCAAAATTTGTCAAACTTAGTGTCAACAAGTCCAGAACGATGATACGAACCCAACGGAACTTCCAGAATTGGATTCCGATGAGCCGATCACAAAATCGCCCGTCAAGTAGAGTCGCGGGACCCACGATACGCGATTTTGTCAACGTTCTCAGAATCGAACCAAACTTGGGTCACAGGACCAGCGTATTGCTACTAGTCCGATGGCACAAGTTTCGTCTCGATCCGACATGTGTATACAAAGTTACGACATATTCCAGAACAGGTAGATACGGGGCATTGTCGGCGGATACACGTTGATTTCGGTGTGCACGCACATCCAAATCAACTTCTGCAAAATCCCGTACGTCCGTATCAACGGCGCTCTCTTTTTGATAAATACCGCACGCGACCAAGTCGTCCCGTTTGGCTGGGCGCACTCAGTTCCGGGGTGAAATAGGGCGTTGGTTTTCCTGTTTTTGGATCGCGGTTTGAGATCACCACAGAACGCGACGCACCGAGCGGGTTACGCGGACATCGAGAGGGTTACACAGTCTACGCGACACAACTGACGGAACTGAAAATGGAATCACGAGGAGAGAGAACGGGTTACATGAACAGGGCTCCGGGAACCGAGGATTTTATGTGTCCGCGTGTCTCTCGACACGAGCTGTGTCCTGTGTCCGGCTGAGGTGCTGTCGAAGGCGGCCGGGGGCTCGGGTGCTACAGCGGCGAGGTCGGGCTGCTCCTGGTGGCGGCTCAGGCGGCCGGAGCTAGCGGGGCTTGGGGGCTAGGGCTCGGCTGTGCTATCGTGGCCCGGAGTCGGGGCGGCTGATCCTAGGGCGAGGGTCGTCGAAGGGAAGCGGGGAGAAGGACGGAGGAGGACGGCCTGGCGGCGCTCAGGGCTGGCAGAGGCGGGGAGGCAGAGTGGAGATGGTGGCCGGCAGAGGACGGAGGAGGGGAAAAGGAAAGACTCGGGGCCGGAGGGTTTCGTCGAACGGGGACTGGAGGGTGGTGGTCGATGGCTGGGGGAGAGTCAGGGCGCTGCTCGGGGACGATGGCGGAGGAAGAAGAGGGCGGTGGTGATCGAGGGCTGCGGGGCTGGGTGATCGAGTCAGGGCGGAGGATCGGAGCGAGGCAGAGCAGCCGAAGACGGCGGTTGCTCTGATCGGGTTCTCGGTAGTTGGGGTTTAGGGTTCCGGCGGAAGAGGGGTTAAATAGGGCAGCCGCAGCGTCGGAACAGTACTACGATTAGGGTTTTGGTCCGATCGGGTATAGGTCCGGGTCAGCGGGTCGGGCGGCGGATCCGACCCGATCCACCTAACTTAGGTGCGGGTATGTAGCGCCCCGTTCTCCCGGTGCGGAGAGCGCGGCTAAGAAACACAAACGGTATCGTTCGATCGGGATAGATTGAATTAAGAACTCGTCCTCGTTATGGATTTGTTTCTTCGAAATCGATTCCCATATTCAGTGGACCGTGCCCCAAGGATCGGCTTAGCGGCAGATTCAGGAGGGACCTCTTCGCTGCTATCTTTTATTGCCTCGATTTTTGATGTCGCTTGTTGCTTTCGTGCTTTGAGTTGGTTTTGGGATTTGCTTATTTTCTTTGAACGATTTCGATGGTTTTTATTGTCGTTCATTGACTTGCACTTCAATTCCGAGATTGGAAAGAGAGGAAGAAGTATTAATCAAGCTGTTCGTGTGCAGGTGAACGAGCAGTAGGCGGCTTGCGAGCGGAGTCGTGAAGCGCCTCTTTCCTTCTCTTTTCCTTCCAACCAAGTGAGTGGCTACCAACCCGATTAGCTAGCCCTGCTTCCAAGCTTCAAGGCTAATAATCTGCATTCTCCTTTGCCCCGATCAAATGATACCAAGTAATAATAAAAGAAACCAAGATAAAAGAGAATAGACTTGGTTATTACTGCTTGTCAATCAAACTCGTGAACGGTTACTTACTTGCATGCTTGTTCGTTTGGGATATTTATCATATGCATAATTACAAGTTAGAATATTGTTCTTCTTTAAAATTGTGCTATGAAATATACTGAATCAAGAGGCTATGCAACTGAATCAAAATACTGCTTGTCCTGAACTGGCATTGCCTCAACTGTATGAACTGTTAGCTTAATGAAATAATACCGATTCGATCACGGACAACTTGTGCACAAGGTCACTGGTTCCTGCGGACGGTCGCTGGGGCACTGGCACCGATCCGGTCCGGACGGAACTCACTGTAGTCTACTGCATCTGAACGGGATGGTTTGTAGCCACTACTGAATCTTCGCTGCATTCCATCCTCGTTCAAGACTAAACGGTCCATTATGGCATCCTAGCCAGTGATCCACTGTATATTTAAACCTGTTGCATACTAACTTGTGTCTTCGTGGCAGGGAAGGCAAGGTAAGTATTGTGCAGGTAATTCAGCGGGCAGGTAAAATCCACCGAACGGTGGCATATTCATTTCAGTAAATTCGATATGCTGCTTACTTGAAAATGAACTAAGGCAAGATAGAAACCCACAAATATGCATGCTTCATTAAAACAACATGTTGATTGGTATAGTCAGGCTAGCTCGCCTTCACCAGCATATTTTGATATGCTGACCCTCGTTGAAACAGGTTCTCCGCACCAAGGCAAACCGAGCGAGGAGCCGAAGTCGTCTTCCCGATCCAGTCCAGCTGTTGGCGCACCTTCACCGCGCCCTCGAAGCATTTTAAAGTCCGGAGCTTGCAACTCTTCATACACAAATGCAACTCCGTGGCAAAGCTATCCTCCAGCCTGGAGGTCTATACATTTTGAGTTTATAAAGGGATGTAATGTACAGGACTGCTATCTCATTTTGAGTCATCTCTTTGTAAGCCGTTCGGCATATTAGCTAACTCGTTCAAGAGTTTGTAATAGATGTTCATTATCAATAAAGAGAACTTTTCCATGTTTCAAATCTGTGTTTCAATTTATCTGCGTACTCTGAATATGTGCTTGCTATGCAAATCATTAAAGCCTTGTACGGGCGCAAACCCAGGCCCGCACGGCGGTCACGACTCGGGGGACGCATCGGGGCGTGACAGAGTGGTATCAGAGCACAGATTCAAGTTCCTTAGACTTCGTGCTGGAAAAGTTCCTTTAACGATCAAATTCCTGTGCGAACTCTTGAACTCGCTAGGCCAAAATGAGATACGTTCATGCAATAAGTCCATAATACATTATGATTCTAATATAATTTACCTTCTTTTGAAGGTATGGTACCAGCACAATTTGCAGCGCAACCACCAAACGAAACACAGGAAAGTAGTTCGGGAAATTCGGGAAGCTCTCAGAGCCAGCGCGGCATGTCTCAAGTCGACCCGCTAGAGCGGGTGATGCAAATGTTAGAATCGCAACGACAAAGAGACGATGCTCGCCAAGCCAGGTTCGAGAGCAATCTAGAGAACCGATTCTCAGTCCAACAGAAGCAGGTAGATACCCTGCAACAGATAGTTCAGACTTTGGCTGCCAACCATTCCGCCGTAACAGCAATGACTCCGGTGGAACAGCCCGTGCTTGAAGTGGAGACGCCTCAAATCCCAAGGCCGAGGGACGTGACTGCCTTCAACTTGGGCCATTTCAAGAAAATCTGCAACACCCCATTCAACGGGACTGAGGACCCAGTGGTAGCTCTAGATTGGCTAGCCGAGATTGAAGATCACTTCACTCTGCTAGAGGTCCCCGAAGATAAGCGCGTCGCCTGCGCCCAACTACAGCTCTGCCTCAACGCACACGATTGGTGGGACGTGCATCGGCGATCTCTCCAATTTGATCACGGAGAGGAGGCGATCTCGTGGACGACCTTTCGTGCCGCGTTTGAAGAGGAGTTTATACCCCCTCAAGTGCAACGTAAGATGGAAAACAATTTCGTGCAGCTTCGGTAGGGCAGTATGACTGTAAAGCAGTACTCTGCTGAATTCAACCGACTCTCTAAATTTGCTAGGGCCTATTTACCTGATGCAGCGAGTCGAGCCAGAAGGTTTGAAGGTGGACTACGCTCTGCTATCCATTCGCACGTGGCCAATAGTCAGTATGGAACCATGCGTGAAGTCATGAATCACGCCCTATCGCTCGAGCCACAGTATCCTCACGTTTCCACCAGCGCTGTGCATACCTACAATCACAAACGCCAAGGCAACGATAGAGGAAACACCGCTGCAAAGCGCCCTAACCACAGCGGTCCTCGAAGAGGAAACCCAGGGCAACCTTGTGCTTATTGTAAGAAACCAGGGCACACAGTTGAAAAGTGCCGCAAGAAACTTGGGCAATGCCTCATTTGTGGCGATCCAGATCATACCGTTCCTGCCTGCCCACTGAGCCGCCTCAATAATCCCTAACGGTAGGCTTTATTCCTAAGTTTCGGGACGAAACTTCCAATTAGTTGGGTAGGATGTAGCGCCCCGTTCTCCCAGTACGGAGAGCGCGGCTAAGAAACACAAACGGTATCGTTCGATCGGGATAGATTGAATTAAGAACTCGTCCTCGTTATGGATTTGTTTCTTCGGAATCGATTCCCATATTCAGTGGACCGCGCCCCAAGGATCGGCTTAGCGGCAGAGTCAGGAGGGACCTCTCCGCTGCTATCTTTTATTGCCTCGGTTTTCGATGTCGCTTGTTGCTTTCGTGCTTTGAGTTGGTTTTGGGATTTGCTTGTTTTCTTTGAACGGTTTCGATGGTTTTCATTGTTTTCGTTCATTGACTTGCACTTCAATTCCGAGAGTGGAAAGAGAGGAAGAAGTATTAATCAAGCTGTTCGTGTGCAGGTGAACGAGCAGTAGGCGGCTTGCGAGCGGAGTCGTGAAGCGACTCTTTCTTTCTCTTTTCCTTCCAACCAAGTGAGTGGCTACCAACCCGATTAGCTAGCCCTGCTTCCAAGCTTCAAGGCTAATAATCTGCATTCTCCTTTGCCCCGATTAAACGATACCAAGTAATAATAAAAAAAACCAAGATAAAAGAGAATAGACTTGGTTATTACTGCTTGTCAATCAAACTCGTGAACGGTTACTTACTTGCATGCTTGTTCGTTTGGGATATTTATCATATGCATAATTACAAGTTAGAATGTTGTTCTTCTTTAAAATTGTGCTATGAAATATACTGAATCAAGAGGCTATGCAACTGAATCAAAATACTGCTTGTCCTGAACTGGCATTGCCTCAACTGTATGAACTGTTAGCTTAATGAAATAATACCGATTCGATCACGGACAACTTGTGCACAAGGTCACTGGTTCCTGCGGACGGTCGCTGGGGCACTGGCACCGATCCGGTCCGGACGGAACTCACTGTAGTCTACTGCATCTGAACGGGATGGTTTGTAGCCACTACTGAATCTTCGCTGCATTCCATCCTCGTTCAAGACTAAACGGTCCATTATGGCATCCTAGCCAGTGATCCACTGTATATTTAAACCTGTTGCATACTAACTTGTGTCTTCGTCGCAGGGAAGGCAAGGTAAGTATTGTGCAGGTAATTCAGCGGGCAGGTAAAATCTACCGAACGGTGGCATGTTCATTTCAGTAAATTCTATATACTGCTTACTTGAAAATGAACTAAGGCAAGATAGAAACCCACAAATATGCATGCTTCATTAAAATAACATGTTGATTGGTATAGTCAGGCTAGCTCGCCTTCACCAGCATATTTCGATATGCTGACCCTCGTTGAAACAGGTTCTCCGCACCAAGGCGAACCAAGCGAGGAGCCGAAGTCGTCTTCCCGATCCAGTCCAGCTGTTGGCGCACCTTCACCGCGCCCTCGAAGCATTTTGAAGTCCGGAGCTTGCAACTCTTCATACACAAATGCAACTCCGTGGCAAAGCTATCCTCCAGCCTGGAGGTCTATACATTTTGAGTTTATAAAGGGATATAATGTACAGGACTGCTATCTCATTTTGAGTCATCTCTTTGTAAGCCGTTCGGCATATTAGCTAACTCGTTCAAGAGTTTGTAATAGATGTTCATTATCAATAAAGAGAACTTTTCCATGTTTCAAATCTGTGTTTTAATTTATCTACGTACTCTGAATATGTGCTTGCTATGCAAATCATTAAAGCCTTGTGCGGGCGCAAACCCAGGCTCGCACGGCGGTCACGACTCGGGGGACGCCTCGGGGCGTGACAGGGTACGGGTCGTCGGTTTTCGGGTCAGGTTTAGATCCGACCCGACCCGATAAGGCTGGGTTCAGTTCAGCTGAACCGGGTCTGGGTTGGTTTGGTTCAATTGAACCGGGTTTATTTCTAGGGTTTAATTACGACTTGGTTTTTAGGACTTTAAAATGCTTCTGGGGTCCAATAAATTCACAGAAAATTACCCTATATCTAGTTTTCCATTTTACACCATAAAATATTATTTTCATAATATTTTAATATTAATTAATATCTTTTAAAAATTATTTAATCACAAAATACCTTAGTTTTAATTCCCAAAAATTACAGAAAATTGCTAAAAATCCAAATTATAACTTTTTGAAAAATCAGGGGGTTACAATCTACCCAACTTAAAACAATTTCGTCCTCGAAATTAAACTAGGGTATGGTCTCTCTATCAAATCTCACTTGATTACAGTCTAAAGAATTTCTCCCAAGTGAACATTGCAGTCTCTACCCAACTTAGAATTTATCCATCTATCATCTAAGGCTATACGTCTAAGAAAGCTATGCCCCAAATTATTTAATCATGTTATTGAATCCTCAAAGTTTTTAACACCAACATATCACCTATGGTATGCCCTCAATCATTTATAAAAGATAGTCACCAAACAATGCGACTGGCCTGTGGGGTATATCTAGTACTGTCTATATATCAATCTTATACCAAGCACGAGGTTTCGTCTTTCCGAAATAAGGAAAGACGGAGATCAATAATAAAGAGTTCAAGGGTGAGGTAATATAATAGAAGTATCGGGGTCAAGGCGTTTAAAGAATTCAAATGGGAATTGTCAAGCAGTTGTGGATTGAAATCATATTCTGGTAATTCTTCGTTCGCATGCTCGTATTAGTACAGTTATGTAACCGATACGATATGTCAGACATGTCCAGGGCAAGTATATTCGTCTACTAATCACTACATATCTCAATCCACGTAAAGTAGTATTACGAAGGGCGAATCAAGCGCACTACGGTTAGCTAGACCTTAATATACTAATTCTGAAATGTATCAGTGTGTTAACCCACTAATACATATATCATGATCAAGCTCGATAGAAGGGTAAGCTTGCAAAACTAGACTATATTAGCAGCATAAGTCAAGGTGGTACAACAAATATAAGTACGCTAGATGATGATGAAAGGTGGTACAAATTAATTCAAGTTCACAAAGACAAAAACAAAATAGCAATAATAAGCAGGATACAATCTCTACAGTTATCATACAACCTTCTTGTCTAAGTCGCAAGTCGACCAATAGGGGCAAGGACCTCTAAATTCTATTGTCTGAATAAACACTATCATCTTTTGCTAGCATACACTTAATGTCATTCAGTTACACTTCAACAATGGGTTAAAAGACTATGTGGTACTATGTTGTGAGGCATACTACTCAACTTAAAACAATAAACTAATACTGAAATTGTCTTAAGGATACCGTGGAAACTCTTATTAAGGTCTACGAGAAGGGGTCTTGGTACTTATTAGGGTATCCTTCTATATTACATAGGTCATGGTCGTCTTAAGCCTTAGTCTTAGTGCTTGTAGAACAAGTGTCGATAGTGAGGATAGAAGAGTTACTGGCCGTCAAGGGGAAGGGATCTAACTTGTATCGAGGTGGGGGTACTAATTACGTGACTTAAAGCTAAGGGGTAATCATTAGGTCATAATCTACAATAATAACTTAAACTGTCAAGTTCTAATTACCAATCACATAGTTAAAAAATTTAGAGTAACAACCAAAATAAACAATAAGAGGCACTCAGGAATCAAGACAGGATGCAAGTGAAGAAATTAATTCGAATCCGATATAGATATCAAGAACGGTTCAAGCAAGTGGATGAGATCCTAAAAACTTATCATATTCTTATTGCAGGCTTGCTCGCTCCCTAAGTTGAAACCGAACAATTTAGTCGTCGACCTGCATGGGCCACCACAAAAACCATGTCACGCCCCAGTCCCAAAATATCGAGGGACTGGATACGTGGCAATGGCCAGCAGCACACACCGATGGACAAACCCAATTTAATGGATCCATCGGGGCGCACTTAAGCTGTAGTACAACAATAATGGTCTAAATATACTAATCTCATCTACAGATATGAATACAACAAATATCAGAATCATAAAGCAAGATCAATCTCAATAAATATAAACTCGGGGAATAACCCGATAATGAGTCTGATACATCTATCAAGATACAAGAATAAAGCTAACTACAATAAATATTGAGTATGAAAATAGTATATACTCAGAAGATACCCTCAGGGACCACTCGTCTACTGGATCTGGTACTCCTCCAGTGCCTGCTCCTTCTCCTGCTCCTGCTAATGCTCATGTCCTGTATACCTCGGGATAGATCTCGGCTGCAAATCCTGGGGACATAATCCGGATCCAGGTCCTCAGGGGACATAGCAAGGTACAAAATAACTCAAGCCAACATAAATGCAGTGCAGCAATAAATGAGACAATAAGGTAAACTATATACCCAACTAAGTGATATGCAAGTGAGAGTTTTAGTCATACTCGGGCTGAGACTACTACAGGATCTGTGTCGGGGATACCCTAGCAGTATTTTCTCGAAGGGCCAGTACGGTACCAAAGATCTGTTGCCAGAGTCTAAGGCACTTCTATTAAAATATTATATATTTATTCAGCCTTTTGTATGGTACATTTCTTCCCACCCAATGTAATCTCACGTCTCATGTCCATGACACGCAGGATCAAAACTAATGCAGCAAGTCATATAATGTCTATGAATAAAATGTCTATGTCATAAACCTGTATCCTATACAGAATCACCATAAATATCTCAGAAAGATTCTGTCTCATGAATAGTGTCAAGTGTCCTGGGTCTATGTACTTGATATGGCAAGTACGAGAATATAAAGGGTCACGATATCCATCTCTAGGTGACGTTACACAACTCTGCGTACAGTGTTGGCACCCGACTATTAATCGGACGCTAAGTAAGTCAGACGGTTCTAGGTCAAGTATGTACACAATATATAAATAAGACAAGGAAATATGTAACAAGGACTGCAATGTTGGCAAGGTACACTTGCCTGGGATTTGAATACCAACAATTGTCCCTGTATCAGTGGATCCTTCAGGTACTCCTCCAAAAGCTGAAATAAACATCACCAACAGTCTCAAAAAATATCAAATAGCTAGAAACGCCTGTCCTTGAGTCCAATTTGGACACAGGGGCCAAAATCACAATTTTTGGTTAAAGCGGGGTCCACATGTCGGCCGCTTCGCACCGAAAAATGTGTCAGGGTCAAAGGTCTCAAAATTTGTCAAACTTAGTGTCAACAAGTCCAGAACGATAATACGAACCCAACGGAACTTCCAGAATTGGATTCCGATGAGCCGATCACAAAATTGCCCGTCAAGTGGAGCCGCGGGGCCCACGATACGCGATTTTGTCAATGTTCTCAGAATCGAACCAAACTTGGGTCACAGGACCAGCGTATTGCTACGAGTTCGATGGCACAAGTTTCGTCTCGATCCGACATGTGTACATAAAGTTACGACATGTTCCAGAACAGGCGGATACGGGGCATTGTTGGCGGATACGCGTTGATTTCGGTGTGCACGCACATCCAAATCAACTTCTGCGAAATCCCGCACGTCCGTATCAACGGTGCGCTCGTTTCAGTGAATACCGCATGCGACCAAGTCATCCCGTTTGGTGGGGCACACTCAGTTCTGGGGTAAAATAGGGCATTGGTTTTTCTGTTTTTGGATCGCGGTTTGCGATCACCACAGGACGCGACGCACCGAGCGGATTGTGCGGGCATCGAGAGGGTTACACAGTCTACGCGACACAACTGACGGAACTGAAAACGGAATCACGAGAAGAGAGAACGGGTTACCTGAACAGGGATCCAGAAACTGAGGATTTCACGTGTCCGCGTGTCTCTCGACACGAGTTGTGTCCTGTGTCCGGCTGAGGTGCTGTCGAAGGCGGCCGGGGGCTCGGGTGCTACAGGGCGAGGTTGGGCTGCTCCTGGTGGCGGCTAAGGCGGCCGGAGCTAGCGGGGCTTGGGGGCTAGGGCTCGGCTGTGCTACCATGGCCCAGAATCGGGGCGTCTGATCCTAGGGCGAGGGTCGTCGAAGGGAAGCGGGGAGAAGGACGGCCTGGCGGCGCTTGGGGCTGGCAGAGGCGGGAAGGCAGAGTGGAGATGGTGGCCGATAGAGGACGGAGGAGGGGGGAAGGGAAGACTCGGGGCCGGAGCTAGGGTTTCGTCGAGCGGGGACTGGAGGGTGGTGGTCGATGGCTGGGGGAGTGTCGGGGCGCTGCTCGGGGACGATGGTGGAGGAAGAAAAGGGCGGTGGTGATCGAGGGCTGCGAGGCTGGGTGATCGAGTCAGGGCGGAGGATCGGAGCGAGGCAGAGCAGCCGGAGACGGCGGTGGCTCTGATCGGGTTCTCGGTGGTTGGGGGTTAGGGTTCCGGTGGAAGAGGGGTTAAATAGGGCAGCCGCCGCGTCAGAACAGTACTACGATTAGGATTAGGGTTTTGGTCCGATCGGGTATGGGTCCGGGTCAGCGGGTCGGGCGGCGGATCCGACCCGATCCACCTAACTTAGGTGCGGGTATGGGTCGTCGGGTTTCGGGTCGGGTTTCGATCCGACCCGACCCGATAAGGCTAGGTTCGGTTCAGCTGAACCAGGTCTGGGTTGGTTTGGGTCAATTGAACCGGGTTTATTTCTAGGATTTAATTACGACTTGGTTTTTAGGGCTTTAAAATGCTTCCGGGGTCCAATAAATTTACAGAAAATTATCCTATGTCTAGTTTTCCATTTTACACCATAAAATATTATTTTTATAATATTTTAATATTAAATAATATCTTTTAAAAATTATTTAATCATAAAATACCTTAGTTTTAATTCCCAAAAATTACAAAAAATTGCTAAAAATCCAAATTATAACTTTTTGAAAAATCAGGGGGTTACAGCTTGTATCAAGGATCTGTCACTAAACGACAGCCTAGGCCTCTGTGCAGAATCATCATTACAGTCGTCCTCTCGATCGTTGTGCAGTACTCTTTGTCAGGAGTCAGGTTCACTGTTCTGTCTGACAGATTCATTCATGGAATACGAAGAGTTCCTCGTACAACTTTATGCTACATTAAAAGCAAACGTATTTTACGCCGGAGGGAAGTGTAGCAACCTTTTTACGCTAAAGCGGCCTTTGAGTGCTACTTTACATGGGCTGTTCTGAAGCCATATTTTATGCCACACAACACTGAAGCTCTGTTTTACGCGGGCTTCATGCATGTTGAGGAATTTACGCGTATAATTTCCCAGCGTATTTTTTATGCTTCTACAAGACCCCCTTCAAAATTTTCAAATTTCTCGTAATTTGGAATACTTTGAATGAAGCATGAAACGGTCAAATTTGACTCGTTCTGCGAGGCTGATTTCTCGATGAATTTTAGGAAGTTGTTGGGATTATGTATGTTCTCTTCTACCTATATAAAGGCACGTGAGTGAACCTGTTTTTCCATACTTCCTTCACCACGAAGATGGCTGCTGAGATTCATTGGGCTGACCTGAGAAAGAAGAAGATCATGATCTTCCATCATGTAAGAAGCCATAAAAAGAGGCATCTTCGAGCAAGTATCCTCTGCAACGATGGATCATGGAAGGATATCATAGCTTCCTTTGCTCGGGATAATCAGCAATTTTATATGACAATTCGCCAAGGAGAGAGGAGGAGTCTCATCGGACCACACAACATGCTAGCTGTATTTTCCCCTACTACGAAGCTGGACCCAGGTGGGCAGCTTGGCCGTGTCTTCCAGTATTATGTTGGGTCTGGATCCCAAACATAAATCTGAGCAAAGCCGCCAATAGCGTATGGGGGGTGGGCTTGAAAATATGCCCAGTTTTTTATCCTCCCACCATTAATTATTTTCTTGTTCATCGGTCGCAGAAGCTGATGAAGGGCCGTGGAAGAAGAAAAAGATCTTCACCAATATGAGAACCTGGCACAACAGATTCCCATCGTGACTTTGAATATTAATAAGAAATCCTTTGTAGAAATGGATTTCCATCATATGTAATCATGATTAATGAAAAATCCTTTGTAAAAATGGACTTCCATCATATGTAATCATGATTAATAAACTTGTCTTCTTCTACGCTTTGCTGATTTGCCATATTTGCTGTGAGAAAGTCTGATAATGTGTAGCTTCGACACGTCTGAGTAATTTTATGCTGACTCTGATAAATGTTTATCCTGTCACGTCCCGTCTTTTACGCGTAACGGAAGATGCGTAAAAAGCTCTTTAGCATTAGGTTATCTTGAAGATCCAACTGTCATGCTATTTTGGACGAGGAGTCGCATAGAATTCTGAACTGTCACTTCTCTGATACGAAGAATTTCTGTTCAGAATATCATCTTCAAGAATGGCTTCCCGAAAGTTTCTCGAAATAGGGCAAGAAATGCCCGCCGAACCGACCATACTTGAACTTAGATGTAAAAGATTCTGGCTAGACTTCGAATGAACTTCCAATGGCCCAAGAAGAAGAGTCATCTTCAATGCTGATATCTGTGTGTTTCAGGCACTTGGAATATTTTATAGCCAAAAAGGAGCATTTTTTGCGTAAACCCTTGGCCTTATCGAGTGTAAGATCTAATTTGTCGAGATATACGCGCATTCTATCCTGCGTAACTTTTAAAATATGCGAAAAGTCATGGGTCCGTAGCGTCTGTTAACTTCTGAGCATAAAATCGTAGATTTGTAGCCTCTGAGCGTAAAAACTTCTGAGCGTAAAATCATAGATCTATAGCCTCTGAGCGTAAAACCATAGATTTGTAGCCTCTGAACGTAAAAGCTTCTGAGCGTAAAACCGTAGATTTGTAGCCTCTGAGCGTAAAATCATAGAGTTGTAGCCTCTGAACGTAAAAGCTTTTGAGCGTAAAATCATAGATTTGTAGCCTCTGAGCATAAAACTATAGATTTGTAGCCTCTGAGCGTAAAAGCTTCTGAGCGTAAAATCATAGATTTGTTGCCTCTGAGCGTAAAAGCTTATGAGCATAAAATCTGGATCCGTTACGCAGTATGACTGTCCGTCTTTCTTTTAAAATGATAGGCTAACGTGGTCCCCAATCATAACCGCCTATTAAATATCGGATTTGGTTAGGGATTTGAAGAGTCATCCGAACTCTATAAATAGCCCAAGGTCTTGAGAGAGAAAAAACCCTTAATCTGTCTTTGCAAGAACCCTTTCTTTTCAAGAACTCTTCTTCTTTGTCTCTTTCCTGAGAACTTAGATTTGCCATGGCACCTAATCAGGCTTCCACTGCTAAGGGAAAGAAAGTTGCTTTCTTATTTCGCCCCTCTGCTCAAGCACGAGCAACCCCCATTAGGCTGAGCGAGCCCCGATCTGAACGCAGTGCTCCACCGCCGAGCTGTGCTTCGGACATTACAGGTAAAGACTTCGAGAAGAAACAGAGAACCCTCCGCACACGTTGTACGTATATGCGAAATAATACGCCCACATTCCTAATGTGTCAGCGTAAAAACTCCATATTTTTGTAGTCTGGCGTAAAAGCTCAGACTGTCAAAATTTGGTGTATACTGCAAACTTTGAGTTTTACGCGCTGGATGTAAATTCTAGCGTAAAAACTTGAATTTTTGACAGTCTGGCGTAAAAGCTCAGACTGTTAGATTTTGGCGTATACTGCCAACCTTGAGTTATACGCACTGAAAATAGTTTCCAGCGTATAACTCAAGTTTTTGCAGTCTGGCGTAAAAGCTCAGACTGTTAATCTTTGGCGTATACTGCAAGAGTGCAGCGTCTAGCGTAGCACTGACTTGTTTTCTTATTTTCTTGCAGTGGACTTGCAGATTGCTCCTTTGGCTGAAGTGATGGGCTCTGCTGCTGGGATGCTGAACTCAAACTATCTAGAGGACTTGTCCCATGTGACATTCCCCATCTCTGGAACCGAGTATCCTCAAGAAAGGGGAACTCTGATCTCGTCCCAAGGAGAATAAATGCTGCTGAGTATGATCAGTGGGGAGCCCCTGACATTCATAGATGGAACTGAATATAGGAAACCAGTTTTCTTATTCGGGGATGTTATCGACAAACAATCCCAGACTAAGCCCAAGAAGGAGAATTGGGTATTTTTTGCTGAGGGCATGGTCATGTATCTGCAAAGGATGCCCAGAGATTACCCTATCATGGCCTTCTTCCATGCCACCCGTCCCAAGAAGATGATGTGGACTCTGACTTCCGATCTTCACGGCCGACCGGGGAAGATTTTATACAACAAAGGATTGAACCGCAGAGCCTATATGAGCAGTCCTTCAGGCCCTATTATGCCTTTCAGGGGATTACTGCCGGACAGCGTCCCGAGTGAAGATACTTCACTGATCCAGCCGGTTCAAATATCGAATTTCTGTAATAACTTTATGGGGCAGGAAGGAGTGTGCGCCAAGGTTAACCCTCGCACCAGTGGATGGCTTAGCCCCGGGAATCTTCGATGGACCAGTTTAACTGCCTGGGCCCTGAAGCACTTCCAGACGGAGCTGGAAAGTATTAGTTTGTTTGCGGCTGTGAGTGCCACTAGTGTTGGGTTGCCTGTCAACCCCAACTTGTTCTTGGCTTTGATGGAGCGATACAATTCGCTCACTGGGACTTTTGCCACTCTGCTAGGTGAGTTGGGCTTAGCCCTTCATGAGATGACAGAGATTTTAAAGTTGCCAATGGGAGACTCTCCTTATGAAGAGTACGTTCCCACAAACAGGGAGCTGAGGGATACAAACCCTCGGGCAGTGGCAGTGTACTAAGAGCTGATGAGCCACTATCTTGCCTGCACCACCTCTACAAGGAGCCCTCTGATTTGGCCCATATCAACAAATGAGTATCCTACCTCTTCTTCCACCAGGACAGAAATGCCAAGCAGGACAAGGTCGTAGATAGTAGAGATAAGCCTTTGAACCTGAAGAGCATGCTTAGTGCTAACACAGTCGATGATCTTATCGAAGATGTAAGGGATCCAGATTTTGTTCTTGATGAAGAGATAGGGGGTTATCCTGCAGGCACTAAAGCCTTCAGTTATATAAGGCATTGTCGCAAGCCTCTGTCGAGGGAAGCTCAACTGGCTGGCTTCCTCTCTGTCTGGCTACGTCGATGGGTAGTGCCTGGCATCGCGTCTGCGGATCGCATTCATCGCAACACCTTATGGCCCGCAGTGCATTTGGTGTTTGGCGCAAGATTGGGCCTGCTTCCTGCCATGGTGTGCAGAATACAAGCTGGCCTGAGGGCCCTTACTGATGGGCTGCTGGCCGATACTACGTAGCGTGAAGGATATCCCAGAGTAGAATTACCATTCCTATATCTGATGAGATAGTTAATCCTTCACAACACCATAGTGATGTCTCCCGGATCTGCCAGCAATTCTGGAAATAACTTCTTGTTGAATTACAAGAATTCTCTTTAGAATGTGGCTAGCGTCATAGATTGCTGACGAGCATTGAATTTTGCCCATGGTTGGAAGCTCTTCTGTATCATCCCCCCCGTACATATCAATCAACAGGGGACAGAACTTAAGGATGCAGGTCAAGGAAGGACTATTCTTTCTTCTGAAGCCTTTTACTGGTTGGTCTGCATTAGACCTTCCCACCTGCTGTATAGAAGTGAGGACTACTGCTACTTGGAGCCTTATCTGCCCAGTCGGTTCGCCAGGCAATTTAGGTACGACCAGTTGCATATGGGGAATCCCATCACCAGCTTCAAGTCCAAAGGTGGACTTATTGATGGAGCCAGAGGATGGCGGTATTTCATCACGGGTTGTACTGGTACAATCTTTGCTGTGCCTGTGACTTCTCTCTCCATGGAGTTGCGCATTCGCCATTCGTACGTGCAGTTTTATGCGTCCATCAACACCTTCCATCATGATTTTGATGTATATGGGAGTTTCAGGATGCCCTCCCATAAGTCCACTGGAAGGGAGAAGATACCGTCTATTTTATCTGATGAAGGTGAAGACACTACTGGTGCAGATGAGTTCTTGTTGATAATACCGAGAGGGGTAATAGCTCCGCCAGTAGAGCCTCTCGTTATCTCCAATAAGAGAAAGGCTTCCACTCTGAAAGAGCCTTCCTCCCGCAAGAAGAAGACTGTCAGAGGTCCTAAAAGGGCTTCCACCAAGGGGGCCTCTAGGAGTGAGCCTATTGTTTCCCCTGTTGGGGATAATTCTTTGATCGGAGGTCCTTCGCCTTTTAGAGAGGTAACCTCCATAGTTCTAGCTGAAAGCGCTGGAGGAAGATTCTTTGCCCGTGATTGCTGCCGCTACCACCGCTACCACCGCTACTGGTAGTGCTTCAAGATCGCCTTCGAGGCCGAGCATACTAAGAATCAATATACCTTTATCCAGACAAATAATGGGCCTAGCCCTTCCTTCGTCTGTAAGTATCTCAAGCGAGATTCCATCCAATGAACCTCGAGTGGATCTGGGTGACGACTGGGATGACTATCCTCAAGTGTCAGTTGGTGCACCCTCTTCTCCAGGTATGACAGCTTGTTTAGCATCATTAAGAAATGATTTAGCTATACAGTCTGCAGACGCAACATACATACCATCGGCCATGGGTAAATGTTGTCTTTACGCTTCTTTTAGGAAAATTAACATCAAATTGATATTAACTTTCTCTTGTCTTCTTTTCAGGCAAAGACTTTTCGGAGGAGGGCAGAGTTGACACAACTTCTGACTTTGTTGCTGATCCAGCAAATGAAAAGGTGGTGCCTATCATCGAAGAAGCATACCCCGAGTCTGCTGATCTTTTATCTGCCATATTTTCGGGTGTCGACCTGCCAGCAGCAGTTCAGATATCATCCGAGGAAGATGAACCCACCCTCTCGACTGTGCCTCCTTCGTTGAGTATGCCATCAATTTTAACCGTTGCTGGTGTCCCTTCTTTTGTCGCGCCATTTGTTAAAGCAACGACTGTGGCGACATCCTCTGCAGTCATTCCTGGAGGGAGATTTATCGGTATTGCAGCCACTCCCAGTGTACATCCGATCTTTGCTACGCTAGTTGAACAATACACTAGCATATTCTACCTCACTTTAAAGGAATTGATATCCATGGTTCTGGAGAAGAATCTAAGCTTTGATGCTCTGAAGACATCCTTCA
This sequence comes from Iris macrosiphon, assembly GCA_036927795.1. Classification (NCBI taxonomy): domain Eukaryota; kingdom Viridiplantae; phylum Streptophyta; class Magnoliopsida; order Asparagales; family Iridaceae; genus Iris; species Iris macrosiphon. The sequence continues at coordinate 19,026,604 of JAYESA010000011.1, read as the reverse complement.
TGCTCACCATAGCGCCGATTAGAAATTTCAACGACGCTGAAAGAACTAATACGCTAGAGCAAATAGTTAATGGTTTAGAACAAACCATTAATGAATATTTGCAACTATCCCGAGGCAGCATTGACGATCTGGTTCAGGCTGAGTACGACTCCCTAACTGCGAAACTTGCTCAGCAGATAGAATCTCTAAACAGATCCATCCAAGAATAGCAGCAAGAGATGGATAACGAGCAAGCAGTATTGGTGGAGAGTATTCCTCAGCTAGCTAAGTGTCAGGCCGAATGTGAGGGAAATGAAGCAAGGGTTCGAGAAATAGAAGCTGAACTCGCTCAGGCAAGGGAGAGGCTTCTCAAGACATCGGCAGTCCACAATGTGCTGAAGGGCCAAGTGGATACAACTCAGCAGAACTTGTCGCATGTGGGTGTCATCCATGCAAGTTTTGTTGACTCTCTGTCCGAACTAACTCACTTGAGCAATGATGAGGCAAGGCTGGAATGGGCTCGCACTAACGTTTTGAACTCCAGGAATGAGAGGATGGCTGCTTTGGCGCGACAAATCAGGGATTTAACTACCCCTCCCCAGTGATGTACTTTTTTGCTACTTTTGTAATCTGCTATTCCCGGGGATAATAAAGATGGATTTTCTGACTTTGTGGACCCATCATTTTAGAATACAAATGATAGGCTAGGATGAAAGTGATATCAGAGGTAATATGGACGTGATATACTTTCGGTAAGTTTCAGTTGGATATATCTATTCAGAGGTTATATGGACATGATAGAATATAATCCAACTAAATTTGTATACAAAACACTATCAGAGGTAATATGGACGTGATAGGTTTTGGAGTTTCAAATTAATTAAACATATCTATTCAGAGGTCATAAGAACATGATAGAATATGATCCAACCAGGCTTTGTACGTAGTATCGTCAGAATGAGATCTTCATCATACTCTGTTTAAGCAAGGAAGATTAAGCATAGTACTTCTTTAGGAATTTGCCGTTGATAGGAGCCATTATCAAGTTTCCATTAGATTTGGCTAATCTGTAAGTGCCGTTTGAAAACGTTATTTCAATCACATAAGAGCCTTCCCATTTGGGCTGGAATTTGCCCTTACTTTTGTGTGTAATGATCATTGGCCTCTTCACAGCTAAGACTAGCTCACCAACTTTGAACACTCTTTTCTTCACTTTTTGATTAAAAGCTCTGGAGATGCGTGCCTGGTAGAACTCAATGCGCTGTTGAGCTTGAAGGTGTTTCTCGTCTAATCCTTCTAGCTTTTGAAGCCTTAAGTGATCATTATTTTCCTGAGTCAACTCATTAGCCACTACTATTCTGAGTGATGGAATCTGCACTTCAATGGAGAGAACTGCTTCACACCCATAAACTAATAAAAATAGGGTACAACCCGTTGGAGTTCGTACCGTTGTGCGGTATGCCCAGAGACATTCCCCCAGCTTCTCATTCTAATCTCTTTTGTTCGAAGAAACAAACTTCTTCAAGAGTTTGATGATGGTTTTGTTGAAGGCTTTTGCCAAGCCATTAGCAGCAGGATTATATGCCGTTGAGACCATATTTTGTATTCGATTCTTATCGCAAAATCGGTAAAATGCTTGACTGATGAAGTGAGGCCCATTGTCATGAATTATCCTTCGGGGTATCCCAAAGCGATAATTTACATGGTGCTTGATAAAGCTGATCACGTTGGATGTCTTTACCTCAGCAAGAGGAATCACCTCCGCCCATTTGGAGAAATAGTCGGTGATGGCCAATATTAACCGATGTCCTCTAGAAGACGAAGGATGAATCGGACCAATGATATCCATACCCCATGCTTCAAAGGGCCATGATGAAATGGTAGGATGTAAATACTCAGAAGGCTGATGTATGAAGTCCGTATGAACCTGACAGGCTTTGCATTGTCTTACGTATTTTACGGCATCTGCAATCATAGTAGGCCAGTAGTAGCCCATCCTCCTGATACGATCCTGTAACTTAGGACCGGGTTGATGTGCTCCACATACTCCGTTATGAGCTTCTCGGATAACCCGCCTTGTATCATCATCAGAGAGACATCGTAACAATAGTCCGTCATATGTTCGGCGATATAGACTTTGTGAAGAAGCATCAAAATAGAAACGTAGTGATCGTCTTTTGATGGATACTGCTTCTTTAGGATCCTCTGGTAAGATTCTGTATGACACGAAGTCTATAAAGGGACTTCTCCAGTCTCTCTTAGGAGGAACCGAGGTTATAGCATAGCTACGTTCTATGTAAAAATTATTTTTCACACAGAATAAATCTCTGTTAAGAAGGATCATCGAATTCTGCTTTCTTATAGGAATAGCTAGATCTGCAGCTAGACTAGCCAGAGCATCAGCTTCTAAATTTTGAGATCGAGGCACATGCTCTAAAAAGAATCCTTTAAAAGATATGGCTATCTCGATCGTTGTTTGGTGATACGAAATGAGGTCTGGATTACAGACTTCATATATTCCTCTGACCTGATTGACGATCAGCTGAGAATCACCAAAAGCTTCCAGATATTCAACATCCAATTCTTTAGCGACTTGAAGCCCGATTAGTAGAGCATTATACTCTGCCACATTATTATAGCAGGGTTCGCTAAGAGAATATGCTCGATAGATGACGAGTTTATCAGGAGTTACCAGAACAATTCCTACTCCTGAAACCATATTTCCCTTGGGACCAGTCCTGGAAGCACCATCGAAGAATAGTTGCCATGTATCACCTTCCATTGCAGAATTATATTCTGCAACTTCGTCGGGAATGTCCTCATATAATTTGGAGTTTTTTGAAATTGGATGGGCGGCTAAGAAATCAGCCACGGCTTGACCTTTCATGGACTTCTGAGGGACCTACACCATATCATACGGTGTCAATAGCATCGCCCAAGTCGCGAGTCGGGAATTAAGAACACTCGGCTTATTCATCAATACCCGAAGAGGATTAATTCCGGAGATGATATGAATAGTTTGACCTGTCACGTAATATCGTGTCTTCTGAATGGCAAACATTAGGGCCAAGCATTCTTTTTCCACTGGGTTGTACCGGTGTTCAGCTCTGACCATCATCCTGCTTAGATAGTAGATAGCCTATTCATGACCCTCATTATTCTTCTGTGCGAGGAGTGCCCCTAAAGAATGATCCATTGCTCGAACATACAGCAAAAATGGTCTTCCTATGACGGGAGGCACCAGAACTGAAGGATTAGTAAGATAGCGTTTGATGTCATTAAACGCTTGCTGACAGGCTTCGTCCCAAACGAATGACACATCTTTCTTCATCAAGCGAGAAAAAGGTTGACATATCCCAGAGAGGTTGGATATGAATCTCCTGATATAAGCTAGACGACCTTGAAATCCCCTGAGTTCTCTCAGATTATGGGGCGGTCATATTTCTAGGATAGCTTTTACTTTATCATAGTCAACTTGAATGCCTTTAGCGGTAATGACAAATCCCAAAAATTTGCCACTGGATACACCAAGAAAGGACTTTGTAGGGTTCATTTTGAGTTGATGTTGGCACATCAACTCGAACACTGTCTTTAAGTCTTGGATGTGATTATCCTTGATGCGGCTTTTGACAGCGATATCGTCTACGTAATATTCCATCGTTTTGCACAAATGCTCATGGAATACATTACTCATAGCTCTTTGATATGTAGCCCCGGCATTCTTTAATCCAAAAGGCATGACTGTATCGCAATATACTCCCAATGGTGTACGGAAGGCAGTATGCTTCTCATCTTCAGGATTTATCTTAATTTGATTATATCCTGAAAATCCGTCCATGAAAGACATGCGCTTAAAATTGCACGTATTATCGATCATGACGTCCATAATGGAAAGAGGGAACTCGTCCTTGGGGCATGCCGCATTTAAGGATCAACTCCTGGATTTTCCTTTTTAGTACATAGCATGCCTTTGTGGGTTGATGTATATACCTGTGGAAAATACAGTACTTAGGGTTATTGGTACTGTCGACTTCATTTGGCCGCTTTACCTCGGGGAGAGTAAGCTTGCCACTTTTGACTAGACAATCGAATATGCTCGAAATATCATCGTCGTCAAAAGAATATTCTTCTTTAGGCCTGAAAGTCCCAGGATTCGTCTGCGTAGTCACTGAGGTATGTTGCCTGGACGTATTGATTGCCAGAGCTTCCTTTCCTTTGGAACTACGACTATGATCGTTATTGGAAGATGACCGCTTTCCTCTATCAGAGATAGAGATTATGATTCCATTGTTACGCGTCTTTCGACTGTTATCTTCAGCGGGTACCGCTGAGATGATAAACGAGGGCCAATCATGGAACTGATATAGTCCCGTGAACATTGAGATCAATGGCATAAGGTTCTTTCTGCAAATGTCCACCAATGCCGAATCCGGAACTCCAGGAGGCATCTGCAAAGTAGCCTGACGAAAACGTTCAATAAAAGTACGAACATTCTCTTTCTCCTTCTGTTTCACTTTGATGAGCGATGACATAGACATGTCTATTCCTCCTTCGTAGAATCGAGCGAAGAATAGAGTCTTGAAATCTTCAAAGAAAGTAATGCAGTTGTCCGCTAGACTATAGTACCATTGGTAGGCTACTCCAGACAGATAGCCCTTAAACACTCGAGTGAGGAGAGCGTCATTCCCCTGCAACAACACCGTCATCATGCTAAAGTAGTTCATGTACTGGCTGGGTAACATCTTTCTCTCAAACAAAATCATAGCCTGTGGTTTGTATTTTGGTGGGAAAGGGATCTCATCCCAGACAGCTGGATATGGCTAGTTGATTCCCAACTTCTTGAGATGATCCTTATGTTTCAAGGCATCAAATTGGGCTTTTAATTCCCGAACTGCCTGTATCGAATCTTCAGCTGGGAAAGGGACAGCAGAGAGATGAGATATCGGTTATATTGTAACTCCAACATGAGGTAATATATTCTTCGAGTTAAGAAGTTGAGGAGCCATTGACTCTTGATTTAGAACAGGCTCCTGGCTTGCGTTGGATGGTGACATGTCCACCCCACACGTAGTTGAGTCGGAGGAACCGATGCTTGGGCTATAGCAGCTGCATGTTGAGTCACCATCATCTGGCGCATACTCTCCATCATGGAATGCATCTCTTTAAGCGATGCTTCCAATACAGCGATGCATTGTTCAGTACTTTCTGATGGGGAAGCCTCTTCATGTTCATCTCTAATAGTATAAACTCCTATTTCTCTGGACGCTACTGAAGGACTGGTATAGATCTCTGTAGAGATCGAGTCTATACTATCAGCATCACATTCAGAAAACTGGCGACCCCCAGTGTCAAAATCAGAAGAATATGAAGCCGATTGTCGTGACCTCGAGCGAGTGTTTCGAAAAATGCCTGCTTCAATATTCTCAAGGAGTCTGTCAAATCTCCTTTGGCTCGGAGCTCTAGAGGGATGACGCCTTGAACTTGACCTTCCTCTAGGAATGTGTGAAGCCGTGTTTACTGATGCGAATGTCGGTCCTTCTTCCTGTAAGGGCAAAGAGTAATTCAATCGGTCGAAAACTGACCGATTTGCCTTAGAGCAGCAGTAGTTAATTGCAACTTTATGACTATTACAACAATTCTCCCTAGGGGGTGTAATAGACATATTAGAAGATCTCCTGTCTTTGCGCTTCTGGATCAAGAAATCACTCAAATCAGGGGGGTTAACATAAGAAGAAGAAGGCTTATTCTGCCTTTTTACATCAGTAGGGGCATGGAGATTGGGAACCATAACTCTCTCCCTGTCATAAGAATACAGCAGTTCAGCCATGTGAGTAGCATACGACCCATCATCCGTCTGAGGAGCATATTTTCCCGTGAAGCGGGTCTTCTTTACGCGGACAGACTTATCCTGGCATAATTTGGAGTTTTGCACAGGTTCGCATAAAAATAGGAAAGTCCTCAAACGGCCTTCAGCGTCACGCGTAATCCGAAGAGTGGGCAACTTCTTCTCTTGGGGGCGTACCAGCTCAGAGGTCGGGAGATTCGCCACTTCCTTTCCCTTGATGCGATCCAAGGGACCATCTGCCTCCTTATAGGCGGGAGATATATTTTTACGCGCAGGGCGCGTTTGAAATTTCTGAATTGGCGCTGAGGCCTTGTCAGAAATTTTGTCTGCCATGTCACAGACGGGAGACAGATTTTTACGTGCGGGGCACGTTCTAGAATTCTGGATTGGCACTGGGATATTGCCAGAAGTTTTGTCTGCCACGTCACAGACGGAAGACAAAGTTTTATGCACAGAGCGCGTGTTAGACTTCTGGATTGGTACTGGGGCATTGACAGAAGTTTTGTCTGCCATGTCACAGACGGAAGACAAATTTCCACGCACAAGGCGTATAGGTTGTGTTGTCACAACCTTGTTGATCAGAGAAGGAGAGCTTGCAGAAAGGGTAGAGGATGTCTGGGGCATCCACACTTTACGCAGCTTTCTGTTGTCCTGGACAGAGAGGGAAGGAGAGCTACCCCCTGTGCGAAGCATATCTTCATAAGCAGATTGGTGAAATTGGACAACCAAAGTCTTCTTCGTCGATCCAACGGATATAGCATCGTGTTGCGCAATGGCTTTCTCGTCAGATGAGAAAGTAGTCCCCAGCAGAGTCGCCATCTTGTGTTTGATGATAAATAAAAGAATAAAACTAGGTTTATACGAAACCCTTTCTTTGTTTACAAACAAGAAAAAAAAGTACAATTAATCCTATACGAGGACGTTAAGTACAATAAAAATGATTCTGGGGAAATATTACGATAGGAGTCTGATCTGCGGTCGATCACTTTGTCCCTTGGACCACACGATGATGAAGAAGTGCTGTAGAAGAAGAAGAAGCTTCAAAGATTGCAGGAGGGATTGAACTCTCGTTGCCAAAGTTATCAATCACTACTCTCTGTCTGTGCTCTCTCTCTGATCTTCTTTTTCTCGACCTTCTCTCTTCCGACCCTCTTGATCTCGACCTCTGTTTCCTGTGATAGAAAGTCTCTATTTATAGAGCTCAGTCATAGTAACTGTCTAGTCGACGTAGAGGCCAAACTGTGGAGAGAGTTGCACTCTTTACGCGACGGTTATAATAACTGCTACCCACGTCTGAATGATCTCCTGAATCCGTATGTGACGCGTGTCCCATTATGAGGTAACGCATATAATCGCTCATCGAGGATCATGACATGCAAGCCACGTAGGTAACTGCCCCTCGCGTAGAGATAGTTGGCATAAAAGCCAAATAGCTGTCTTATTGGCGTAAAATCTAAATTCTGCGTAAAGCTTGATGCTGCATGAATAATAGATAACCAGCATAAAACTAGCCAATTATCCTTTCTACTGAGGTCTTGAGCGTATTCTGGGCCAAATAGTCTTATCACGTACCTTTGCAAATATAGCCTGAGTTGGCATATTTCGAGGAGATAGCATACGGCGTACTCCTATAGTTGAAAATATTCTGGTTGGCGTATTTCGAGGAGATAGCATACGGCGTATTCCTATAGTTGAAAATAGCCTGGTTGGCGTAACATATAAGTTTGGTGACGTGAGCGTATTAGTCACAGTTTTAGCTTTTCCAGTCATTAAAAATAGAATAAAATCTCGTGCATTAAATGCAGAGATCTGCCCCCATCTCGCGCATTAACTACAGAGATATGCCTCAAGTTTTGTACGAGAGACAGCTTTTGACGTGGCTTCTGATTTCGTCTCATGTTGAGCGTAAAGGCTCATTTTTGCCTGTGTAAAATAGGCAGCATATTCCTTGAATGCGTAAAAATGGCTTGTATCAAGGAGCTGTCACTAAACGACAGCCTGGGCCTCTGTACAGAATCATCATTACAGCCGTCCTCTCGATCGTTGTGCAGTACTCTTTGTCAGGAGTCAGGTTCACTGTTCTGTCTGACAGATTCATTCATGGAATATGAAGAGTTCCTCGTACAACTTCACGTTGCATTAAAAGCAAACATATTTTACGCTGGAGGGAAGTGTAGCAACTTTTTTATGCCAAAGCGGCCTTTGAGTGCTACTTTACGCGGGCTGTTCTGAAGCAATATTTTATGCCACACAACACTGAAGCTCTATTTTACGCGGGCTTCATGCATGTTGGGGATTTTATACGTATAATTCCCCAGCGTATTTTTTATGCTTCTACAGCAGCAGCTAATTGTACTATGTAGGCAGCAATGCAATTGCATTGAGCAGCTGGACTGAGTAGCCAATTCAGTAGTTCAGAGGGAGAGCAGTGGCAGCAATATTGTTTCAGTATCCATAGCAGGGATGCAGTTCAGCAACTGCACAGTGAATAAGTGTGCCAACGGCACACTGCATTACAGCAGGAAAGTATCACCAATGTACATCGTACGCAGCTAGAGGAGAAGGAGCAGTGCAGCATCTTTCTAGCAACTAGTAGCTCACTGCAGTGAGTAGTCACTACAAAAGATGCAGAGAAGTAGCAGTAACTGCCATACTGCAACAAGGAGCTACAACAAGTATCAGCACAGACACTGCAGTTCACTGCAACAAGGGGGATGTAGCTCGTGCAGAGGGGAAGCTGCAAGTTTGGGCAATGCATCAGTGTACAGCCACCCACAGGAAGCCAGCAACTCAAGGCAGGGGGTCACAGAAAATTCAGAACCTCAGCAACAACTTGGGGTATCAGCGGCTACACACACTTGAAAGAGCATAGTTACAGCAAGGGGATACTGCACAGTACCAGTTCGGCAAGTATCATTGCAGATATGCATAGTTTAATATAGTATAGGCTCAACATCTGAGTGAGGAAGTTAGGAGAAGGATGCTCGTGCATTGGCTCATGCAGCCAATAGCTAGGAAGAGGAGCAAGTTCAGTGCAGCTGCACTCGGCAGCACATCAGGTGAGCAATTCACTTTGCAGTAAACAATATCAGTATCAGAAATAGCATGTATCAGTGGATTCAATACAGTTTCAGGTATCAGTTCCATGTTTCAGTAGGTATCAGTCAGTTTAAGGTATCCTTATGTCCAGTCCATAGTTTCACTTGAGTTTGGGGTATTCAAGGTATTAGAGTTAGTTAATTATGTAGTTAGTATCTAGGTATTGTATTATATTGTAGTACTTAGTATTAGTTTAGCTATATGCTTTATGTATATATGTAGTACTTGGTATATATAATATTGTTAGCTTATATTTAGTATATATTAGTTTGGGGGTTTTATATATCTATTGGTATTAGTTTATGTTGAGGTTTGGTTTACTTCTGGATACCAAGGTATTGGGTCGATACCAAAGGTATTGACTTTGGATATCGAGTTAGGTGCGATACGCATTGGTGCAAGGCCAATGTATCATATTTCAACTATTTTGTTATAATATTATAGTATTTGACTCGTATACATATATAAAACCTATTTTTATATTAAGAAAACTTGCGTAACTTAGGATACGACTTTTTGAGAGACTTCTTGTATCTTAGTTTAGCTGGTATAGCACATTTTCATAATGTATTAACTTAGTGACTTAGCATTAGACTCTTGCAACCTAGAATTCATTGGTTTGACTTATAAATGGCTTTGTGACCTAGATGTTGACTAGTTTACCTTAAATTTATTCCAACACCCTGTATTAATATGATATTCTATATATAGGTTTGTGTGACACCAGTTAGGACACAGTTTGACATTCATTGCTTGGACGACAGGCGAGTACATTTTCGGATAGTTTCTATTATTTGATAATTACTATAATGCAAGTATTTAGAAATGTTGTACATGACTCTTGACACATTGGTACACGGACTAGTATATACATGGATCAGTCATGGGATATTATATATATATTATTTATTGTTTCTCGTATTCTCAATGTTTAACTTAGACAATATTTCTTGTTCAAAATTCAATGTTTAACTTAGACAATATTTCGTATTCAATGTTCAATGTTTAATCTAGACAATGTTCAATATTTCATGTTCAAAGTTTATTGTTTACGTGGCCTTGAGTATCTTGTATCACAACGTGTCATGGTTGGATCCATTATACTAGTTGGGGGAAAGGGAAAGTGTTAGCTAGGTATATGATCCAATCCTAGACAATGTTCAATGTTTAACTTAGACAATATTTATCCAACGTTAAAGTAGACAATGTTCACCCAAGCCGATCACATATCTATCTAGTATTTCAATCACTTAGCATAGTTACAGTTCTTCACCATATTCTAGTTTATTTTTTCATTCTATTGTCTTGTTCTATTCATTATGATCAGTATTTACCATATTGTTCATTGTTTACCTGTTCATCCACTATAGTTGATATTGTTCATTTTTCTTGTCTTGTATTATATTCTCTATTTTTGTTTATAGTTATTATCAATTAATTAGAATTTTATTGGGTTGTACTTCACTCCATTCCTGACTGAAAAATAATTTTCAGATGAATGGTTAGAAAGGATGTGTCCCACTCACTATGGGCCGACAGATGGAGTGTCACCCGAGGATAGTGCCAGAGACTGAGGCCTTTTTTTATTTCTATACCTTGTAGTAGTTATTTTTCTATTTAGACACTGGTTTATATTATTGTCTCGCTCAAGCCCTCTACAAATCTGTCTAGACGGCAAAACTCTATTGCATACTCGTCCACCAGCATGCTCCCCTGAACGATTGCCTCAAACTGGCTCTCCAAGGCACTGAGAGTCACATCCGAAAAGAACTTCTCCTTGAAAATCCTCTTGAAAGCCTCCCAAGTCAGTCCTGGTACCGCTATCCTCGTGTCAGTACGGTATCGAGTAAGGGTAATATCGAACATCTGGCTGCCCGTTGCCTCTATCGGCATGCTGGCTGGGATCAGTTCCAGCCTGAAGATCCCCTCAATGTGCTCGATCCAGTCATCCGCATACATGATCCCCTCTGTACCCCGGAACTCCTTGGGCCGCATCCTCTGGAAGTCAATGATGTTGCCTGGCCTAGGATGCTATGCCTGCTCTGCCTTTGGCTGGATCTGAGCCACTTTGTCTACTGTCATCATGGCCACCTGGTGGGCATTCTCAATGCCTAATCTCATCACGTCCACCTGGCGGTGCTGCACGTCCATCATCTTCCTGAAGAACACAAACAACTAGGCGACATCTACTGGTACAGGAGGTGGTGGAGGAGGTACCACCGGAACAACAGGGGTAGCTCTCGGATCGACAGGTGGAGGAGGATCTCCGAGAGAAGCAGATGCTCCCTCAACCGCAGAAGTGGTGAGTGGAGCGGTAGCAGCTGCCTAAAGTCGAGCAGGATGAGAGGTAGTAGACCTCTCGGTGGCAGCTGCTGGAACGGTACGGTGAGACCGTGTCTTCGGAGGCATCCTGAACACAGATCAAAAGAAGTCAATACAGTGCAAGATACGATATCATCAAAGAAGGACAGTAATATTTCAAAAGAAAATAATTTTAGAAAAATTAAAGATAGAAAAAGATCAGGAAGGGTCCTAGTTATGATTGAGCACACACTCTCTCAGCCTATATCCTATATCCTGTCGCAAGTAGACCTAGAAACTAGACCTGAAAACTCGACCTGCATGGGCCACCACCAAAAATGTGTCATGACCTGCACCCAAAAAATTGGGCATGAGTGGTGGGTATATCCAGTCTACGCCACAAAATCGATGGTAGAACGCTGTCTAGGTCCGTTCTATATCACAACTATATATATCTCACAATAACCTGTCAAGATAACCTCTCCAAAAGGAGGGCAACATCACAATATATATAAACTCAATCACAATAACTAGGAAAAGAGTAAAAGCATGATAAGATATCAATAAAAGAAACAAAGAACCAAAGAGAGCAAGTAAAAATCCAAAATATACAGTCCAAGTCTGAGAGTCTACAACATCTCAGAGAAGTAAAGATAATAATACAGTCATCCAAAATACCAACTGGAAATAACCCAGTGAAACCACCTAGCTATACTAGGGCGCTAGCGGCGTCTCCTCAACTGGGACGGGCTCCTTCTCAATCTCAGGGTCGCAACAATCGTCGACACCTGGCCCGTAGTAGGTCGGGCAAAAGTCCTCAGGATCCTCTGGAAAAATATATCCAGTCAGGATTGGAGCAAAGTACATAACTCTGAAAGCAACTTCAAATACATGGTAAGGTGTATATGACTAGCAATAGAAAAGAATATAAGATGCACAGAAAAGTAAATACATGGTAGAACTGATAAAGTAACTGCAATAGAATAATACAAGTAGTAGAGAAGTAACTGCATGTGAGAAAATAGGAATACTAGCTAAATGCCTTGAGCACAAGTTCGTTATATGATCGGCTTGGGTTGCACATAATTTAATCGATGATAACTCCGTTATGCATGAGTTATATAACCGACATACACATGAATACTGTTTGGATTTGATCACATAACCAACTTCTACTCCCCTCCCCTACTAATACTCTTGGATCCAACCACGACACGCTACGTACATGATAAATAACTTGTGCACATGAAAGCGAGAGCATACGAAGCACATGAAGCACATGAGAATCAATACCCGAAGCACATGATGAAATACACGTGATAGAGTACCCGCTGAACACGGTAAGGGGGATAACATCTCATGACGGGATCCAACTAGTACCAGCTCGTGAAATAATGTGTCAGAATCAAGTATTATAGTTCTGGAACAGGTGATATATACGCTATCATGAAATGGAAACAATCAGAGGTAGGTACTCGCCTGACGTCCTGAGTAACTGGTGAGGATCGAGATCCGGACTGGCGTCTCAAGGAGCTATTACGAAAAGCAAGGTTAAACGAGGTTCTAAAGAGTTAAACAGATATAAAATAACTAAAAACAAGCTTCTAGGGCTATTCTAGGTCAAACGGATCAAACCGATAAAATCTGGGTCAAAAAGTCAACACGGGTCCAAAAAGTCAACTCTAGGTCAAAACTAGGTCAAAGGTTGACTTTGGCGGTCAACCGGGACAATTATGGTCAACTCTAGGTCAAACTAGGGTGCCCCTAAAATTTTAGGTCAAAACTATTTCATTAAGCTAGTAAACCCTCAAACTCGCCTCCTTGAGATACCGGGATACCCTCAGTATCCGATACCTCAACCTACGCTATACACCCCGCCTATACCCTCTAACACATATACTAACACGTATATATATATATATATAAATAAATAAATAAATAAATAAATAAATATATATATATATATATATATATATATATATATATATATATATATATATATATACACACACATATAAATCCAACTCTAAAACCAAACCTAGGCAAACGCCCAATACCTCGCCCCGATACCCATTACCTTGAGTATCTCAAGGTATCGAGATACCTCACCTACCCATCTCAACTTACTAACTAGCTAGCTAGCTATACCTATATATATATAGCTCCCTCTCTCTCACTATTGCTGCTATTACCTACTGCTGCTGCTGCTACTTGCTAACTGCTGCTGCTGCTTGCTAACTGCTGCTGCTGCTACTGCAAAATAATTCTGCTGCTGCTGCCATTGGCTGCTGCTGGCACTGCCTGCTGTTGCTGCTGGCACTGCCTGCTGCTGCTGCTACTTCACTAGCTGTTGTACCTCCATCTACCTCACTCACACACACACCTCGACACTCCAACACACTACACACATACCTATATATATAAATGAACACACACACACACACACACACACTAACACACAAACACACTTAAACACTCACACAATCATACACAACCACACCAACACACGCACAACAACCCATATGCATATATATACATATTGTAAACACCCAGAATTTTTAAGATTTTTAAAAATGAATTTTTGAGAATTTTTTGAGATTTTTAACTAATTAAAATAAATGTATTCTGGTATTAATTAATTTTTGTGATTTTATTAAATATTAAAATATTATGAAAATAATATTTTTTGATGTAAAATAAATAATTAGACTTACTGTAATTTTTTTGGAATTTATTGGACCCCAGAACTATTTTTAAAGTCCTAAAAATTAATGTTTTAATTAAACCAGAATGAACCCAAAATAAACCGAATTGAACCAACCAGGTCAACCCTAAACCTGACCAACCCTGAACCGGACCAACCCAAATCCTATTGGATCGGGTCGGATCTGAACCCGACCTGACCCACTACACGAACCCGACCCGTTAATTCTTAAGTGCTATAGTAACCTAACCCTAACCCCCGATTTTCCCTCCGCCCGTTCGACTTCTCCGACCGCCGCGATCCCCGAGGCCGTTCAGCGTCGCCACCGCTATCTCCTCCTCTCCCCTCCAATGGCCAACTCCTCTTCTTCCCGCCGCATCGCCTTCCCCAACGGCCGTCGAGAACTACTCCTATATAAACCCGCCCCCTTCATCCTCCACCGCCAACCACCGCTGCGTCCATCGACGAACTCCTCAGGCCGCCCCGCTGCCACGACCACTGATCACCACCATCAATCCTTCGTTGCCCTCTTCCTCCCCGGCTAGAACCCCCAGCCGTGACCTCGACAAGGCCACCCTTCACCAACCCTCACACCCACCGCCGCCGATGAACCCGAGCCCGATTCCCCCGCCCCCTCTGCCACGTCTCCCCTCCGCCCAAGCCTCTCCGTCTAAACTGCTCCGCCGTGACCACCATCACCGCCTCTGCTGATCCACACCGACGACCTCCGCCGCCGCCATTAGCCATAGCAGCCGAGCATCGCAGTAGCTGCATCGCGAACCCCGTGCAACGAGTTCGGGATATCGTGTCCTGTGTCGATCGCAAACTGCGACGCAAAATCAGGAAAATAAACCCCCAATTTTTGAAATTCAAAAAATATTCCGAACTCACAAGTTCACGACCATTTTGCGACCAACCTGCTAAATATTTTCAAAATTTCCCTGAACAGTAATTTAGACCACTTGACCAAGTTTTAAATTCTGTTTTTAGTTTATTTTATTGAGCTATAGTTTGTAATATTTTCGAGGGTGAAAATGACTAAAAACTTGGTATTTAAAACCCTATTTTTTCCCGGAACTGGGTGCGCCCCGCTAAACGAGACAACTTGGTCATCTGTAAATTTTACCGAAAGGTGGGTACTGTCAATACGGACGTGTGGGATATCGCAGAAGTTGATTTGGATGTGCGTGCACACCGAAATTAACGCGTATCCGTCGACAACGGCCCATATCGGCCCTGTTCTGAAACTTATTGTAACTTCGTATGTGCTCGTTGTTTCAAAATGAAACTTATATCATCGGACTCGTAGCAATACGCTAGTCCTATGACCCAAGTTTGGTTCAATTCTGAGAACGTTGACAAAATCCCGTATCGTGGGCCCTACAACTCTACTTGACGGGCGATTTTGTGATCGGCTCATCGAAATCCAGTTCTGGATATTTTGTTGGGTTTGTATCGTTGTTTTGGACTTGTAGACACTAAGTTTAACTAATTTGGAGAATATTGTCTTTGGCATATTTTTTGGTGCGAAGTGGGCCACATGTGGACCCCACTTTGACCAGAAACGATCATATTTGCCCCTGTGTCCAAATTAGACTTATGGATAGGCAATTCTAGCTATTTGATATCTTCTGAACATGATGGTAACGTTTATTTCAGCAACCGAAGGAGTACCTACAGATCTCGCCGATACCAGAGCAGCAGTTGGAAATTAAACCCCAAGCAAGTGTACCTTGCCATACTTGCAGCATTTGTTTATACTATTCTCTTAATTTATTACTGTAGTATCCCTGTTCAACCTAGGACCATGTGACATTGCTTAGTGTCCGAATAATATTCGGATGTCAACGCCGTACGCGGAGTTGTGTAACGTCACTAGAGATTGATATCGCGACCCTATATATCTTCGTGCTTACATTATAAAGTACGTCATACCATATGACACTTGACACCATTCATGAGACAGAATCTTCTGAGTTATTCATGGTGATTCTATATAGGTTACAGGATTTATGACATAGATATTACATATGCATAGCTATAATTATGACTCATTGCATTAGCTTTGATCTTGCGTGTTATGGATATGAGACATGAGGTTACATTGGGTGGGGAGAGTCTTACCATACTAAAGGTTGAATATATATATAATAAATTACTGGGAGTGCCTTAGACTCTGACACAGAGCTTTGGCGCATGTACTGGCCCTTCGAGATAATAAATGTTGCTATGGGTTTCCCAGTGCCTTTAGTAGTTTTAGCCTGAGTATGATTAATGCTCTCACTTGCATATCACATAGCTGGTTATATAGTATGCCATATTGTTTCATTTATTAATATACTGTATTTATTTTGGCTTGAGTTATTCTTGTACCTTGCTATGTTCCCTTAGAACATGGATCCGGATTATGTCTCCAGGTTTAGCAGAGGAGATCTATCCTGAGGTATACGGGACATGAGCAGACATTGGAGCAGTACCGTTACCAGAAGATGAGGTGATCGTCGAGGATTTCTTCTGAGTATCTGCTTTATCTATACTCAGTCTTTGCTGTTATTAGACTCTTTATTTCCTGTCTATTGAGTTGATGTATCAAACTCATTATCGGGTTATTCCCCGAGTTATGTTTTATTGAGATTTGATATTGCTTTATATTTCTGATATTGATTGTATTTATTTATGTGGATGAGATTAGTACCATAGACCCTTATTATTGTATTGCAGCTTAAGTACACCCTGATGAGTCCATTAAATTGGGTTTGCCCATCGGTGTGTGCTGCTGGCCATTGCCACGTGTCTAGTCCCTCGGTATTTTGGGACTGGGGTGTGACATGGTTTTTGTGGTGGCCCATGTAGGTCTACGACTAAATTATTCAGTTTTAACTAAGGAACCGAGCAGGACTGCGATAAGGATAGGATAAGTTATAGGATCTCATCTACTTGATTTAATCGTTCTTGATCTCTATATCGGATTCGAATTAATTACTTGACTTGCATCCTGTCTTGATTGCTCTGTGTGCCTCTTATAGTTTATTTTGGATGCAGAGTAATGGATCCATGAGCAAACGATAAAACTCCTGCAGGAACACCATAAGGTGCTGTAGTCACCAACGAAGAAGATAGAGTGACACCATTAAGTGGAGATCCCTCCACTCACCGAAGCGGTCAAGAAAATCAGTATGCTTCTAGATTTCGGCGAGATGATATTCCACCTCCACCGTAGTTTACTCCACTGATGCCTATTTTTCCACAAGGGCAGCCTATGGACGGACAACAGATATTTTAAATGATCTACGCAATGATGCAAGCTCAACAGCAGATTCATCAAGAGGCTCAGCGTCATAAGGCAGAGAATCTGAGAAATAGTATAGTGATCGCACTTTAGCAGGTGAATCTACCAGCACGATGGCCATTGACGGGCTCTATTACCGATTTATGCCAGTTGAAGCCCCATACCTTTTCCAGCAAGGAGGAGCCCACTGAAGTTCATGAGTGTCTCACAAACACTCAACACCAATTAAAAGCAGCTGAGATTCCAAGGAAACGTTGGATGACTGTCGTTCGAATGCAATTGACGGGCAATGCACATCACTGATGGCTATCTGAGGAGAAAAGGCTCGGACCAGACCGAGTCACTTGGGAGGAGTTCTCCAGACTCTTTCAGGAGATGTACATTCCATCTATTGCTCGATCAGAACTTCGGGACAAGTTCAATCACCTCACTCAAGACAGTATGACAATGGAGGAGTACAATGCGGAGTTCATCCGTCTGAGTCGCTTCGCCCCTTCCCTGATTTCGACAAAAGATGAGAAGGCTGAGAATTTTTCGACGGACTAAACTTTGAGCTATAGAGAATGATCGGATCCATTGCACCACTTCATACACGGACGTCCTTGTTGCAGCTCAACGTATGGGGCGCATCAGCAGGAGAGAGTCCATCCTGAAGCATCCTTTCACATCAGCACCAGCCAGAGCACCGCATGGAGAAGCTGCAAAGAAATCTCACCTGCACCAAGCACCACAGAGAGCTGCATCATAATTCCTAACCCTTCCTACTTGTCACTACTGTGGCAAGATAGGCCATATTGAGAGGGAGTGTCGACTTAAATTGGGATTACGTTTAGCTTGCGGATCCAGACAACATGCGGTAAGGGATTTTCCTGAGCGTCGAGAAGGAGCACCAATGGGAAATCGACAAGCTCTAACAGCATCAGAAGGATATCAACCGAGGCCACCCTTGGCACCACGAGCAGCACTCTTCCAGCAGGCCCCGCAACAGCAGAGGCCACCCCCATAAGTACGCGGACAGGCTTTTGCAATGACAATGGAGGACGCACAAACTCATGGAGTAGCGAATGCGCGTAAGATTTAAGTTTTATTGTAGCTATCTATTCCTAATAATGCTTTAGCACGTGCCTGTTAGTCCAATCCTTAGCCTTAAAACCTAGTATTTTGAACTTATTAATAATTGATAACCTAGTTTTCCTAAGCTGTAGTTTTCTTTGCTCTAACCAGATTTTCTTCACTCTTGAATTACCTAACTTTCATTGTCTAGGAAAATACTTTATTCCTTCCCTATATGTTTTGTTTAACCCTCATCCTTCGAATTCTCCTTGATCACGATTCTTTGATTGTGTCATGCTTCCAAACATATTTTGCAACCGTGTCATCTCTTCTGACCGGTTATGTTTCGTTATTCTTTGATTGCGAGGACGTAATTCTCTTAAGAGGGGTAGAATATAAACACCCAGAATTTTTCAGATTTTTAAAAAATAAATTTTCGAGAATTTTCTGAGATTTTTAACTAATTAAAATAAATGTATTCTGGTATTAATTAATTTTTATGATTTTACTAAATATTAAAATATAATGAAAATAATATTTTTGGATGTAAAATAAATAATTAGACTTACTGCAATTTTTCTGAAATTTATTGGACCACAGAACTATTTTTAAAGATCTAAAAATTAATATTTTAATTAAACCATAATGAACCCAAAATAAATCGAATTGAACCAACCGGTTCAACCCTGAACTAGACCAACCCAAATCCTATTGGATCGGGTCGGATCTGAACCCGACCCGACCCGTTAATTCTTAAGTGCTACAGTAACCTAACCCTAACCCCCAATTTTTTCTCCGCCCGTTCGACTTTCCCGACCGCCGCGATCCCCGCGGCCGTTCACCGTTGCCACCGCCATCTCCTCCTCTCCCAGCCAACGGCCAACTCCTCTTCTTCCCGCCGTATCGCCCCCCCCAATGGCCGCCGAGAACCACCCTTATATAAACCCGCCCCCTTCATCCTCCACCGCCAACCACCGCTGCCTCCATCGTCGAACTCCTCAGGCCGCCCTGCTGCCACGACCATCGATCACCACCATCAATCCTCCGTCGCCCTCTTCCTCCCCGGCGAGAACCCCCAGCCGTGACCTCGACAAGGCCACCCTTCACCAACCCTCACACCCACCGCCGCCGACGAACCAGAGCCCGATTCCCCCGCCCCCTCTGCCACGTCTCCCCTCCGCCCGAGCCTCTCCGGTCACACTGCTCCGCCGTGACCACCAGCGCCGCCTCCGTCGAGCCACACCACGACCTCTGCTGCCGCCATCAGCCACAGCAGCCGAGCATCGTAGTAGCCGTGTCGCGCCATCGCAAAAACGCATTTTCAGTCATCTCCGACACCATGTTCAGGTAGAAATTTCTCTCTCCTCTCTGTCTTATTTTTCGTTCTGTCGAATCGTACGCGTACCCTGCGTTACCCTCTCGAACTCCGTACAACTCGTTTGGGGTATCGTATCCTGTGTCGATCGCAAACTGCGACGCAAAATCAGGAAAATAAACCCCTAATTTCTGAAATTCAGAAAATGTCCCAAACTCATAATTTCACGACCGTTTTGCGACCAACCTGCTAAATATTTTCAAAATTTGCCTGAACAGTAATTTAGACCAGTTGACCAAATTTTAAACTCTGTTTTTAGTTTATTTTATTGAGCTTTAGTTTGTAATATTTTCGAGGGTAAAAATGACCAAAAACTTGGTATTTAAAACCCTAATTTTTTCCGAAACTGGGTGCGCCCCGCTAAACGAGGCAACTTGGTTGTGTGTAAATTTTACTGAAAGGTGCGCACTATCAATACAGACGTGTGAGATTTTGCGGAAGTTGATTTGGATGTGCGTGCACACCGAAATCAACGCGTATCCGTCGACAACGCCCCGTATCGGCCCTGTTCTGAAATTAGTTATAACTTCGTGTGTGCTCGTCGTTTCGAAACGAAACTTATGCCATCGGACTCGTAGCAATACGCTAGTCCTGTGACCTAAGTTTGGTTCAATTCTGAGAACGTTGACTAAATCCCGTATCGTGGGTCCTACGGCTCCACTTGACGGGCGATTTTGTGATTGGATCATCGAAATCCAGTTATGGACATTCCGTTAATTTTGTATAGTCATTCTGGACTTGTAGATACTAAGTTTAACAAATTTGGAGAACATTATCTTTGGCATATTTTTTGGTACGAAGTGGGCCATATGTGGACCCCACTTTGACCAAAAACAGTCAATTTTGCCCCTGTGTCCAAATTGGACATATGGACAGGCAATTCTAGCTATTTGATATATTTTGAACATGATGGTAATGTTTATTTTAGCAACTGGAGGAGTACCTGCAGATCCCGTCGATACCAGAGCAGCAGTTGGAAATTAAACCCCAGGCAAGTATACCTTGCCATACCTGCATCATTTGTTTATACTATTTTCTTAATTTATTACTGTAGTATCCTTGTTCAACCTAGGACCGTGTGACATTGCTTAGCATCCGAATAATATTCGGGTGTCAACGTCGTACGCAGAGTTGTGTAACGTCACTAGAGATTGATATCGCGACCCTATATATCTTCGTGCTTGCATTATCAAGTACGTTATACCATAGGACACTTGACACCATTCATAAGACAGAATCTTCTGAGTTATTCATGATGATTCTGTATAGATTATAGGATTTATGACATAGATATTACATATGCATATCTATCATTATGACTCATTGCATTAGCTTTGATCTTGCGTGTTATGGATATGAGACGTGAGGTTACATTGGGTGGAGAGAGTCTTACCATACTAAAGGTTGAATATATATATAATAAATTACTGGGAGTTCCTTAGACTCTGACATAGAGCTTTGACGCACGTATTGGCCCTTCGAGATAATAAATGCTGCTATGGGTTTCCCAGTGCCTTTAGTAGTTTCAGCCTGAGTATGATTAATGCTCTCACTTGCATATCACATAGCTGGTTATATAGTATGCTTTATTGTTTCATTTATTAATATACTGTATTTATTTTGGCTTGAGTTATTCTTATACCTTGCTATGTCCCCTGAGAACCTGGATCCGGATTATGTCCTCAGGTTTAGCAGAGGAGATCTACCCCGAGGTATACGGGACATGAGCAAACATTGGAGCAGTATCGTTACCAGAAGACGAGGTGATCGCCGAAAATTTCTCCTAAGTATCTGCTTTATCTATACTCAGTCTTTGCTGTTATTAGACTCTTTATTTCCCGTCTATTGAGTTGATGTATCAAACTCATTATCAGGTTGTTTCTCGAGTTATATTTTATTGAGATTTGATATTGCTTTATATTTCTGATATTGATTGTATTTATTTCTGTGGATGAGATTAGTACCATAGACCCTTATTGTTGTATGATAGCTTAAGTAGACCCTGATGGGTCCATTCAATTGGGTTTGCCCATCGGTGTGTGCTGCTGGCCATTGCCACGTGTCTAGTCCCTCGGTATTTTGGGACTGGGGCATGACACACACACACACACACACACACACACACACACACACACACACACACACACATATATATATATATATATAATATAACTCAAAAACTCTAATACACACTCTCCGAAGCTAAACCAACCCGCGCACAAGCCCAAAACCTAGAAACCATGTCGAAATGGCCATTTGGTCATTTCGACGAACACGTGGAGTGCAGTTTGCGATACCTCACGAAACGCACGCCAAATCTAATCGGAATTGACCCAAAATTTATCTACAAGTTCTAATCGATATCTAGAATCTCACAAAAATGCTCACTCTCCGATTCTAGGTTCGTGGCAAAATTCCACATGCATGTGGAACCCACGAGGACGAAAAAACCCTAAAATTTCCCGAAACGTCCAAAACTTTACGATACGACCTCATGTGTCCGAATGGGGACACATACTTACCCTCAAGACACCCAAACATATCTACCTAGGTCTATCTAATCTAGGGCATCACCCAAAATTGGGCCAATCTTGGATTTTACCCAAAATTGACACAAAATCTAATGTCAAAGTCTCCAAACACAACCAAACAAGTTCTAACTTCCTCCCATGGGTAGCTCTAAGGTCTAGGAAGGTTCTAAACTACTAATTACACTATATTAGAGTAATTACTAAGAGAAAAGTTAGGGTTTACCTCTTGGGAGTTGAAATTCCAAGGTCAAAGTCTCCAAAACCCTAGAAATCACCACTCTCAAGCCTCCAAGCCTCCAAGCCAAGCCTCTACACCGAGTCTAGGCTCTATACACCTAGGTTAGGGGAAAAAGAAGGGTTATGATTTACATTTATGGAAGAAGTAAATGAAGGAAGAGAAAAAAGGTGAAATACTTACTTGGAATGGAGAAAAGTAAAGGAAGGAAGTGAAGAAAGGAGAATGGAGAGTGAAAATGGAGAAGAAGAATGAAAAGGAAGGGAGGGGGGGGTCAGCCAAGTAGGGAATGCATGGGTTAGGTTTTGTAGTTTAAACACAATAACTAAAATGCCCTCCACTAATACTCTTCCAAACTAGGGTTTAGGTTTATGATTTCTAAATGCATTCTAACTAATCCAAAATACTCCAATTAGCTAATTAAAAATATAATAACTATTCTAAACCAATAAATGAGTCTGACAAGGGTGTTGGTTGGGTTTGACATAGGTCCAATAGGGTCTGACACGGGTTCAGACTAGCCGAAACCCTAAAAAAACCAATAAAATAAATACAACCAACTAATTAAATATAAATATAAATATAAATACAAATATTTATGATCAATACATAATTTACCAAATTAAAAAAAAATTCTATTTCTAGAATTGGGTAGTGACAAACATCAAGGAGAAGATTTTTCATCAAACACGTTTTTAATTACTACACATATACAAAAATCCAAAATTTTATGGCTTCACCACTTTGATCAAGATGTACTTGTCTTGGTGTTACGCCCCGATCTCCTGCTGAAATCGGCCGTCACCGCTGGACGCGAATTACCGTACCCGCGCTCCCGCGGGACGATCGTTTCCATAGGGACGCGATATCGTGCGAGCTTGGAGTTGCGCCCGCACGAGGCATATACCAAAACGGTCGTTGATAAATAGTTCGTAGAGTCGTCATAGCGGAAACATAGAATAAACACAAGTATTGAATCCAAATCAAGCTCTTTATTGATATGATGTGAAGATTACAAGTGGCGCTAGATGGAGATTACAAGTCGCTCAAGCCCTCTCTCTCTCTACGATGAATATGCCCTTAGGACAAGAACTGATTCGAACGCTTTGGATGATGATGTTCCCATATATTATGTCTCATATATGTGAGCTCCGGGTCCACGCGCCATGCTCTAAGACGCCAAGTGCGATCCGGTGCCTCATTGCGTTAAGCGATCTACGAATCCGTACGAGTTTCCTCTGCATCCTGCATGCAGACTGGTTGGGTGTCAGTACATTGAATGCACTGGTGGGGAGACCTCTCGCCCATGCCACAAAACAAGTACGTTCATTAGTTATGTGCACTGACTAATTATGTTGTCTTTCTACTCTTTGCCTTAGGATCAGTTACATGGCAATATAATGAAAGAAATATCCATGTCTGCTCAAGAGTGTCGTTTATAATAAACAACTGAGTTCGTCTTACCGTTTCTTATCATTCGGCCTTCCCTGTCATATGCAGCAAATATAAATAATGATCTTACTGAATAACAAAGAACATCTATAAAATCCAAGTGCTATAGTTGTGTCTCTGCCTCAGACCCCTTTCTACTCGAACTATGTTTGTTACCATGCATCCATTCTAAATATGCAAAGTGTCATACAATTGTACTCCTTCACGTTACTCCTCTTCTGAATGCGGATAGCCGCTATGCAAGCATGACTTATCTATATGAAGGTCACTGGCTCTGTTAGCGATATTGGACATGATCTGCGATAGACGATTGTCTTCCCAGCGCGATTGCTACCTTTGTTAGGCCTTCCGAACCGTCTGACGAGTCAACGACCATCCAGGTCGGTAACAAGCCTTGCTGGATGTCCCGTTCTCGTCTGCTAGTCATCAGCTAGCGTATTACCAGGACTACACTTGTATTGTCCTCCCGGGCCGACATGATTCAGATGCCTCAGCAATCGTGTCGAGGACTCTCTCTACCTGGTGTCAACCAGTTGTCCGTGACCATGCAACTACTCCCCCACTTCCAATCCTAGCCGAGGACTACACTCGGTTGAATCTTACCGATGACTACACTCGGATCTTTCTTCTTTATGCAGCTCCCTGATTAGAGACTGCCTCGGTGATCTGGATATCCCGAGTACTTTCTTTTCTTTCCTTCCTTCTCCTGACTCGGAATGACTATTTGATAGTCTTCCTTGTAACGTCCGCAACCGCACGGTACGTTACGCTGAGTCGGATTGAATAAAACAAATGCTGGTTACATTTGATTTGTTGGATTTTGGGAAGAAGTATTGATTGAGTTGTTTGATGTGCAGATGGCTAGCGGGTTCGATGGAAATCAGGTGTTCGTTCAGAGCGGTACTGAGACAGCTGGGTTGGAATGATAATGCCATCTTCCTTAGTCCGATCGGTCGGATGATTTGTAGAGCACGGCCTGCTCGCACGGTCATACCAGTTGAGTAGATCGCGCTTGCATCGGACCACGGGTTCAAGGGATTGGCCGTATCGGTAGGACAGGATGCTTAACGGAGTCAAACATTGTGAGTGGGCTCTTTCCCTTCTCCTCTACTCCTTCATGCCTAATAATATGGAAAATACGTAAAGGCTTGAATACTTGGACTGGAACATTGGGAATCACTACACTGAGGCGTGCATAGAGTGTACGTCGTTTGCTTGGATAGGTTTGTGGCTTGATTTGGTTTGCGCGTTGGATAGTTGGAGCTAGAGTTGGTTGGATTATCATTTGAGGCAGTTGGTTGAATGATTGAGATTATGCTTGGATAGTTGGAATGATACAGTGAGATATTGGAAACCTTGGGATATGGGTGAGCGAGCGTGCATCCGTGCACGAGTATCATTTGGTCGCTTTGTCTTGCAAAGCGAGCAGTTGTGGTTCGAAACCGAACAACTACATCGGCGAGGGCATTGTGCCACTGTTGGGACATTGTGCCATGGGATTTCTTTGAGCATGGGTGTTGCACCATTTGGAATACATTGCTGAGAAGCGGCATTGTGAATATGGGATAACTGGATATTTGTGCCTTGGGCAATATGTTGGAAGAATGGTTATGGATGTTTTGGTTATGGATGTTTTGGTTGGATTATTTGATTGAACGAGTCTAGGATCGCTTGGTGGGGCAAGAATGTTCGATCCTCTCGTCATACCTACTTTCTGCATGTCACGGACAACCTGTGTACACAGGGTTTGACATTTCCTCGAAACGGCTTCCCGGGGCACTGGGACCGTATCGATCCGGAGGGAAATATTGATTCGTGCTAGTCACGATGCATTACGGGACCTCCAGCGGGGCTTGCTACCAGGGCTGATAGGGCGCGCCGCTAATGCTTGGAATATGTCCTTTATGGCTTGGCCAGTGACTTCATATAGACTAGTGTTGGCTTGCTTTTCTTTTGTTGGTTTGGTTTCGTGTAGGCGCGGCCACCTTGCCTCGGCAAGAGTGTGCACTTTGCGATTTGGATTATAAGTGTTGGTTGAGGATAGATATTGAGGCTTGGTTGATGGTTCGATATGTTATCGTGTTTCTTGGACTTGAGCAAGACGGTTGCATGCTAGTTTCCTTCGGTTGGATTATTTTGCTTGTCGATTGGTTTGAGTTGAATGTTGCATGCTTAAACTGCTTTACAGCTTTCCTTAACATGTCATCCCTATGCCATGAAACGAATCTAGGATTCAACTAGAAAGATCACCATAAAACTGTTGCATTCACTATTTTACTTAGTGTCGGCTTAGGTGAGTGGGTTACCCCGCTCACCAGTACGGCTGTGTACTGACCCACGTTTGTAGGCATTATTTCAGGTACACAGGTGTAGTGGCGCTGCTTGGATATACGAGACGTGATGTATGAACTGTAAGTACCTTTGTGGGCTAGAAAAAAGAGCAAGAGTATTTCATCGCCTTTGTGGCATTGCCTTCGATGAGGCATTTCATTTGGACCCGATCGTGAGCTTTCCTGCGTATTACTCTGATGTGTGCTTGGTACACAATACTTGACTTCCGCTGCAACTTGGTTGTTTCGATGATAACATTTGGTGTTTGACAACATCGCCTTGTACGAGCGCAACTCCAGGCTCGTACGAAATCACGTCCCGATGAGAATGATTGTCCTGCGGGAGAGCTGCAACGTGGTGATTCACGTTCAGCGGAGACTATTGGGCTTGCGGGAGATTGGGGCATGAAAAATTGGTATCAGAGCGCCTGGTTTATTTTCTCGAACTTGGTCCTACGCTTCATCACAAACTCTAAATAGCTTCCGCGTGTCGTCTAGCTCTTGGCTCTACTCAGTACCGCATTGGATGTTTCATGCAATAAGTCTATATAGTGCTGGTTGTGGCTGCATGTTGTTCTTGGTTGTGTTGCTTTGGTTGGTTTTCGTTAGTTCGCTTAGCATCGTTAGGCGTTGTTGCATTCGTGCAGCAAGTTGGGTGGCGTTGTTGCATTTGTGCAACAAGTTGAGAGCTGTCGTTGGGTTGGCTTGGCTTGTAGTTCGAAGAGTTTCTGATTGCATCAGTGGATCAGTTGGTTGGCAGACGAGATTGGTTATGCGGCATATTGTGAGTAGAAGCATCGGATAAGAATGGATCGTTGCACGAGTTGCTCGTGTAGCAAAATTATTGGATAGAAGTTTGATTTTTGGCTTGGTATATCACATAGCGCATCGGCTGAGCAAGTTTGAGTTTGGCTTGGGAATATCAGGATAGTGTTGCACGAGTTGCTCGTACAACAAATGTGTGGAACATTTGGGTTTTGTGTTGGATTTCTTGGAAGGAATCGTCGCATGGATTGCTCGTGTAGCGAAAGTATCAGACGGTTTGAGAATAGCTGGAAGCATTGAGAATGGAACATAGCACAAGTTGCCTAGCGAGATTGATGAAAAGAGTAAGATGGTTTACTTGTTGGCTGAGTTTCTTGTCAGACTTGAGTTAGGCAAGGCAGGATCACACATGAGGGATGGTTCGAGCGGATCTTGGATTAGTGTAAAGGAATCGTAATGCGCGTAGCGACTTGATTCGGAGTGGTATACGGGATACCACATAGTGAGCAATACATTGAAATATTTTGGTTGGACATCAATAGGAATTGCCTGAATGGACTCGGGTAATGGGAATATAAGTTGGGTAGTGCACATCGTGAGTTGGAAAGAATAAAAATGGAGAAAGTGAATATTGAGTTGAGCAATCGAGAACGGACTTTTGCAAATGGAAATGGAAGTATCATTGAACTTGAGAGATGGAATAGATCGGAATGAAACATATGGGAATGAGTGTTTGGAAATTTGAAGGATTGAGGCGAACAAGTATTGGAAACAATTGAGATTGTTCGAATGGAAAGTTGAATATCAGATCGCCTGCATGATTTGGAAGTTCGATAGAGCATTCATTGATGCAAGGAGAGTTAAGCATGTGAAACGAACAGTTGGGATACGCTTGAACGAGCGATGGATGAATCGAATGATAGCGAGCACGGACTACGATTTTGGGCGAAACGGTGCAACGATGGTAGACGGATTCTACGGAAGATGTGAACGGATTGTGGCAACAACTGAAGGCAAAGATTGTGGCGGACATACTTTTGAAGATAGCTAAATGTGGGAGCAACAATTGAATAAATCACTGTGCTGCTCGAGTAAGTTGGACTTGTATTGTGAAACACTGCAAACAAGTAAGGATTTGGGAGCAAGTCTTTGTGTTCGGGAATCATTGCAAGTGGTAGTGCGAGAAGTCGAACATGGCAGTTCAGAAAATTTGATGGATTCAGGACAGAACGGCGGATTGATGGAAGACGGTTTCAACGAGCGCAGTTCTCGAACTGTGGCTCGGATAGATAGAAGGACTCTAGGTGGTTAAGCAACATTAGTTGGCAGATCATCAAAGGTAGTGCATGAAGTGCTCGGATTCGAAAGTTTGCTCGGATGGAATGGTTAGATTTTGGCTCGAATTTGCAGATGAGATATAACATGGTTCATAGTAACTGTCCATCGTGATGATTACAATTATCGAGCGTAGCTTCGGGACAGCTGACCCTAGCGACTTGACCGCCCGATCAGAGATGAACATTGTAGACCCATAGAACGACCCTTGCGGCGGCGTATTTGGGAATGCGTCGAGGGCAGATGTGAGTAGTGTGTATTGGAGATTTGGCCTATTGACAGAGTGTTAGATTTGAGAGATCCTTGGGATAGCCTTCAGCTGAAGAAGCAGCCAGAAGACCGAAGCGATGGTGGGATTGGCCTAAGTCAACTGATGAGATTCAGAGTCACAAATTTTTGTAGATGGCATTGCCTCTGACTCATCGTGCCCTGGAAGGAAATAGCATTTATATGAATGGACGACTGTGGCGGCTCGTTCAGATCAAATTCTTGCGAATACTGGAAGGGACAGATTTGCCTCAGATTTACAAGATGTATCGGAACTTAGTCTGGGAAGCGTGCTCGTTCGGAAGGCAAAGGTGATATCCTATGCTTCGAGGCAGTGGAAGCAGCGCAAAAAACTATTCCATGCGCAACCTAGAAATTATGGCGAGTGTGTCCACGTTGAAATCGTGGTGACACTATCCCTTTGGCGTGGCGGCGAAATATTCGTGGATCACACGAACCTCAATATAGATGTTCACCCAGCGAGGTATTGAGATGGCAGGAAGAGGTATTGATTGAGTTGATCAAAGAGCATAGTTGATATTTGGGTAAGTCGCCTAGTTGGGGTAGTATCAGTTGAGATGATCGTTCGGTGCATGAGGCATATTTGGAGATGTTGCTAGTGCGGATTCAGAAATAGTTGGATGGATTGAGTTGGAACACGAACTGATTAAGTCGGTGGAAAAAGCATCATATTTGAGAAAAGTGCTCAAGCGAATATGTTAGAATGGAAATCATGATTGGTTCAATTTAGGAGTAAAGCAAATGGATGCCTCGGACATAAAGATACCCTTGTAACTTGTCCAAATTCGCTATCGCAAAGCTCGGCTGAAATGCATGTATTTTAGGGACACCTTAAATATGTGTACGATCCAAAACTAAGCGATACGAAGAATTCGTATTGAGCTGCAAGGAGGATGTGGGAATATGAAATCTGTACGAGCATTCAGCAGAGCGAGATGTTGAGTCATGATAATGTGGGTTGCATAGAACAGATTTTTTGATTGGACAACCACATGTGATAGGAATGAGTACCAGCACGGTTCGTGGACGAACCTGATTCTAAGTGGTATATTATGTAACGCCCGCAACCGCACGGTGCGTTACGCTGAGTCGGATTGAATGAAACAAATGCTGGTTACATTTGATTTGTTGGATTTTGGGAAGAAGTATTGATTGAGTTGTTTGATGTGCAGATGGCTAGCGGGTTCGATGGAAATCAGGTGTTCGTTCAGAGCAGTACTGAGACAGCTGGGTTGGAATGATAATGCCATCTTCCTTAGTCCGATCGGTCGGATGATTTGTAGAGCACGGCCTGCTCGCACGGTCATACCAGTTGAGTAGATCGCGCTTGCATCGGACCACGGGTTCAAGGGATTGGCCGTATCGACAGGACAGGATGCTTAACGGAGTCAAACATTGTGAGTGGGCTCTTTCCCTTCTCCTCTACTCCTTCATGCCTAATAATATAAAAAACACGTAAAGGCTTGAACACTTGGACTGGAACATTGGGAATCACTACACTGAGGCGTGCATAGAGTGTACGTCGTTTGCTTGGATAGGTTTGTGGCTTGATTTGGTTTGCGCGTTGGATAGTTGGAGCTAGAGTTGGTTGGATTATCATTTGAGGCAGTTGGTTGAATGATTGAGATTATGCTTGGATAGTTGGGATGATACAGTGAGATATTGGAAACCTTGGGATATGGGCGAGCGAGCGTGCATTCGTGCACGAGTATCATTTGGTCGCTTTGTCTTACAAAGCGAGCAGTTGTGGTTCAAAACCGAACAACTGCATCGGCGAGGGCATTGTGCCACTGTTGGGGCATTGTGCCATGGGATTTCTTTGAGTATGGGTGTTGCACCATTTGGAATACATTGCTGAGAAGCGGCATTGTGAATATGGGATAACTGGATATTTGTGCCTTGGGCAATATGTTGGAAGAATGGTTATGGATGTTTTGGTTATGGATGTTTTGGTTGGATTATTTGATTGAACGAGTCTAGGATCGCTTGGTGGGGCAAGAATGTTCGATCCACTCGTCATACCTACTTTCTGCATGTCACGGACAACCTGTGTACACAGGGTTTGACATTTCCTCGAAACGGCTTCCCGGGACACTGGGACCGTATCGATCCGGAGGGAAATATTGATTCGTGCTAGTCACGATGCATTGCGGGACCTCCAGCAGGGCTTGCTACCCGGGCTGATAGGGCGCGCCGCTAATGCTTGGAATATGTCCTTTATGGCTTGGCCAGTGACTTCATATAGACTAGTGTTGGCTTGCTTTTCTTTTGTTGGTTTGGTTTCGTGTAGGCGCGGCCACCTTGCCTCGGCAAGAGTGTGCACTTTGCGATTTGGATTATAAGTGTTGGTTGAGGATGGATATTGAGGCTTGGTTGATGGTTCGATATGTTATCGTGTTTCTTGGACTTGAGCAAGACGGTTGCATGCTAGTTTCCTTCGGTTGGGTTATTTTGCTTGTCGATTGGTTTGAGTTGAATGTTGCATGCTTAAACTGCTTTACAGCTTTCCTTAACATGTCATCCCTATGCCATGAAACGAATCTAGGATTCAACTAGAAAGATCACCATAAAACTGTTGCATTCACTATTTTACTTAGTGTCGGCTTAGGCGATTGGGTTACCCCGCTCACCAGTACGGCTGTGTACTGACCCACGTTTGTGGGCATTATTTCAGGTACGCAGGTGTAGTGGCGCTGCTTGGATATACGAGACGTGATGTATGAACTGTAAGTACCTTTGTGGGCTAGAGAAAAGAGCAAGAGTATTTTATCGCCTTTGTGGCATTGCCTTCGATGAGGCATTTCATTTGGACCCGATCGTGAGCTCCCCTGCGTATTACTCTGATGTGTGCTTGGTACACAATACTTGACTTCCGCTGTAACTTGGTTGTTTCGATGATAACATTTGGTGTTTGACAACATCGCCTTGTACGAGCGCAACTCCAGGCTCGTACGGCATCACGTCCCGATGAGAACGATTGTCCTGCGGGAGAGCTGCAACGTGGTGATTCACGTTCAGCGGGGACTATTGGGCTTGCGGGAGATTGGGGCGTGACATTCCTCGTCTATGTATTCAACATGATTTATTCTATCCCGTGTCATGTTTCCTGCGGTACGGTGCCTCAGTATGAACTCAACTATCTTTGTGGCATATATAAGAAACTACTATATTTCAACTCAATAATCCGATTATGCAAATAGCATGTAAGATCTCCATGTTCTATACAATGACAAGGCGGGGTTATCTCCTTAGCTATGTGGGTTCATCTCATTTTATTAGCATGCAAAGGTTATCGCCTGAAACTAGCATGTATCATTCATTTTCTTAGTGTGCAGCTAAGTAGAGACAGGTTCACCGGGGCCACCCACCTTAGCAATGAATCGCATCGGTCGAACGAGACTCCGAACGTGCCTATGAAAGCTTAAGTCTGAACTCCATTTGAAGGGCCAAGTCTGAAAATCCTTTTCCTCAAACGAGTCATCTCGCTGAGTAAGGCGGGTCGGGACGTTGCACTTGCGCCATTTGAATCGGCTGTCCGCTTGAGCGGAGCTGGTCGTTACACTTGGTGGGCTAATAAACCTCTTCCTAGAACCAAGTTTAGGGCTAGGGTTCGGATTGGTACTCGGGTGAGGGGAGGAGCAAGGAA
Source organism: Iris macrosiphon (assembly GCA_036927795.1). NCBI lineage: Eukaryota > Viridiplantae > Streptophyta > Magnoliopsida > Asparagales > Iridaceae > Iris > Iris macrosiphon. The sequence goes on along the minus strand of JAYESA010000011.1, from coordinate 18,994,377 downwards.
GAAGAAAGAAAGAAAGTAGGAAATGAAGAATGAGAGGGATGAGAGAGAAATACTCATATATATACCAAGTGGGAAAATGAGGTTAGCCATAGGATTAAGTCATGACATCCTCCAAACAAATCTCAACCATCCAAAATAGGCTTATTGGTTCCAAAGTGAACCGGGTCAGGTATCCATCCTAGATACGGGTCCTAGCACGGGTTCATGTCAATTGCCAATATGTGTTCACTATTGGTCCAGTGTGGTCTCCCACAATAAATAGGAATCCAAACAAATAAAATGCAGCATATATGACAAGAACCAACATGTAAAATACAACAAAAATATATTATTAGAAAAAATTTAAATATCAGAAATTTAAGAATACCAAATTTGAAAACGAATGTGACAAACAATTAGGGAGCTATCTTGACAAAAGATTCCTGGCAAGATCAATCACCAAAATCTTTTGTAGTTGACACAAAGACGAGGGAACATCACCATGTAACTTGTTTCCTGACAGTGAGAGAATCATCAGATTAGGCATACCCTCGAAACTTATAGGCAACCTGCCAGAGATTACATTTTTGAGATATCCAACCAGTCTACTTGGACGACCAAAACCCAAAACAAGTCTGGCATTATTGCGTCTATAATTCCAGCATTTGCCATATGTAGGAATGAAATGTTTGCTTGGTTCCAGATCCATGAAGGGAATTTCTTCCCAAGGCTGCAAGAACTGACGCCGAGCGAGTGGAGCCAAAAAAGAGGAACCCAGTTGGGACTGAACTTGAGGGCTAGACGATTCGATGACAGGTGCAAAAATACCAACTTTTAGTGACGAAAATGGACTTACATGACGAAATAAATCTTTTAATGACGAATGTTCATGACTAAAATCTGTCACTAATTTTTTTTAACCAAATCTATCAATGGACAAATCCAGTATCCAAAATCTAATTAGATCATAAACCTGGTACCCTTATACAAAATAATCATATTATTAAATATCAACTTAGGCAAGTATAACTCATAAATTCAAATCAATAAACCAAACTTTCTTATCTAGAAGAAAAAAGTGTATAGATATATTTTCTATCCATATGAAAAGAAAATATATTTTCTTCCTTTGTGTATGGTAGGATGGATGGAAAGTGGAAGTGATGCATTTTTCTTTGTTTGGTATAAAGAAAAGTAGAAAAAAGAAAATAAAAAATATAAACTTACCAATTATATTCTCAATTAAAAATATTTATTTACCATTTGACTTCATTAAACTATTTTTATTTGTATTTGTATTTTTATTTTTATTTTTATTTTTATTTTTATTTTTATATTTTTATTTCTTATTTCTTATTTATTTTATATTTTTATATTTTTATATTTTTATATTTTTATATTTTTATATTTTTAATATTTAATATTTAATATTTAATATGTAATATTTAATATTTAATATTTAATATTTTTATATTTTATATTTTTATATTTTTATTTGTTATTTGTAATATTTTATCTTTTATCTTTTATTATATTTTTTTATTTTTATTTTTATTTTTGTTTTAGTTTTAATTTTATTTTTAATTTTAATTTTAATTTTAAGTTATTTTATATTTTATATTTTATATTTTATATTTTATATTTTTAGTTTTAAATTTTTAATTTTTAGTTTTTAGTTTTTAATTTTTAATTTTTTCTTATTTCATATTTCTTATTTCATATTTCATATTTTTTATTTCTTATATTTTATATATTTAGTTTAATTGATTTACATGTCTATTCTTGAATCTATTAAAACTAACAGCAACAATGATAAATAACCAATCATACTGGCGATCCACAAAACGAAGGTAAGCATCCTTCCAGTTGCTCTTCAGTATCAGAGTACCCCAAAAGAGCCAAAATCCTACCACAAATCCTGGTGCAGCGCCCAGATAGCGCCACAAAATTTCTGATGTAGTTCCATCATCATCTTCCGAAGTGGTAGTTTTTCTTGTTCCCGCGCCGTTGTCATCTTCGCATATTTGCTTAAGTGGGAATCCACAAAGACCAGGATTGCCAATGTACGTCGACTCGTTGAACGTTTGAAGTTGGTTTTCCGATGGAATCCTTCCGGACAAGTTGTTGCTAGACAAGTTCAGGTAGCTCAAGAAAGTCAGATAGGCCATGGTTGAAGGGATTGCTCCAGAAAGCTCGTTTCTCGACAAGTCGAGAGACACCAAGGCCTGCATCGAACCAATTTCTTTCGGTATCTCACCGTTCAGATGATTCCGAGACAAATTCAAGCTCATAAGTCCTCCAAGCCTTCCAAGCTCTCGCGGTATGGCTCCGTATAGATTGTTACCAGAGAGATCCAGAGCGGTGACCAGTGACAAAAGCCCATTGGAGTCGCCATACATGAGAGGTCCGCCTTTCATGACCACCTCTAGGTTCTCTTTGTAGTTCCACATAGACGCTCGCGTGACTTGTTCGGGATGTGTTCTCGGAACTTTCATGGCGGCGAACTTCCCGAAGCTCTTCGGTACCGTACCCGAAAGATTGTTGTACGCAAGGTCTACTATCTGGAGACCAAAAATCCTTGATAAGTTTCGAGGAATTCTTCCAGCCAACATGTTCAACCGGAGGCGGAGTATTCTCAAAGATTGATAACTTTCTCCTATCCATGCAGGAACTTTACCTGTGAATTTATTTTGGCTCAGATCAAGAACAACTAACCTTGTGCACCCATGCAGAGACGATGGAATTTCTCCAGATAGGCTATTGTTTCTCAAGTGCAACGCCCGGAGAAACGACAAGGAGCCGATGGTGTCTGGAATTCCTCCAGATAGATTGTTGTTACTGAAGTCGAGAACTGTCCAATAGTATTCCCGGCGAGATGGATTTTTCCAGCAGTTAGGGAGCTCTCCGGATAAGACATTCCTGGCGAGATCAATAATCGCAAAATTTTGTAGTTGACACAAAGACGAGGGAACATCACCATATAACTTGTTTCCTGAAAGTGAGAGTTGTATCAGATTAGGCATACTCTCGCCTATGGCTGGATCGATCGTTCCGGAAAACAAATTGTCTGATAGATCTAGTAATTCAACGTTCCCAAAAAAATTTGGCAGAGAACCATAGAAGTAGTTGGACCTCAAAACAAGTTCCGGGTAGTTGAAAAAATTTATATTTGTGGGCAACCTGCCAGAGATTGCATTTTGGGAGATATCCAACTCTCGTACTTGGACGACCAAAACCCAGAACCAGTCTGGCATTGCGTCTGTGATTCCAGTTTTTGCCATACCTAGTGATGAAATGTTTGCTTGGTTCCGGATCCATGAAGGAAATTTCTTCCCAAGGTTACAAGAACAAACGTCTAGCGAGTGGAGCCGGAAGAGAGGAACCCAGTTGGGACTGAACTTGAGGGCTAGGCGATTCAATGAAAGGGCCAGAACCGACAACTTGGTAAGATTACCAAGGTGTGCTTCGGAGATGATGCCCTCCAAGAGATTGCCACTAAGATCTAAATCAACAAGCTCCACAAGTCCTCCAAGTGATTCAGGAAGCGAACCCACGAGCGAGTTATTGCCGAGATTGAGAGTTTTCAGAGATGTTAGCTCCCCCAACCAGTCGGGCAAATAACTTGTCAACCCAGTTCCTGATAAATCCAGATTCTCCAGGCTCGTCTTGATGCACCCGGAGAAAACATCTCCAAGTTCAGGCAGGCTCCCGCTGATATTCATGTTCGCTAAACCAAGAGTCTGCAGCTTGCAAATATTTCCCACCTCTTTTGGTATTACACCTTGGAGATTAGTATTGTAGGTTAACTCGAGGACGTTTAGTGAGCTCAACTTCTCAATATCAGCTGGAATAGAACCGCGGAACTTGTTCCAACTAAGATCAAGATGTACAAGGCTACTCACATTGAATAACCAGAACGGAATCGTAGAGTTGATCCCGTTCCAAGAAAGATCCAGAGTAGAGAGACGCGTGAAGTTGACGTGAGGAAGAGAGAGCGGGATGCTCAGGATCTCGCATCGAGATAACCGCACCTCTACGATGTGAGGCAGCATGTTCAGAGACTCCACCAAGCTGCTCGTGTCTCGGAACTTCACGTTCTTCATGTCGAGATGTTGCAGGGAAGAAAGACCAGAAATCCAGAGAGGGTCGTCTATGCTGAATTCGCGAACTTGGTCTGAAAAACTAGGATCAATGGATAGATCAAGATATTGCAAGCACGAGAGGTTTCCGATCTGACGAGGAACGAGCCCACCAAGACCTGCCCGAGAGAGGTTGAGATATCTGTTGGTTTTGGTTTTGTTCTCTTGCAAAAGTTCAATTCCTTTTTCTTTCTTTAGTCCCACATCGGATGCACCAAAGCCCCCTTATGTATATATATTACTTTCTCTTCTTTGCTCTATTAAGTTGTTGTGCGGGAAACCCCTTGGGCCACACGCCTGCGCCGCCGCCTGGCTTGGTTCGGTTCGGCGCACCCACATCTGCGGGCGCCGAATGCTGATCCGATTTTCTTCTCGGGCTGGGACCCTAAATTCTTTTTGGAATTAATTTCTGAACGTTACAATTTTTTATGTCCAGATTCATTCGTTTAATTCTCCTGTGTAACGGCTGAATTAATCGTAAATTAATTCTGACCGTTACACAATTGTATTATATAAGTGTCTGTCTTCTTTGTAAAATATTACAACTTTTTCTCTCTAAAGAATTGCTGTGCCAACTGATTTGTACTCTGTTCTTCGTCTTCATCTCCAAGCTCTGGGCAGAGCTAAGTCCTGGTCGTTCTCTCCGAGTCGTGTGCGGCAACGAGATACCGGTAGTGCGGGGAGTGCGGGGGTTTTACCACTAGGAGCTTCGGGAACGTCTGCACACAGATCCCGAATAAACTCTTAGGGCAGTGCTTCCTGCACGACTTCCCCAGAGGCCGGTAACATTGTTTAAATTTTATTTTTTGTATTCTGAAATTTTTCAATAAGTAAAAGACAATATTTCTAACAATCTAAGAGTTTATTCCTGTTAGAATTGATTATTTTTTATAATTGATTTTTCTAACTGTTGATTTGTTCTACAAAAAAAAAAAATAGAATTAGTTACTGTTGCTAGTTCTATAGCAATTTCGTTGATTTCAAAATTAACTGTTGCTAGTTCTATAACAAAATTAACTGTTGATTTCAAAAGTTAATACTGTTTCGTTTCTACAAAATTTGTAAATTTGTAAATTTCATATAAGTTTCTGTCTGGTTAGTCTTAACATTTGCAATTTCGTTTCTACAAAGTTAATACTGATTCATATAAATTTGTAAATTCCATTCGTGATTACTCCTGTTAGTCTTAACATTCTCTATTAGTTCACAATAGTTTCTGTCTGGTTCGTGATTACTCTTCTTCTTCTTCTCATATTAGTAATTTTACTATGGTCATCTTTTCACTGGAGAAAGAATTATCTAACCAGTAATCAGTGTGAATTTGTGGAAGCGGGTTCTGTTAATTTGTTCTATAGCAAATTAAAGTTCACAATAGTTACTGTAGCAAATTCAAGTTAAACAGTAGAAATCTTCTAGAATTTTTTTTTTTAATATTGTTTCTATAGCAATTTGTTCACAAAATTCATTTCAATTGAAACATACAATTTGCTTCATTCTTTAATCGCTTATTATTTTTAAAGGAATCTAGGACCAAAAGGAAAATAGTTTAGTAAAAGAAAATTGCAAATAAAATCTTCAAATCTAAAAGTTTCAATGTAGAGACAAACTCGGCCACAAGCCGAAAGGGTCCTTCTGTCAACCGGGTGTAAATAATTCTAAGCGACACGGTATTTAAGAGTCTTCGGACCACCGCTAGCTGGGAACCGGCCCCTACAGCTAACCTGAGTTGATCAACACTTGAAAAACTAAAGATTTTAAGATTGATTAGCAAAGACCACCTAAACTATTATCTTGGACATTGTTATTAAATAAATTTATATTTTTCAGACTGCAATCATGACTGGTAAGGAGGAATCCTCTACTGCAAAACTTGCTAAGTTTGATGGCTCATACTTCAAGAGATGGCAGAGCCAAATGAAATTTTGGCTCACGACCTTAGGACTTATTTCTGCCATTGATGGGTTCACACCCATCACAAATGATTCTGATGAAACTGAGTCTGACATAGGAGTGTCCACCTCATCGAAACCAAAAACTCCAAAAGAGATAGACTTCCATTGTTTTCATAGAATTCTAAGCGCACTATCTGAATCCTTGTATGATATATTTTTTGAATACAAGAGCGCTAAAGAACTGTGGAAAGCCTTAGAAGATGAATACGGCTGTGATGATGCCGGAATGGAAATGTTTAATTCTTCAACCTTTAATAGGTATTTCATGGTAGATGACAAACCAATGAATGACCAGCTCCATGAATTCCAAGAATACCTTAGACATATTCAAGCCAAAGGGACATCTTTCTCAAATGAGCATAAAATAGCATGCCTAATAGACAAGCTACCTCCCTCTTGGTCTGATATGGCAAAGGATCTTATCCATACACAAGGAGAACTTACCTACAATCAAGTCCTAAAGAAAATTAGAACCGAAGAACAAATTAGATTGAGGTCTAAGCCTAAGACTGAATCTAAAGCTAAGGTAAATCTTGTAGAAGGCCAAGGAAAACCCAAGTCTAATTTTCCCTATAAACCCAAAAAGAATTTCTTCAAGAAGAAGAAAAACTTTCAGCCTAACCACCAAAACCATCATCACCAAAACCAAAAATCTAGAAACTTCAGTCAGACTCAGGATCAGAAGAGGTTTTGTTTTGTGTGTGGTAAAACAAACCATATAGCCACCAACTGCTACCATAGGAAGAAGGAAGCTATCCAGACCTCCTACAAAGGAAAGGGCTCAGTTAGACCAGAAGCAAACATGCTTCACAAAGGTTCTTCGAGTTCCTTCAGGTCTGTAAGCTTTCAACCTCTTATTAACCTCTCTTACCATTCTGATGATTGGTGGTTGGATTCTGGAGCTAATGTTCATGTTTCGTTTGATCGCTCCTGTTTTTCAAACTATCAGGAATCAAGTGGAGGAGGTGTGACTCTAGGAGATGGCTCAACGGCACAAATTATTGGAAGAGGAAAAGTTAACCTGAAGATGATATCAGAAAAAATCTTAACTCTTCATGATGTTCTTCATGTGCCGTCTGTCAGGAGAAACCTAGTTAGTGGATCCCTTCTTGTAGCCTCAGGATACAAAATTGTAATGGAGGCTAATAAAGTAGTTTTTTCTAAGCATGACTCTTTTATAGGAAAATGCTTTGTAAAAGACGGTCTTTTTATTTTAAGTACAATGAATAAAATGTCTGATGGTTCTCTCATTGTCTCTAATATAGAATCTTCAAATGTTTGGCATGGCAGACTAGGTCATGTGAACCTAGGTTCTATTAAAAGGATGATGACCTTAGATCTTATTCCCAAGACTTCAATAGATGACAAACACAAATGTGAGATTTGTGTTCAAGCCAAACACACTAGATTACCTTTCAAATCTGTAGAAAGAAATTCTGACCCTCTAGAACTTATTCATAGTGATGTATGTGACTCAAATAGGATTTTGACTAGAGGTGGTAAATACTTTGTTACATTTATAGATGATTATTCAAAGTATTGTTATATCTACCTTCTCAAAACTAAAGATGAAGTTCTAGATAGATTTAAGGTCTACAAATCTGAAGTTGAGAATCAATTAGAAAGGAAGATTAAGATCCTTAGATCTGATCGTGGTGGAGAATATACCTCAAACAAAATGACTAACTTCTGTGAAGAACATGGAATAATTCATGAGATAACTGCTCCATATTCACCTCAGTCTAATGGAGTTGCTGAACGCAAGAACCGCACTCTGTTAGATATGGTGAATGCCATGCTTCTCAGCTCTGGTGCTCCTGATAACTTATGGGGAGAAGCCCTTTTAACTGCCTGTTACATTCTTAATAGAATTCCTAGTAAGACAAAAGATAAGACTCCCTATGAGCTGTGGAAAGGTAGAGCACCTAGGACTAATTACCGTAGAGTTTGGAGATGCCTTGCTAAAGTCGGAATTTTCGAACCTAAAAGAGGAAGATTGGTCCCAAGACTGTAGATGTTGTTTTCATAGGATATGCCTTAGACAGCTATGCCAATAGGTTTCTAGTGACTCACTCAGAAGTAAATGAAATCTCTAACAATACCATTATAGAAGCAAGAGATGCAGTTTACTTTGAAAACATATTTCCTTTTAAGGATAGAAGTTCAATCTCTTCCTCCATACCATCTACTAGTTCTCAAGTCCAAATACCTAGCTCTCAATCTGAACAAGACTTAGAACCAAGACGAAGTAAAAGGAATAGGATTGAGAAAAATTTAGGAGAAGGATTCTTCACCTTTTTGATAGAGGGTGATCCCTCAACTTATGAAGAAGCAATGTTGTCTCCTGATGCTCCCTTCTGGAAAGAAGCCATTAATAGTGAATACAACTCCATCATGGAGAATAACACTTGGTTTCTAACAGATCTACCTTTAGGAAATAAACTAATAGGTTGTAAGTGGATTTTCAAGAAGAAACTCAGAGCCGATGGTACTATAGAGAAATACAAAGCTAGACTAGTTGTCAAGGGTTTTACCCAGAAGAAAGGGTTAGATTATTTTGATACCTACTCTCCTGTAGCTAGGATCACATCCATTAGAACTCTCTTGGCCTTAGCATCCATTCATGATATGCTAATCCATCAAATGGATGTAAAAACAGCATTTTTGAATGGAGATCTAGAGGAAGAACTTTATATGGACCAACCTGAAGGTTTCATTGCTAAAGGTCAAGAAAATAAAGTCTGCAGACTAGTAAAATCCCTCTATGGCTTGAAACAAGCTCCCAAACAATGGCACAACAAATTTGACAAAGTAATTTGTGAATATGGTTTCTTGTCAAATGAGTATGACAAATGTATATACTCTAAAGGTACATGCAAAAGTTGTGTCATTTTATGCTTGTATGTAGATGACATCCTTATCCTAAGTTCATCACTGGAATTGATAAATATTACAAAGAACTATTTATCTAGCCAGTTTGATATGAAAGACCTAGGAGAAGCCAACTTAATTTTAGGAACGCAAGTGACCAAAGACAAAGAGGGTTATACTCTATCTTTAGCACATTCAATTAAAAAAATGCTAAAAAGATTTGAGTTATTTGATAAGAAACCTATCCTTACTCCTTATGACAGCAGTATTGTACTGAAAAAGAATGAAGGACCACCTTTGGAACAACATAAATATTTACAGATAATAGGCTCCCTTATGTATATAACAAACAGGACAAGACCTGATATTGCATTTGCTATTGGGAGACTAAGCAGATATACCAGTAACCCAAATCAGTCACATTGGACTGCCTTGGATAGGGTATTTAGATATCTCAAGGGCACCCTAGATTACAAACTTCATTTTACTAGGCACCCTGATATCATAGAAGGTTATTCAGATGCAAACTGGGTAACCGACTCACATGATATAAAATCTACTACTGGATATGTATTTACTCTAGGAGGAGCTGCGATCTCCTGGAGCTCTTGTAAGCAAACTATCATAGCTAGGAGTACAATGGACTCCGAAATGATAGCTTTAGATACAACTTGCACAGAAGCTGAATGGCTTAAAAATCTTATTATGCATATACCTGTTTCTCTTAGTCCTGTTCCTGCAATTTCTATAAATTGTGATAATAAATCTGTTATTGAACTACTAAAGCATGATTCTGTGAATGCTAAGATGAACAGGCACCTGCAGCTGCGCTTCAAGTCAATAAAAAGCCTACTAGGCAAATATGTGGTTCTTGACTATATAAAGTCAGAAAAGAACCTTGCAGATCACTTGACGAAGGGTCTGTCTACGACTTTGATCCTAGAATCATCGAGGGGGATGGGGTTAAGCCCATAAGTTAGTCACCAGCAGTGGCAACCCAACCGAGTCTGACTGGAGATCCCAAGAAGCCGGTTCAATGGATAGAAACAAGCTGAACTTAGGTGACTTTATGGAACACTGACTCGAGATTAAAAGTCTCATTAAAATAAAGCCCAAGCGGCTGTACATGTGTACAATGACTCCCCATCCCTATGGTGACAGTGTTCCTGTGTGATATGGTTAGGATGAGGTTAAACTCTTAATAGGTCCAAGCTGTAATGCTGGGTTGATTCATATCACCAACCATTAAGGACTTACCTATATGAGAGGTCGTGAATGCCGCGACTATGGGACAGGGCGATCCCAGACAACTCTCATGAATGTGGAAAGTGCGCATGGCCATTTAAAAGTGCCATCCGATAGATCAAGGACCTCTAGCGTACTATGTGTGCTATTTTTCTAAATCTGGTTCAAGAAGTCTGATTCAAGGCATAGTCCATCAAGCACTTCTTCAGATTAAGGCAATAGTCACTACGTGAGATTCAAGGCTGTAGTCCATCTCATCTATGCATAGTATTTTACTGCCTAGATGCTCTCTCTCTCTATTTTACTTCACTCTTATCTCTGTTTCGAAACTTGACCTTTTGGGGGGGGATTGTTGGTTTTGGTTTTGTTCTCTTGCAAAAGTTCAATTCCTTTTTCTTTCTTTAGTCCCACATCGGATGCACCAAAGCCCTCTTGTGTACATATATTACTTTCTCTTCTTTGCTCTATTAAGTTGTTGTGTGGGGAACCCCTTGGGCCACACGTGCGCGCCGCCGCCGCCGCCCGGCCCGGCTCGGTTCGGTTAGGTTCGCGTAACGGGTGCGGGTACGCGCCCACATCTGCGGGCGCCGAATGCCGATCCGATTTCCTCTTCGGGTTCGGACTGGGACCCTAAAATTCTTTTTGCTCCTCTTCTTTCTTTCATTTATTTTTTCTTAACGTTGGAATTAATTTCTGAACGTTACAATTGTTTTGAACGTTACAATTTTTTATGTCCAGATTCATTCGTTTAATTCTCCTGTGTAACGGCTGAATTAATCGTAAATTAATTCTGACCGTTACACAATTATATTATATAAGTGTCTGTCTTCTTTGTAAAATATTACAACTTTTTCTCTCTAAAGAATTGCTATGCCAACTGATTTGTACTCTGTTCTTCGTCTTCATCCCAAGCTCTGGGCAGAGCTAAGTCCTGGTCGTTCTCTCCGAGTCGTGTGCGGCAACGAGATACCGGTAGTGCGGGGGTTTTACCACTAGGAGCTTCGGGAACGTCTGCACACAGATCCCGAATAAACTCTTAGGGCAGTGCTTCGTGCACGACTTCCCCAGAGGCCGGTAATATTGTTTAATTTTTATTTTTTATATTCTGAAATTTTTCAGTAAGTAAAAGACAATATTTCTAACAATATCTGAGGTTGCGAATTGAGCCGAAGAACTCCGGTATAGGTCTGCCTCCGAAATTGTTCATGCTCAGGTCAAGATACCTCAGCTTCTTCAGTCCGAGCAAAGATGGCCTCAGCTCACCTCCCATCGACCACTTGTTGTATGGTTGAGCATCGATATTATCGGAGAATGGGTGTGGATTACGAAGGTCAAGCCGGACGACATGTCCGGTCCTGTTACTGCAGGCAACACCTCGCCAGTTGCAGCAGTCGCTGCCATTCCAGGACGACAGCCTGCCGGTGTGGTCACGGAGGCCTCGCTTGAAGTCGAGCAGAGCATTTCTTTCGCTCTCGATGCAACCAGCAACTGTCGAAGCTCCCTTGCACCACATGAGAGCAACCAACAGAATCACATATATTGGAGAAGGCTTTGAATTCATGATGATATGCATTGTTATTGAAGAACTTGTGTCATTCCTTTGCTCTTATATATAGATGGATTGAGCACCAGCTCTGACCAAATCAAACAACCTGACACGATACGATTAGAACTTTATTCCAAATCTATTACTATCAGAATTAATAAATATGAGAAGGACCGTAACCCGTAACCCATAAGGCACAAGTCAGGCCACAAATTTTGATATTTAAAAAGTAACTGACTAGATAGGATTAGAATTTTATTCCAAAACTATTACTATCATAATTAATAGTGAGAAAGAGCCTAACCCATAACGCATAAGTCACAAGTCAAGTCACAAAGTTGGAGTAGTAACCTAAGTCACACGTTAAGTCACCAAATTTGAAGATTATTTTGGAGACTAACATCACTCAAGTCTCTCAATCATCAATTCTCTATGATCCACATAGGCGTTGAATATTTTGAGAAGTTTCTACAATAATTTTGAGGAACAAATAATTTGTTCTGTAAACTAACATTATACTCCGTTATGGGGTGGTGCTTATTGTTTTTAAATAGCTACTTTTGAAGTAGAGAGACCTTGGAAAACAAGTACATATATAGACCCATGTTAGCAATCATCCGAATAAAACGTGTATAATACGCAAAATTTTTCGTATCTTTCAGAACGTATAATACTTACGTATTTTTGGAAATGATTGGCTATTATGTCCTCTTCTATGTAGCAGAAAGTTTTCCTCTTTGCTGCAGAAATTTAACAGGATGACTTGTTATATTTGTCGGTGAAGATGCAACGTTAGGATGTGATGTGATTCAGTTTTCTTACAATGTATCAACTTTATATGTCACGCCCCGGCCCCGCGAGGGGCCGCTCGGCCGGACCGCCTAGCCTATGCCTCGCCCCCGTAGCCGGAGTATTGAACCGGACGCGAACCACCGCGCCTTGGCGCACCGGACGCGAATCACCGCGCCCGTCCCGCGGGTGCGAGGAAGGAAGGGATGGCCCGATCGAATAACCGGGACGTGATGTCGTGCGAGCCTGGGGTTGCGCCCGCACAAGACCTTATCGTTTAAGTTGATAGTTGGCTATCATCGCATCAATCGAGTAAGCAGCGGAAAGGGACATTGTTGCAATGCAATGCATTTAGCCAACTGAGTATTCGGGACAATCGAGGCAACTTGGGTTCCTTTATGCAAAGGCATTCGTTCGTTCCATACATTATGCCCCCTTATACGATAGCATTCTCGGGACAACAATCGAAACCAGGATTCCGGGTCTTAGGGACTGTGGCATGCCTATCGCTCCCTCGGACGATCCAGTACCTGCAAGCAAGTAAACTGTTAGTGGGTCAGCACTTTTATAAGTACTGGTGAGATAAAACAACTGAACAGAAATAATCATTCACTCAAACCAACACTAAGTAATCATGTTATAAAACATTACATTACTAGTGATCTTTCTAATTTTACCTAGGTTCGTTTCATGCAGTTCTTAGCAGAGTCATATTTCATTGTTTGAAAACATGTTTGGAAACAGAGTTTCATATGCAATAAGCAAGACAAGCAATCGTTCATGTTTCAGGGTGTGCGCAGCGTGTCTCGATGGACTCCAGGGTCAAATGCACAGCTAGACACACAATGCACATCTTAGGGGCAGTCCTCTATCCAAGCCAACACAATGACTTAGCTATATGCAGGGCGGTCCCCGAGTATCTCAGGATCGACAGCTGGTTGTACAGCATACCAATGACTCATTCATCTGATGCTAATGACAGCTGTGACCCATGGTTGCTTTACACTATCTCTGTAGCAGCCGTGACACATGCAGTTCAGCTCTCCACCAAAAGCCATTGTCCGACCGTGTGCGAATGCATGGAACACTATCAAATAAACTCTAGTATGCAGACGAACCATCAGAACAGTTATCGTTGTTGCGGGGCAATCCGACTTATCACTTGAACACATTCAGGCACAATATGGTTCTCTCGAAGCATAGACGATAGTGAACATGTTCATGCACTCTAGGCAAGCATTTCAGGATTCTCGTTTAGCAGACTTATCATTTCAAAGATAAGCTAGGTGAGTTCGTTCATTAATATGCAAGGCAGGTTCTATCATTCTCTTATGAAAACATTGCAAGCAAAAACTCAGGTTATTATTAAGGCGTGCAAGAATCAGAGAACGAAGTTCTGTCCATTCACCTGATACATAATGCCGACGCGGAACGGGGCATTACATACTTACCAACCAACAAAAAATTTTGTCCTCGAAACTTCAAGGATAAATTTCTCGATATTCCGAGCAGCGATAGTGCCTTCCCTCGCCGTACTTAATCGAAACAATCAAGCAATTCAAGTTCAGAAAATATTTGCACTTTGAGAATATCTATGGACTTATTGTATGGAACGCTCTATTGCAATACCATATCAACTCAGAGTCATAGCAACGGTTTTGGGCCAAGAGATCGATTCAACTCTGATACCATTTTGTCACGTCCCGGCCCCGCGAGGGGCAGCTCGGCCGCTCGGCCGGACCGCCTAGCCTATGCCTCGCCCCCGTAGCCGGAGTATTGAACCGGACGCGAACCACCGCGCCTCGGCGCACCGGACGCGAATCATCGCGCCCGTCCCGCGGGTGCGAGAAAGGAAGGGATGGCCCGACCGAATAACCGGGACATGATGCCTTACGAGCCTGGGGTTGCGCCCGCACAAGGCCTTATCGTTTAAGTTGATAGTTGGTTATCATCGCATCAATCGAGTAAGCAGCGGAAAGGGACATTGTTGCAATGCAATGCATTTAGCCAGCTGAGTATTCGGGACAATCGAGGCAACTTGGGTTCCTTTATGCAAAGGCATTCGTTCGTTCCATACATTATGCCCCCTTATACGATAGCATTCTCGGGGCAACAATCAAAACCAGGATTCCGGGTCTTACGGACTGTGGCACGCCTATCGCTCCCTCGGACGATCCAGTACCTGCAAGCAAGTAAACTGTTGGTGGGTCAGCACTTTTATAAGTACTGGTGAGATAAAACAACTGAACAGAAAGAAGCATTCACTCAAACCAACACTAAGTAATCATGTTATAAAATATTACATTACTAGTGATCTTTCTAGTTTTACCTAGGTTCGTTTCATGCTGTTCTTAGCAGAGTCATATTTCATTGTTTGGAAACATGTTTGGAAATAGAGTTTCATACGCAATAATCTAGACAAGCAATCGTTCATGTTTCAGGGTGTGCGCAGCGTGTCTCGATGGACTCCAGGGTCAAATGCACAGCTAGACACACAATGCACATCTTAGGGGCAGTCCTTTATCCAAGCCAACACAATGACTTAGCTATATGCAGGGCGGTCCCCGAATCTCAGGATCGGCAGCTGGTTGTACAGCATACCAATGACTCATTCATCTGATGCTAATGGCAGCTGTGACCCATGGTTGCTTTCCACTATCTCTGTAGCAGTCGTGACACATGCAGTTCAGCTCTCCACCAAAAGCCATTGTCCGACCACGTGCGAATGCATGGAACACTATCAAATAAACTCTAGTATGCAGACGAGACGAACCATCAGAACAGTTATCGTTGTTGCGGGGCAATCCGACTTATCACTTGAACACATTCAGGCACAATATGGTTCTCTCGAAGCATAGATGATAGTGAACATGTTCATGCACTCTAGGCAAGCGTTTCAGGATTCTCGTTTAGCAGACTTATCATTTCAAAGACAAGCTAGGTGAGTTAGTTCATTAACATGCAAGGCAGGTTCTATCATTCTCTTATGAAAATATTGCAAGCAAAAACTTATGTTATTATTAAGGCGTGCAAGAATCAGAGAACGAAGTTCTGCCCACTCACCTGATACATAATGCGGACGCGGAGCGGGATATTACATTATAACTGCTTCAAATTTTTTATGCTCAATGTGTACAGGTTCCCAAATGTTGTTGGGTGCCACATTTCACAGGATGCAAGCACCTGAACAAAGGAAGAGCTTCAACTACAGTCCAATAGCATGCATTTGGCTATTCGCAATTGCAACTGCAACTACAGCCTTGTCTGTTGTTCTTTTGCTACTGATGAGATGCAAAGTATTGATACTGAGACAATTGGCTAATTATTCTTTTTCGACAAAAACTACTGCCAGTAAAACTGTTAACTAATTTGTCGACAGTTTTAAGTGCACTCCAACTGCATACTGACCTGTTTGTTTAAAGGGGATTTGGACATACACACACACAGTTTGGGACTGGAGTATTGGAAAAAAAACTTTTTACATTAAGTCCCACTGTAACTATAGTAGAGATAGGGACTTAAGAACCTTATTTTTAGCTCAAAAATTGCTAAACCGTATATACAATAATGGACAGTGGAGAGGGAATGTCACGTCCCGATCTCCCGCAGGCTAAATCGGCCGTCCCCGCTAAGCGAGAATCACCGCGCCAGCGCTCCCGCGGGACGATCGCTTCGACCCATCCGGGCGTGATGCCGCACGAGCGTGAGCTACGTCCGTGCAAGGCCGTGGTCCATTGGCTGGCGGTAAGAGATCTAAGCCACAGAGTCGCACAGATTGTCTTAGTGCAGCAAAATTTTAAACGCATAAACGAATGGTAACAAGTTCACTGAGTCGACAATAACGGAAGCATTGAATAACACAAGTTGAAGTAAAGCAAACTCTTTTATTTATATTGAAACAAGTGTTACAGGCGGCGCATAGCCGAGTTTACAAGTCGCTCAAGCACTCTCTCTCTGAAACATAAAAGCATGCCAAGTGGCTATATTTGTGGAATGATACAGGCGATGATCAGATGATGTTCGGGCTATGTTCCAACATTATGTCTTGTATATGTGCTTCTGCTCCGGATGCAGCGTCCCAAGGCTCCAGAGTTATCTCCATGCCTTAAGCACGAACGAAGGAGGCATCTGCACCGAACGAGGTTCTCCCGCACCTGCAAGCAATCTGCTAGGTTATCAGTACATTAATGCACTGGTGGGGAGGCTACTCGCCCGCTCGACGAATCCAAACACGTAATATAGGTTCCGTGCACCAACTATTATGTTGTCTTTCTAGTTGCCTTAAGATCAGTTTTATGACAATGTTTGAATAGCCTAACTCGTGTGGCAGTGCGCCGTGCGATATAAAAGGAAACACGGTGAGACTTACCATTTGTCCTTCCCTGTCCAAGGCAAACCAAGTTAATTTAAGCACGAGCAGGTATAAACATTCAGGGGCAATAACATATGCAAATACTGTGATCTTAAACGAAACAATATTTTAGGTGCACAGTTATTCTCGATGAGATGCAATAACTCGCATACGGATAGCCGCTAAGCGAGGATGACTTATCTATATGACAAAAGTCGCTGGCATAGCCATAAAGGACGGGTTCACAGTCTCAAGACACAGAATGATATGCAGCGCAGGTGGCGAGCCCCGCTGCATAACACCTTGCCCCATAACATACGACTGTTCATAAAGTTCCGTCCAGATCGGACCGGTCCCAGCGCCCTGGCAACCGACCGCGGAACCCACATAAAACCTTGTGTACAAGTTGTCCGTGACACGCAGTCTTGGTCTTTCCAAATCCATAGCATAATATGACAATCATAATTCTTGTTCTGAACCGAACGTTTGCTCCACGAGCTGGAATGCTTAATTTACGTGACATGATTTCTGTTCAGTGTTTCAACTTGCCCTGATGCATTTCCCTGGTGCGGGGACTGCCTTAGCGACCTAACGGTCATGGATACTTGCAGGTTCATTTTGTACAGAAGAGCTATTTGATAGTCTCCTGGTTAACTCGAATGCATGCACGATATAGATAACGTTTATTAGATTGTGGCATAAGTTCATTGTGGCAAGTGTTGGATCGAGGCCACATTTCAAGTTAACATTTAGCAGGCAAGCATACATTCATAAGAACTTAAGCATTTACGTTATCTCGGGCCCGAAGGTAAGCCGAGGGGTGAAACCGTAAGAAAACTTACTGAGCGACGTCATCTAGGATCGTGCAGTGTAAATATGTGAATAATGCACTACAGAGTATACATAAGTATATCGTTCTAACTGAGGCATAGCAAAGTCTGGTTGCTCAAAGCAAAGGTAGCATGCAAAGGGTCTGTATATAAGCAATATTTCATTTCCATGTTCTAACATAAGCTATACAAGTGAGGATTATTCCCTTAGCTAGGTGTGTTGTATTCTTATTAGCATGCAGGGGGTGATTCACCAAGCGACTAGCATGAAACATTTCGTATTTTATATGTGTTGGCTAAGCAAAGACAAGTTCACCGTAGCCACCCACCTTAGCGATGATTCGCCTCGGTCGAGTGATACTCCGAGCGAGCCTCTGAAAGCCTAAGCCGAACTCCTGTAGGGACAAGTCTGGATATCCTTTGCCTCAAACAAGTGTTCTCGCCTGAGCAAGGCGGGTCAGGACATTGCACTTTTGCCGTTTGAATCGGCAGTCCGCTTGAGCGGAACGGTGTGTTACAGGAAAGGAGGGAGAGGTCCCTGTAGGGAGCTAACCTTTGTTTTCTCAGGTCTGGTTTTCGTGCGCACGTCCCCGACATAGTACAGGTATGCCTGTGTTACGCGCATGCATGCATGTCATGTCTGCGTGGGCAGTTAAAGAACGGGCACGCATGCACGTGCGATTAAAGTTCGAGTGTACGCCCTTGCCTCTCGGGTGCTATAGAGAACATGCAAAAATGATAAGAGAAATCCAAATTGAAATCTGGGTATTATGATGCACATTAAGTAAATTTTTAAATAATTGGACTACTGAACAATTATGTTCTCAAAGCCACAAAAAGGACGCCCCAGCTGCCTGAGAGCTGAAGAACAGAAATATATAAATTGGCTAATTTGCACTAAGACATCCTAAACTTTAGCCTTTATGTACTTGAATATTCTAAACTTAATAGTTTTTCAGATTGCCCCTTAAACTTTACATAGCTCTTCAATGTCTTAGGTGGGAAAAAAAATCTTCCATTTTAATCCAAAATTGGATTAATCTAAGCCCAAAAATGGTACAGTTCATGAAGAATCCGTTCAATTTGAAGGATAAGACGTAAAATTTTAGCAAAATTTTAGCTTTTTTTTTCCTTAGATAAGGTGAGACATTAACGATGGAGGAGGAAGAGAGAATAGATGGCTAGAATTTGGTTTATGAAGTTCATTATGGGAAGTGGTAGCAACCATAAAGTTCAAGGGACCATATGAGAAAAATAAATCCAGGATATTTAAGTGTAAAACTAATAGGGTTCAAGATGTTTTAGTACAAAATAGCCTATACAATATTAGGTTATTTAGTTTTAGGGTCAAGTATAATATTCAAATTTTGCATTTATGTCTCCATATTATTCAGAAGAGGGCCTGAATTTCATTCTGACGGTTGACTTGGGGGTGACCTTTCGATATCATTTGTCTCCATAATATTGAAATTTTACTTTAAGTTTTAGGAACTCGTATAATATTCAAAATTTACGTTTATGTATCCATATATTCCTAAGTTACAGTCGCTCCATTCTGATCCAGGATTGCAGTGGTGACAGAAGAAACAGAGGAATCGGGCTGGAGATGTGCAGTCAGCTCGCAACCCATGGTCATGCTGACAGCTAGATATGAGACGGGAGGATTTGAAACTCTTGAGAAGCTCAAAAGCTATTGAGAAGGAGACTTCCATTAAGAAAATCTATAGAGAACTAGGGTTCCTTGGAGATCTCCTATAAGGGTTTTGCATTATTATAGTATGTATAATCCTTGTAAAAAAAATTCCGTTCTTAGTTATTATTGTTCAGTTAATTTGTAGTTTATTATTCTCTTCATTGTTATTTGCATGCGAGCTTCGGCGTAGCCATTGTTCTCGATATCAGTCACCCACAAAGAGTCGTCACTTTCGTACAGCGTAATTTGCCAAAGTCTACACTGAATTAGATTCATAAGCGCAGACATCAACCTGGATACATAAATGACGAGCAATAATGATGGATAAACCTAAATATCGATCTCACAGATACTTACAATGTCTCACGGAGTAATATACTATAAGTTGTTCTTCCTGTCGAAAACTAGAGGAAATTATCTTTTACCACAGATTAGGTTAGTGTGTACCTACAGCTCCTCTGCCAAGTGAAATTCCCTGCATCAGGCCAATGCAATCCCTTACGCAAACAGTTGCGGCGAACGCTTAATCTGCTGCTGAATAAAGGTCCTATGAGGAATTCTAGACTAGAGAAGCATGTATACAGAGGTGGACAAGTTAGAGATCCTCTAGGATCTTTACTTTGCTCCAAATAGTCATACAAGATTAATGCACAAGACAGTTAAGTTTCAACATCAGAAACAGCAAACTATGAGCTTCTAGCAAGTATCCAATTCTGGCAAACTTCCAATTTAGAGCATTTACATTGTCACAAATCTCTTGATAAATGATATTTCACTGGAAAGCATTCAACAACCTCCAACCAAGATCAATTTCTTCCAAACTAGGTTTCCTTCTTATAATCCCACCTGCACAGTTCGATCCATGAATTAATCATGATGATCTCACAGCCACGCTCAAGAAGATTACCTAGATACCTACTCCGGCCATTGCATAAAATCTCAAGGTGGAGGCATGTATGGATGACTAAAGTTTGGAGTAAAATGAACTTGAGAAGATGAAAGATATGTTGTTTGTGATGCCTGAAGCAACTGAGATGGAGGGCCAAGGCTCTTCAAATAGCCTGGAAAATTGGCAAGTTCATCAGATGCTGCCACATCGCGCGATAAAGGAGTAGGTGGTGGAGGTCGGCAAGAGGGGCCAAGGGATACTGAGGACTGTCCATGAAAAGGATAGCGATACACTGAATTCCTGTCGTTCTTGACAAAGGAAACACCAGGTTCTGGCAGCACGGGTCGGGGGGGGCCTGGCCAACACATTGGGCCAGGATTACTATGAGCAATGGCTGCATAACCAGGATATTGTGGTAGTTGATGGAGGCTAGGGAAACCCCCACTCATTGGGCCAGGATTACTAGGGAGTGCTGGGGCACTAAAGGCTGAGAAGGCACCTCTTAACTCCGAGATGTAGTTAACTTCGCAGTCATTTGTGTTGGCTCCTGGGTCTGAAGCTGTCAAAGGGCAAGCAGAGGTGGAGTGAGTCGCATCACCACATACATCACACAACGTCCCACTGTTAGTTGGAACTTTATTTTTTAGAGTCCCGTTTAATGTAGCAAGTTCCTGTAGCTGAGCAAGCTTGTGTACATTTCTCCCATCTTCCACTGGAATCAGAAGCTTCTCCACCATAGCCACAGCAGCATCCAAAGAACTCTTGCTACCTGCCTCTATCAGGACATGCAAATCGTCATTATCATTTGATGTGGGTTTCCTGTGCCTGCCTTCCACCACAACAGAACCTTTACCTCGTAGTAAAATTTTAGCCCCCGTCTCTTTCTCCATTCTCTTCTGTGTGTTCCCACGGGGCCCAATTATCAGGCCAGCAAAATTGTATTCAGGATATTCTTTGGAAGGTATATACAACTTCTTGTGGAACTTTGGTATTGAGGTCATGGAAGGACTGTTTGACCTATTTGGGATCTTGCAGTCTGGAGGTGGTATATAATTAGGATTCTTCTGAATCAATTCTGAAATGATCATCTGCCTTTGTAACTTGAGTCTCTCTCGAAGCCTAATCTCCCTCGAATTGATCTTTATACCCAAGTTGTTGTAAAGTGGTGGAGGAGAAGGAGACCTTTCACCATCTGGTCGCTCATCAACTAACTCTCTAGCCTGCAGCTTTTGGGTTATCTCAAAAAGCTGAGCATGCAACTTTACAACCTCCTGGTAGGAAACAACATCATGGTCTGAAACGACGCCTGTACTGTTTAATTGAGAGTCATCACTGGACCATCTGCTCTTCCTCTTCTTTTTCGCCGCATCAATACTACCATCTGCTGTCCCATTAGAACCAGCCTCAACATCCCATCTACTATGTCTCTTTCTGCCACTATCCTTTGCATTATCTAGTTTTTCAGGGGCCATTACATTAGACCCTATACTTACTTTTGGGCCTGATATTGCATCAGCTGACATATTCCTCTTCTCTGGGTTAGATTTTCCAGTGTATCTATCATCTCCACTAGGTTCCCCTGGTTCATTTGGCTCTTCTTCAGAAGGTTCTTCCGACAGCTCTTCTTCATACTCTTCTTCATCTGGTTCAGAATCTTCTGGTTGCTCTATTTCATACTGTTCTTCATGTCTATCTTCTTCAAATGGCTCTTCATTTGTTTCGTCCTCTCTTGAGCTTTCACATGAATGCCCTTCAATTACTACTTCCTCACTGGAAGCTTGTCTGTTAGCTTCTTCCTCACATGGTACTTCATTTGGTTCTTGCCCATGTAAACTTTCTATATTTGATTCGTCATATGGATCTTCGTCTGGTTCTTCTTCACATGAACCTTCTTCACTCTGTTCTTCCTCACATGGATCTTCTTCATCTGGTTCTTCCTCAAATGGATCTTCTTCAATTGGTTCTTCCTCGGAATCTACTTCACTTGGTTCTTCTTCCTCAACCTCATCAGCTTTCTCAGTATCACTACTACAATCATCAGAATCAACTGCATCTCTCTCCTTCCCCATGCCAGTTTAGTATGTGAAGTTTAAGGCAATAGTCCTACGAAAATTGTCAAAATAATAAGATATGAGAAAGGCATCACATAACTACAGTTTTATTACCAAGCAAGAAATGGCATACATGAAGCAGCAGGTACGATGTTCAACATACTACGACTAAATTAACTAAAAAACCTACCATCACAAAAATATGCAAAATACATTAGTCGTAAGATAGCAATCAATTTATACCAGCTCGTTACACAGATAAATGCTATTTGATGGATTTCTTAGTATAAAATGTCATTTCCAGTACAAGATATGTTCAATTCACAGGAGACACGGAGCAAATTACCACCAAATGAGAAACTTTAGAAAACAAATAAACCTGCATTTAGAATATTAGTTAATATAGCTCATTGTGAAAATCAAAACATAGAACCTCAATTGTAAATCTGACTTTCTATTGTCTATAAGAATTCATGATATAAACGAGCTTCAAGTAAATCATGCATAGCACACAAAAGATCATGACAGAAAATGGCAAGAAAAATAGACAAGACACACCGGAAAATAGATGGAAGCTTCATAGATGGATAGTTCTTGCGGCAACAGTTAACCCGAGCAACAGGAAATGTCACTCATGAGAACCTAACTCAACTCTTACTACAGAAATTGGTGCTAATTCAAATATTTGAGTCTAAAAGATTCATTGGCAAATCCAAGAATCCATACACAGCTTGCCAAAAAATGCTCTACTTCTTTGCTTCAAGCCAATAGTTGGCTGGAACTGAAGGTATGATTACATGATCCATTTGCCTTCTCCGTCAATGTTTAAAGCTAAGACACAATTGTCTGACCCCATCTATTTTCTATACGAATGATAGGATTTCTCCCCCTTGACAAAAGATCTTATCCTCTAGTTGGGATAACAGTTCAAAGTACTGATAGTAGAGTTGATCCCCATTCTTGAGGTAGTGTGAAGTAATCTGGGAACATTATTGGGCTATGCAAGCACTGACCGGTTTCCATGTGTTTGACCACCCTAGCATACCGCTTTGTAAGACATGCAAGAACACAAGTCTTGCCTCACTCGCACTTCGATTAGACAATGTGGATAGCAGATCTTTGTCTTCAAGCTCCTCTTCCCAATGTTAAGATTTGGTATGTGACAACTAGATCCAACTTAGATCTAGCATTGAGGAAATGCATGACAAAGGGGTTGATCCCGTTGAACAAGCAAAAGCCCGTGAAGATGAACCTAATCTTCGAAAGATTTGAATATGCAAAAGATTAGCCAAGTTCTACATCAGTATTACGTTACCAAAGGAGAACCCATGCAGAGTACTATTATAGAAGAGTGCACACATTTATGTTATTTTTCTCTTTTTTTCAAGCTTTACGTTTTCTCCAATTCTAAGTAGGACTAACGGCGTCATCAGTGAGGTCACATGCTTCTAGTTTCTATATATAGATTGACTTAGAGCCTAATGAAATAAGTACATTATTGTTGAGCATTTTAAACATGGTATTAGAGCACGGTTCTTCCTTGGCCCACCTCTTTTACCTTTCCCAAAACCCCACCATTATCTATCCCCTCCGCAAACCCTAGCCACCACCAATGTCTAGCCGTTGTCGTAGTCATGTCCCTAAACCCGAGAACCCTAGCCTCCATCTTTTATCTTTGCCAAGACCCTAGATATGACCCTAGTCGCCTCCACCCTATCCCTAAACCAAATCCTAGTCGTCGCTACCAAAAGCCTAGATCTAGCTTAAGCGACTTACAACCACCACCAAGATCTGATCACCCTCGGTTTGTTCCTCCCCATTCCAGACACCACTGCCTGACCTACCACTCAGGTCTGCACTGGGCCTGCATCTCCTCAACATGACCATAGATCTGTCACCCCCACCATCTCCTCAATAACCGCCTATCCATTCCCACTGTCCCACCAGACTCGTTCTGCCACCACTGACCAATCTTCTTAGTCCAACGAACCGCACATCCACTCCCACTGTCCTACCAGATCCTGCTACAACCACCACTCTGCCTTCCGACTACCATACTACACCTCGATCCAGCCCTGCCACCAATCTACCGTTACCATCCACCATCTTCTCCTCAACCAGTAGATCGTCCCAATGTCCCACCAGATCCTCGTCCCGACCACCACTCCCTTTTCCAACCACCCCAATAGTAACTGATGACCCCCTATGTCGCATCCAAATATCAACCTACCTCCTTTGGCTCTTGTGGGTGCGATCTCTTTGTTGCTTAGTGATCTTCTATGGGCTGACTTCAACAACCACACCTTCCTACAAACCAAAACTATTGCTCAATCATAGCCTTCCATGCGCATTGTGTAATTTGCAGACCATATGAGGAGCAGAGTATCTTGGAGGAGGTCTCATGTAGACGACTTCTAATAGATGTCTGTTAAGGAATGCACTTTTGACAACCATTTGATACATGTTCCTTTCTTGAATAGTTGCCGTCACAATTAAGGCGCAAATGGTTATCATTTTTGTAAATGGAGCAAAACTTTCGTCATAATCTATTCCATATTCTTGCCTGGATCCCCGAGCCATGAACGAGCCATGAACCACGTCTTATATAACTCCAGTGAACCATCAGACGTCAATTAGTGGAATAAACCCATTTGCACAACCACAATATGGTTTGTTACGACTGGTACGAGCTTCCAAAATTTGTTCACCTATAAAGCATCAAATTATCCATGCATGGCACGACTCCAGTTTACACTCTCTACAACTTATTCGTAAGATCTAGGAATGAAAAGAGGTGCAAGGATAGAAAATATTGAAAGAAAATCAAGTAGTTTGATGGTGCGAACTATGACGAAGAATTGGAAACAGAGAAAGGATCTTGTAATGAAGGGAATAGAGAAAAATCATTACTTGTGTCCGGAGTCAATGAAGAGTGAGGCACATAAGGAAGAAATCTAAGTGGCATATCTTCAGAAGGTTCATCTTCCAAAGTGGTAGTAAAAGAAGATAAACGAATTATAAACGAAATAAGAGAAATATCATTGAAAAAGTATTAGGTATCTTCAAAAAATGTAACATCTGAGGCTTATTCTTCTTTTATTCCAATCATAACACTGGTATTTGAGTCTTTGAATAACCAAGAAATATTGAATATTTTGAGTTCAATAGTAGAACATAACATGTGCATCCAAAAATACGAAGTAAATTTTAGTCAGAAGACTAGCAAATAACTTCTTCAAAGGAAAATATGTACCTAAAGATGGAGTGGACATGTGATTAGCCAAATATATAGCTATTAGGATATACTCTGCCCAAAATTCTTTTGACGTTTTGCATGAGCCATAGAGCATGTGTTGTCTGTGAAATATGTCTAGGTTTCCTCTCAACAACTCCATTTTGTTAGGTTGATGAGGGCAACATCTTTGATGGAAGATTCATCCTTTCATAAGAAAAGTTATGGGCAAATTGACATTTAGACCCTCAATTTTATATCAACTTAGAGTTTAAGTCCTGACATATCAATTGAAAAGTTTGGACTCTGGATTTTGATTTTTTTTTTTTTTCCTTTTTCCCAATATAACCTCATTTCCAACATGTGTTGGTTGTTGCCCTTGTACACCTATTTGGGGTATGATATGAAAAGGAAAACAAAAAATAAAAATCCAAGATCCAAACTTGTCAATTGGACATGTCAGGGTCAGGTCTAAGCGCTAATTAGCCCAAAAGTTATCGACTCTTTTATATAAATTCTCCCTCATAGTTATTGTGCAAAACCTTGGTCTTCTTATCAAGTTGTGTACGCATCATTGGATGGAACTGCTGAAATACCTAAGCAACTTCAGATATTTTGAACAAAAAAATATACTCACGAGAATATTGACTAATCATCCCGTTTCTAAACGGCGGTAAACGGATGCGCGACAGAGAGGGTCTACCTGCCGCCAAGGCAACCTAGGCACCGCCTAGGCGCCTAATACATCTTATTTATATGTATATGACATCATGCCTATGTATGTAAATACGAAATAAAATTCTCAATGAGCTGAAATTAGTTGTGTAATTTCGAGAATTTCAAATTTATTGAGATTGACAATGTCTTTGGTGCAGAATATGAAGTTGGATTCCCCTAATTGACATTAGTTATAAAGAGCATCCAGACTCCAAAAACTATGACATTCCCTCTTATTCTGTTTTTTATATAAGATCTGCAACTTTTTTCCGAGATAGGTGCCCGTCTACACCATCTCACCTACGCCGCCAAATTAATGTTGCCCGTCTACCCCACAACTTACTGCAAAAGCAGTGTCGAGAGCGGCCGCCTCGACCGCAATTTAGAACACTGTTAATCACAAATGAAAATGACATCAATGTTCTAAAAATCGGCCTAGGCGGCCGCCCGCCGCCGCGAAAACCCCCTAGTCGGCCCTCCTAGATGCTAGGCGGGCCTAGGCTGCCGGCGGGAATTTTTGAATTTTTTTTTTTAAATTCAGGTTTTTAATTTCAAACATCAAAAAAAAATTCAGATTTCAAAAAAGAAATCAACAAAATTTAAAAAAAAAAATCAAATTTCGAATTTTGTAAAAAAAAAAAATCAAAAAAATCTAGAGGGCGCCTAGGCGCGGACTAGGCGCTAGGCGGAGGGTCGCCGCACCAACTCCGCCTAGCGATTTTTAGAACCTTGAATGACATTAGATTTTTTTTTGGCAATGAACAAACATTAGATTATTCGCATACATCTGAATCAATGAGATCAAAAGCATAGGTAGGATAACTTATACCATTATGAAAAGATGAAACATGGGATTTAGAGAAAAAATATACAATCTTTACGGTTTTATCGATTTCTAGCTTGTGATCAAGTTTATCTATTAGAACAACATAAGAAAACCTAAAAAATCCAAATCAAGGGCATGCGAATGAATGTCATAGCCTCCACAATATATTTCTAGAATTGATATCACAAGATAAAGGAGCTAAAATACAATTATGTGAATGTGAAGATGAGTTGAAGTCCAACACAAAGAGTTTTTCCTTTTCTATGGTGTCTCCTAATAACCTTTCATATTTGTAGGTCAAGAAACAAGTAACCAGATAAAGAAAATAAGACAAGACAATTATGTTACACAAGTTAATCCACTGAAATGAGAGAGCAGATGGTCGATGCACATATAAAAAGATATAAAAGCGAGAAAATTTTGTGGTTTAATTGTTAAGGAATCAATTTTAACATGAAGAGTTCGTCCATTTGAAAATAGAATATTTTTTTCGTTTTTATTATATGGAGAATATGTTTTTAAAAATTACATATCTCGTCTCGTGATGTCTTACACCATAATCTAGGATCCAAGAGGGACGGTACAGGCCCGGCCGCCGGGGGGGGGGGGGGTTCTTACATCAAAGCTAGATGCATGCAGAGTTTGGCTAACTTGATGAAGTAATTCATGTGAGAAGGTAGAAGACTAATCGGAAAGGATAGATGATCCCTCTACTTGAGGTAAAGGTGTAAGGAATAAAGGAGCAACGGATGGTGGAGTTTGTGGATTAACTGCAACATAGGATCTTGGAATGCTATGTTGGAAGACTAATCGGAAAGGATAGATGATCCCTCGTTTTGAAAGTCACTCCTTGAAATGCTCGACGAGAAGGCCATGTTCTTTGTATATATACAAAACAAAGAGGTTCCATTCACTTTCTTGTTCTTGCAATGATTGGCAAAATGACCTAGCTCATGGCAATTATAACATTCAATCCCGCCGCCTAGCACCTAGCCCACCTAGGCGGATACCTAGGCAGCAGTATAGATCTATGTTGTTCAAAAAAAAAAATCTTTAAAAAATACTAAAAATTGCCAAAAAATTCATAAAAGCCCCAAACATCCATAGTCGGACGTTGGGGGGACTAGACAGATGCCTTGGCAGGCACTGACTGGCACCAGGCACTTATCTAGGCAATGTCACATCCCGGTTTCGCAGAATCAAACGTTGCCACTGGACGTAATGTCGTACAAGCCTAAATTACACTTGTATAAGGCAAGCACCAAAACGGCCGATTGAACATTTAAGATACATAGTCATCACAGTAGAAATACCAAGCAGAAAAGTTGAAGCGACACAAGATATACTGTAACCCCCCCCCCTAAATTTTGAAACTAATTTGTTTCAGTTTTATTATTAATGTTAATTAGATTACCTATTGGACCACCTATACATTATTATTTTATATAAGCTAGTGTATATAATTTAATTGATATTTAGCCTAAGGATATCTTAGTCTTGTAAATATTTCTTCTAACAACACCACTATTAGTTCCCTTGGGCCCATAACATGATCAATTATTATTATTATTATTTTAGGTCCACACAGTTTTTTTTTCTAACTGTGTTTTGGCTTTCAGCCTATTTCATCTAAAAATTTATTTGTTCCATCATATTGAAGCCCAACATTTCCAATTCCTCTCCCAACTGAACGTTTAGTTCACGTTGAGCAACACTCTTTCTAGTATGAGCTCATGGAGCACTGCCTTGCTAAAGTGAGCCCATGTGGGAGCACAACAATTTGTTGTGTTGTTCAATTATCCACATAATCTTTTTGTTTTTAAAACCGGCCAACGACAGCCATTGGATACCACAAGTATTGTCCGCCTGCATGACATTGCAGTCCTGCCAAAACTTCAGAACCTCGGGTATGCGTTACGGTTGTGACAGGCGATCGAGCTCGTCCCTCCTCTCCATATATACACAACTATCTCCTACTTCCTCTACAGCAACCCTAGCTACCACCTCCTTCCTCCCTACCGGTCTACTCGAGCTCTCAGCAGCCCCATATATCGCGACCGAAAATCATTCTGGCAGTCGTGCATTGGCGAGGAGAGCACATTCCTATGCGCTTCTAAGGACCTGATGTTGCCACCACTCGTCGTTCGCTGGAGCGGTTCCACATCCGTCGTAAATTTCTCTTCCCATAGTCTTTCGTCTAACACTTTTGAATCTCCATCCCGATCGGTAAATGGCCAACGTCGCTTCTCCCCACCGAACGTCGAGACGTTCTCTGCGCGTCAAGCTCCGATGTGACATATCTTTCTTCCTTGAGCAGCTCTCTCCACTCAGGTATGGACCTTTCCCTCCCTCCAATCCTTCTCTTCAATGGTTGTTATGAACGTAGTTAGAGACGGTTGTGTTGGATGGTTAATAGTAAGGAGGTGTTAAGTATAGAAGTGGTACTTTATTTTATTTTATTTTGATATTGGAAGTGAGATAATATGATATGCTTGATGTGTAAAGGTGGGAGTAGGCTCGAGCCTTTGTGGTGAGAAGACTATCATGGTTGATGTGGGTTCGAGCATGAGGAAGAAATAGCAGGGAACCGTATGTATAAGGTTCTCTCTTAAATGCATGCAAGGGTGATGTATGTGTGCAGTGAATAGTTGTTCTGTACACGGGAGAATAAGCATGTAAGTAAAATGATGTATGTGTGCAGTAATGATTAAATGGATAATGTGTGCGGTCGTCCGAATCATATTCTTCACTGTGGCTATGTAGGATGTGCAAGTCAGTTGTGATGGAGAAAACAAGGTGTTGTGTATGAGCGAAGTAGAAAGAAATAATGAGGTTTAGGTGTTTATGATGATGATGGAACTGTGGTGTAGGAAAGCACTTTATGTATGCAAGATGCAAGTGAGGAAGAGGAAGATCGTATTGTTATGCACAGTAGGAGGTTTAGACATGTTTGTCTGGGTACTGTTCTGGGTGTACGTGTGTGTGTGTGTTTTGTTTTGTGATATAATGGTAGTAGGTGATGGCCTTGGTATAAAGATATCATTATTGTGTGTAGGAGAAGAGGATCTGCATAGCTGTGTGATCGAGGAAGTGTGTTTGGGAGGAGATATTGCAGTGCTACCATAAATATGTTTGTGTGTGCTGCAGGACATGGTATCAACAACAGCATAGTGGTGCCTGCAGGCAAGCACTGCCTAGCAGTGTATGGCGTAAGTAGGGAAACTGCAGTAACGATGTGTAATACGAAGAGGAGCATAGGTTACATGCACGTTGACAAAAGTGTATGGACCGCTTATGGGTTATAAATGACTTAGCATGCTTTTAAGGGTGCAAGAATGAATTGCTAACAGAGATTAACCTGTGAAGAAGGAACAACCATAACATTTGGGGTTGGACTGATTGTACAAAACAATAATAATAGCGTATGGTTGGATAGACATGTTGACCATGGGAATGGCTAAATTGGGGAAACTAATGGTTCAGGCATGGGGTTTATATATGAATATAAGTGCACATTGTGTCCTCAGTGAGGAGGCAAATCATTTGGTTCTGCATGAAATAGTAAATGAACAGTGGAGTAAGGTGTAATTGAATATGAAAGCAGTGGGAAATGTCATTTTGGTGTTGTGAGGACGTGTGTGGTTAGTGCATTCAGGAAGTATAGAGCATAACCTTCTAGATATGTCTGTACAACATAGACCTTGATGCACAGCCTAGATCATATACAGTTAGGTATCAACATATAGGGCCTTAGTAGTATTATGGTCCTCCATGATTTTTATTTAGTCATTTAGACTCAAGGGAATAAGTAGACTATTCTTAACTTACAATTCATAACCTAATAATTAATTAAATCTTAAATTATTTATTGCTCAGAAATTCAGGCAAATATAACTTGTCTATTTGATTTACAGTATATACATACATGTATTCTTTATCAGTCGTTCACTCTGGATATATTGTTACATGTCTCACTTGCTCATTATCAGTATGTTTACATGACCATACATGCTAAAACATTTAAATCTGATACACGGATTCACGATGCATGACATATAGGTGACTCGTACATGATCTTTGATGTTTACTTAATGATGGACTTACATATATACATGTTTGACTGGACTTATCACACGCTAGAGTCAGACTGGTTGTGTCGTGGATGCGACACGGACAGTAGCATAGGGTTGGGAGGATAGTCACTAGAAGTATGAGCTATTTTCCCTCATAGTTACCACTGTCTCATTATCAGAGTTGCAGAGATTTCATAGTTAACATAGTTTTTCTTACAGAGATTGCAGAGTCATCATAGTTACCAGAGTTTTCTTATCAGAGTTCTGGAGTACACCGTGACAACTCATGCATGCGAATAATGTCCTCAAGTGCATTTCACACGGACTGGATAGCATGCTTAGTAGTACATGGATCACCTGTTTACTTTCCTTTATCACATGTCACCTAATTCACATGATATTTATTGTTTATCACATATGTCATGTATATTATGTATCTTGTTACGTCCCTCTAAGGAACTAGTTTTCTTCCAGGTTAGCTGAGTTGGTTACAAAAATATTGTTGTATTGTTGATGTGCACCCATTTTATTGCAAGTAGTTACTCTTCCGCAATATACATGTTTTATTTCTGCTACTTGTATCTGTTTTGTAGCCTAGTATTTATAAACTCATATTATTTCTTCAAGTCTATTCGGACAAGTATGATTTAGGCTGCAAATTGGTACTCATATTTCTTTTTATGCTCTCGTCAAGTGGATTGAGTTATATAAACGATATTGTGATAGCTATACAAACCTATGACAGCTTATACGAATTCAAGTGGACTGGGGTCCACTTGGATACGTAGCTGGCCATTGTCTCGTGGCCTGGCTCGTGTGTTTTGGGACTACGACATGACATATACAAAAGAATGATTCTCTTTAGTGATAATACAGTAAAATTACAACAGCTCGAAGCCAAGAACAACTCGATTACAAACACTCAAAACTCTCTCTCTCTCTCTATCAATACAATGAATCATGCCACAAGGCTTACAACTCGAGAACTATGCAAACAACGATGTTCTATATATTATGTCCTCTGTATATACAAAATCAGCAACATCTTCGACTGGCAATGCTTCTCTTTAGTGATAATACAGTAAAATTACAACATCTCGAAGCCAAGAACAACTCGATTACAAACACTCAAAACTAACTCTCTCTCTCTCTCTCTCTCAATACAATGAATCATGCCACAAGGCTTACAACTAGAGAACTATGCAAACAACGATGTTCGTATATACAAAGTGATTTTACTGTATTATCACCAATCGAACTCCGACACCTCAGCTCATCCAAGCAAACTCCGCACCTGCAAAGATCTGATGAGGGATCAGTACATAGAAATGCATCAGTGAGTGATCTCTCGCCAACTCAACAAAACCAGCACGTTCATTATGTAAGTGCAAGTAAACTTAGGTGGTCTTTCTAATCTTATCTTAGGATCAGTTATATGGCATAAAAGAAATATAAAAGCAACTTGTGTCACAAGCATATAAGTATCACACAACATAGTTAAACTTACCCAATACTTACCGTCCATCCTTCCCTATCAATACAATAATTTTAATCAAAATCTATATTCAAAGTGTCACAAATGCGTCTCTGCAGAAAACAATTGTTAGGCTCATAAAATATAAGTGTACAATACATTTGTCTCTGTAAATAATCCGATAGACCTGCAAGCAGACTGGCGTTAGCATGCAGTCAAACTCTATATGAGGGTCACTAGCACCACAAGTCATCTTGGATCGTAGCTCGGTTAGACAATCCTTTTAGTGCAAGGTAGCAAGCCTCACTGAAAGTTTCACCAGTGCTAATACTTCAGCTAGCTCCGCTACCAGTGTCAATACGTCGGCACCGTTTCTCCTAGCCGAATCGATCCCGGTACCCCGACGATCGTTCGAGGAACAAATAAACCGTGTGCACAAGTTGTCCATGACCATGCAAATACGTAAACATCTAGACTCTACACAAATACATGATAAAAACTGATATATATACTACACAATCTCTCTTGCCATGATACCATACTTATGCAGTTTCCAGTCCGGGGACACTGCCTTAGCGACCCAACAGTCCCAAACTTTCCATATTACCATATCTCTGAATACCAATTGATAGTCTTCCTGTACAAAGTAGCAGTACTACGTCCACACGATAATCCTAACTACGGTGTTACATTCCATATGATAAGATGATGCTACGACAGTACGAAATTTACTTCTATAGCAACAAGTTAGATAGACCAAGTAATATGATAAAAGCAGTACATATCTACGCAGTATGCGATAAGAACCGTACTCAACATTACTTCACAAGTCTATGTCATCCGTTATCTATTCCATGTTCTATAACAACAACATATAGAAATGAGATTATTCTTATCTGTGTGGTCTCTTTTTTTATTAGCTTGCATCAACTTATAGTATAATGAACTAAACATGCAGCTAAACATGCAGCATCCATTTGTTAAGTATGAAGATAAAGCAAAGAAAGGGTTATCGAAACCACCCACCTAAAGGAATACTCTTCCTCGAGTGAGCAGAACTCTGAATCAATCCTCTAAATGAATCCAAGTCCAAACGACACTTCGAGCCACTGAACCATCTCAAAGCACCAAGCGGGGTATGGCATTACATAATATACCACTTAGAAAAAGTTCTATCCCCGAAACTTCCAAGAGCAAACTCCTACAACTGAAACAACTAAACACTGAGGAAACTGCTACTCAAACTCTGATGCCGGCTCCACGGCAAAACATGCAGACCAATACCCAAGCAATCATGAAACACCTTCTAAATTTGATCAACAATGAGCAAATCCACCTTGCACATAACACATATTTGCAGGAACTCTCTTCAAACCCATAGTTGCACCCAGAATACTCAATATGAGAACTCACTGAATCCACTAGACTTCTTCCTTCATATACAACTTGAATATGTTTTGCATAACTTCAAAGATCACTTAGCACAACTTTCCATTCATTCCTCAATCGTTATAGGCACCGCCTAGGCAGCGTTTTAGAAGAGAGGCTTGGATCACACATTTTTCTCTTGTGTGCTCACAAAAGAGGCTGCATCTCATACAAGAGATGAAAGGGACTTCAATTGGATCTCCTTACCAAGTTGATCATAGAAATTTTCATTAAGATTCAGGTTGCCTTCCACGAACATACTCATACCCAAGTCACATTTTCATCAAAAATTGTCTACAACAAATTTTTTTCTTATTTAATAACACTTTTAAGAGCCCCTACAAGAATATCAGTTTCTGACATATCAATCTCATTCCAAAGCAACATCATAGCAAAATAGAATCTGAATAAAGAACTTATCTCATGTTCAAGCTAATATAGATGTTCGTTGTTTCTTTGCTTGTAAATTTGAGATTAATCCCACATCTCTAAGGTTGTTGCGAGACGGCTCAAGTTCCCAATGATGGAAATGCTTCCAATATCTAATTTTTTTATCTTGGCATTGTTGATCACCCACATAAATGTCGATGATCAGAAAGCTTTGTCACATCTCTCGTGATTCAGCTTGTGAGCCCCATAGATCTTAACCTTCCATAAAACTTTGAGCGTCACTATAGGAAATAATTTTTCCCATCCAATTTCATAGGAATCTATAATAAGATTCCATAAAGATAGGAATCTCGTTGAGGTTGGTGGAGAAATTCGAAGGTGGTAGCAATATCTAGCAACGAGCTTGTTGAAAACGTGAAAGAACTATCGAGTCGTCATCAAGCGAGGATTTGTGATTGTCGAGGTCACTGAAAAAGTCAGTGGTCTTGCCAACGGTTGGTCTAGGTACTTCAGGGAT
This sequence comes from Iris macrosiphon, assembly GCA_036927795.1. Taxonomy (NCBI): domain Eukaryota; kingdom Viridiplantae; phylum Streptophyta; class Magnoliopsida; order Asparagales; family Iridaceae; genus Iris; species Iris macrosiphon. The sequence continues at coordinate 18,959,385 of JAYESA010000011.1, read as the reverse complement.
CCAGTTTAGCAATGAGAGAAAGGATGGTCATCAAAACAATAAATAGAACAAACAATCGTTGACAATAGAGGAGGAAAAATTGATGCTTTGCTACCATCATAGCTTTTGAGAAGAGAAGATCACAAGTTTTAGAGAAGAGAAATAGAAGAAAGATTTGTGTGGAAAGATTCACTTATTTCCTTCTTCATGCTTCTAGGGAAAGAATACCATCTATATACAAACTACAACTATACACGCTAATTACACTACAATATTAAGGTGGTCTAATCACTTGTTAAAACCTTACCCTGATTTGTTTCATGACGTAGCCCAAAGTATAGTTGTGATAGACAACTATTATTCATTCTAAATCAACAATATTAGCCTTCTTCTTTTCTTGAGGCCAATCAACAATATTAGCCTTCCTCTCTTGTCGGCATATGCTTCCTTGACAGTTTGGTGTGAAGAATGTTGGGGTGGTGGTGTTCCAATTATATGCATCAGGGGTTCTTCAAACCAGTAAATCCATCTCAAAGCCCAGGACCTTCAACAAATACTAGGTTTCGCAAACCTACCTACTCTACAAACCTAAAAATTTCAACTTTTTAATCATAAGGAAGATGCAGAATCAGCCAGTTGACACTAATTTCGGTTTTCCCAAATAAATTGCTAGAATCAACATACACAATAAAGGAATTCGACAGGGGGTTCCAATTATATGAATCAAAGTTCTTCTTCAAACAGTAATCCATCTCAAACCCCCGAACCTTCAACAAATACTAGGTTTCGCAAACCTACCTACTCTATAAACATAAAAATTTCAACTTTTTAATCAGAAGGAATCTACAGAATCAGCCAGTTGACACTAATATAGGTTTTCCCAAACAAATTGCTAGAATCAACACACACACACACAATAAAGGAATTCGACAGGATTACTGATAGATTGAGAGTCGGTTCCTTCGTTGAGGAAGCTGACCTGGTGGAGAATCGGCGGCGGATCGGAAGTTCGCCGGAAACCTAACTCTTTCCGTCGAGAAAAATTTATGACTGGTATGAGAGGAATTTTTTGGGGTGTACTTTTCTACGGATCGGTGGAAGAAAATGTGGGACGAAGGTGACGTAGAGATCAATTGCGGCCGTTGGGTGAAATTGACGGTGGATGGACGGTCAGGATTGAATTGGATGGGATTGCTTTGCTTTGCTTGTTTACTCTGCAATTTCTTATTCTCAATTCTGACCTGTTGAAGGGTATTTGTGTAATTTTAATATTAGAAGACCAAACAAAGTCTCGTTGGCATAAATATACTCGTGAAAGAGAAGTGGATATAGGAATGATTGTTGTCTAGATTTATTCTTTTTTAAATATTTTTTTAATTGTCTAACTAAAAACTTTTAGTTTCTAATTTTTTTTATTTTTTATCATATTTTTTTAATTATACATTTTCTAGTCTATGTAAAAAAAATTCTTTGCCATGCTTACGAGGAAGGTTAGAATGAAAAAAAAAAAAAAAAAAAAAAAAAATCGTCGGGAGAAGAAGTTTAACCTCTCTGGCTGACCGAAGGTCTCGAAATCAAATCGCAGGGGAGGTATAGGAACAATAGGCCCAAATGACATACAACATAGCGTGCGCAAAATTTCGTACGTAAAACCGGACATCTCAAAAAAATAAAAACTACTATGATAATACTATATGTTCGGTTTATTTGGTTTCAGTCTATTCGAAATAATCAAAATCGAATAAATCAAATTTCTTAAATCCAAAATCGTAGTCGAACTGAAATTAGTCATAACCAAAATCGAACCGATAATCTTTCGGTTTGTTTTGATTGAACTATTTTTATTGTTAAGTGTGCCAGGTCCAAAGTTGAAATAGTGGTTAAATTATATTGAAAATTACAATTTTTTTAGATACATTTGTTATCTTTCAAAGTTGGGACCAAAGTTGACTTAGTTGTTAAATTATCAAAGTTGGACTTTAAAATACACATAATTGATTCCAAAATATAAACATTTTAATTATAAAATATGCTCGTATAATTGCGTAAGTCTTATTCGGTTTTGGACTGAAACCCAAAACCGAAATCGAATATTTTTTTTTTAGTATTTTTAAAACCGAAACAGCACCGAAAACGAAATCGAATAACTTTTTTTGAGCTTTGCTACTTGACCCGCCACTTGCATGACCGCAAGTGGCCCGCATGCCACGTGGCGGCTCCTAATTGGATGAACTTTTTGGTGGTAGGTTCCGATCGAAAGCAGAAACAAATAGGGGAGGAGGGTTGCGGGCCACTTGCGGTCACGCAAGTGACAGACCAAAAAAAATTTTGAACTTTTTTTTTTAGTTTTTTTAAAATCAAAATCGAACCAAAAATATTATTCGGTTCATTTGGAGTCTCGGCCCCAAACCGAATAATGCTCACCCCTCTACAGTATGGGAAGTCCTTCCTTCCTAACTCCCCAAGGATGCTCCAGAACCTTTAATGTTGCCATCTCCAATATCACCCAGAATGAATCCCAATTGATACAATACTATTATTGGGATATAAAAATAAAAAAAAAGAAATTTGTAGGTTCGAAACTCGATCTATTTTTCTACTGTATTTCCACTTACAACTCTCCAGTGAGGCCAGTCTCGCGCACAAGACCATGTTTCTGCAGATAGAGAGATGTACTGCATTTATAATGGCTTCCAAAACTTGTAAAAGCGATACGGTTTGATATTCGATACTGAGTGATACAAACATTGAGAATATATTTTTCAATTCAGCAAAAAACAAAAAAACAAAAAAGACCAATCAACAGCATAATAAGATTTTTTAAACGTGTAAAAGAAAAAGAAAAAGAAATTATCTATCGTAAACCAATCAACAAGAGTAAATACTATTTCACTCAACTTCAAAACTACTAAAAAAAAACACTAAAAATACTTAAAACTATGTCTAAACGTATAAAAATATATTTTCTAAAAAATTAATGATTTATAAATACTTAAATACTATTTGTACCGTCAATCACAATACTCATTGGAATGGGCCAATTCCGATAAGGCGAACCTTGGTTTAAACACAACAATTTGAATGAGACCAGCTTCTCAATATCTTGCAATTTGCTTGACAATGCATACAGATTAAACTCAAGACAGAAGAAAGAAAACATCCATCCTTATCTGCAGGCTCGGCTCTGAACCAATTCAACTGGTGCGATCGAACATGACCCTCTATATTAGAGCCCTTTATGGTTTCCTATTTAAGCCTAGAAGGAGTTGATGTATAATATCATGTGCAATATTTCTTTAACGTCAACTGATTGTAGCTCAAGGTGTGTATTGGGCCGGCCCGAGTCAACCGGGTTTGACCGAGTCCTGTAGCTTTTTTGATTTATATACTGAGCTTCTTTGGGGGTTCTTTTTTTCTTTTGACTTCCTGGCATAACGCATGGGCCGACGTAACGTTCGAAACTTTTTATGCACGCTGCATTGCATGTCTTTGGGCCCACTACCTTCCAACTCCAATCATTTATAAATGGAAGAAATAATACGCTCCCGTGGCTCGATCCACTGATCTTCTGCCACCCAGCCAGAGTTTTATACCTCTTCTCGGTAACCACAAGAGTCACTCGAGTTCGGTTTTTTTTTTGGCATAACGCACGGGTTCTTTTATTAGCTTCCTTATTTATAGGTTTTCTCATTTTGGGGGGTTCTTCATTGGTTCGAATCCTGTAGCTTCTTTTATTTATAGGATTTTATATTTTGGGGGTTCTTCTTTTAGGTCCTGTAGCTTTGTTATTTATAGGTTTTCTCATTTTTTGTTGATTTTTTGCTTTAATGCGATAAAATATAATGTGTTACTAAATCTAACTTTTTTGTTTTAGTACTTGATTATTGATATGATTCTTCTTATACTAGCATTTTAGTTTTTTTTTTTGTAAATGGTTAACAATAAACTTAAAAAAACCACATTTTAGTATGCGAAAAAAATATTATTATATATTAACACTTTTTTTTAATCACTTATTACCAATATATTACTTCTTATTATTATATTTTACTTGTGTTTAGAGTTATGTGTTCACTATATTCATTTATTCTTTTTAATTTTTCTATCTAGTTTTGTACGATCTATTTTATGTAACGTCTCTTACATATTAAGATTATTATTTTTATGGATTATTATTTTTGAATGAATTAACTTTGTTATCTATTGAGAAAGATTTTTTTTTTATGAAGTTGATATTCAAACCTTAATCAATGAAATAATTTTGCGTCTAAAAATGAAAAGAAGACAGATTTTCGGTGATGGTGGTTGTTGGTGTTAGTTAATACTTAATTCATTTCTTTTAATGTTACAAACATTTCTTTTTAATTATATACTTGAGCTTTTTTGATATTTTGTACGTTTTTCTCTTCTAACGTTTATATTATTTATTCGTACCTATTTGATTGTTCTAATTTCTCTCTTCTTTTTTTTGCACTCCTAGAATTGCTAGGTATTGATGGTTTTGGACACGTCGGACAAATAACTGAAATTTTTACAAATTTTAGTATTATTTTTTAATATTTAGACTTTATAATCGTTTGAGCAATACAACTCTTATGATCTCTTATTAATTTATACCTATATATATTGTTATTTTTTTTAAACAAATTAAACTTGCGTCATTAATATATGATATCGACAATTTTTTTTTTTTGTATTTGTCTTCGGATTTTTAGCAGGTCCTCTAAATCTCAGGACCGGCCGTGCTTATCGGTCATGCCTGCTTCTCTAGGAGTGAAAAAAATACTCAGGGAAACCATAATGAGTTCTCACACAGGAATAGCTTAAACCCTATTAAAGGCTGCAGCAGATTTCTCGCTTGCTGCCTAACCAATGTACAGCCATACAAATTAAATTAAAATGGTACAAAGAACAACAAAAATGGAGGAAAATAGAAATGAATGTGGTGGCAAAGGAACAGTTTGTCATACTTTTGACACCCTCTCAAGTACACTTCACCAGAGTAATACGTTCGAGATCTTCAAGTACGGAGTGGGGTCATCTGCCTCTTGAGTTTCGGAGCCCTATCCCTAGCAGCATTCCTCCGAGCACAGCAAGCAACGAAGTAGACCACCGACTAAAAGCATCGAGAAATGTGGGAACAGAAACAAGAAAAACATCAGTTGTATCCTCAATGGTTCAAGCATGCAAAGAACCTTGAATCTTTTTTAGTCAATTCGGCAAATAAGATTGAACGGAAAAGAACAATCATCAAGGATGTAAAAGCATGTAAAAGAAAAAATATTATATATCGCAGGTAAACCAATCGGCAATGGTGGCCACTATTACATTCCATTTCAAAACTACTAAGAAACAACATATGTATTACCTAAAATTTGCCTAAATATATCAAAAAAAAAATTCTTTCTAAATTTTTGATAATTTATTAATAATTATTTTTCTTTCCAATATGAAAAAAAAATAATCTGATAGTCCGTGCTGATACCGAGACACTCATAGGAAGGGTCCGATACCGAAGCTTGATCAAAACTGGACAAAAGAGATTTCAACAGCAGAGCAAGAGAGATGAACTTTAAAATGTTTTGAAATTCAATACTTCTTATTGAACCAGCACTCAAGATTTTGTTCAAACTAGGAAAAACATTCACAAGTTGTAATTAATGTACGTACCAAAATGACGAAAAGAATCACATTGAAAATTGCAACTATTCTCCACTGTGTCTTCATGTACTGTGCAACTCCAGCCCTAAAAGAGAAGACAAGATGTGTGAATATGTAGAACTTATAATTGGTTTATAATGCGAGTAGAAAGGCTTGCTGGATCGAAGGACTTGCTTGCAAGAATCACAGTTGTAGCACTTCACGTTTATTGTGTTCTTGTAAATTTTGCAGTCCTTGTTGGTGCTGGCGGGATGAAAACTCAAGTCATAGTAAGAAGCATTTCTTGCCGGGTACAAACACCTGATCAAATGGGGGGAAAAAATCAAGGGCGGAATATAATAAAATTACACCGTGATACAAAAAGTTTATCAGTGAGTTGTTAAAAACAAGATAACCACATAACAAGGATTTTTTTTTTCTAGTAGGGGGGGTGGCTGCAAAATACATAGAGAATATACAAAATAGTTCTATTTCATATGTTTTGCCTTCACATGACCATACATAAGAAATTTGGTATAAATTCAGAAAGCTTCATAAGAGTTTCATCTAAATATGCACACAAACTAAATCAATGTTCTTTTCATGAAAAAATAAAACATGCTAGTGAAGTCCTGTTCGACGTTCCTTGATAGAACTAAACTCATCTATGATAAATTCAACTTTTTATAGAAAATTTTCTTTTCCAATGTAGACATTCAATCAATCGTCAGAAAATTTGCTCTAACGAAACCATCTTTAATAAAATTAGGTAAAACGAAAAAATAAGCGGAAAATTACTTGGAGGCCAAATTTTCGCCAACGAAGATGGCGGAATTCCACCGGGGTCGGGGGTGGTGGTCACCAAGCTAGTAGGGGGGTGGGGGTGTTGCACCTCGCGGAAAAAAATTTGCTGAAATTCAGCCAACGTTGATGGTGGAAATTGGATATTTTTCAATTTCTGCCAACACTGCCGGCGGAATTTCAGCATTTTTTTTACAGACGGGTGAAATTCCACCAACAAAGATGGCGGAAATCGCAAAAGTCCAATTTCCGTCAACGAAGATAGCGGAACGTCTCTCCATGTATTTTTTTCCTTCACTTTTTCTTTCGTTTTACCAAATTTTATTAAAAATGGTTTCGTTGGAACAAATTTTCTGATCAATCATTTAAGAATTTATTTTTCATCTTGTGTTGAAGCCAATACTAAAAGTTTAAACTTTAAAATTTTGATAGTTGTAAACTGAGGTTTTCAATGAAGCTGAAAGTTGAGCGGTCCGATGGAGACGGCAAAGAGAGAATATTGGACTAGGAGAAGAAAAGGTGGGCCTGGACTGGGATGGATCCAATTATTCCCCCAAAGTCTAGAAAATAAAATAATTACAACTTAGAAAAGAAATGGAGTAGTCTGCAACTCTTTAGGTCTTCTTTAATTAATCAAGTCCATGTGGCCCAATAGATATGAACCACAAAAATAATAAGTATGTTGTACTGTTCTATAGGCTTCTGTTCATTAAACAGAGCTCCAGTAGCTCAAAAAGATTCCATAGTGAGGGGGAGAAAGAGGGGGAAAAAAAAAAGGGGCGGCGTTGGATAATAAAGGGCAAGGTGCCTGTTTTTCTAGTAAATTATTCAAATCATTTTATCGATATGAGTGTTTTATATCGGATAAATTACCAACTATTCATTACTAGTTATATCGTCTGCAATCGTTTGAATCTCGAGACGTTCCTCGAACCAATCATATACTTTATTGAGATAGGTAATCCAAGAAAACTCCACAGAGACAAAGGGCTGATCTTTGAATAGGAAAAAGAATGTATCCGCAGGGTCCCAAATAAATTGGCTTATTTGAAAAAAGCCTTGTTCTTTGGAAGATCTATCTCGTTCGGCTAACCTAGCCTCCTCCGTCCCTCGGGACCAACAAGGGGTAGTACAGGAATATTCACCTGTTGTCCATCGACTACGCCTTTCGGCCTGATCTTAGGCCGGGGGTCATGGTCCCCACCAGCCCCTCTCTCCGCCAGTAATAACTGTAAATGAAATTAAGTTTGACTTAAAAATCGAGCAGGCATCCATGTAACTTTACACACAGGAGTAAAGTCAACCATAAGAGCCAGCCCCATGGAGCTCTATAACTTCATTTGAGCTAGCTTTATGTAGCCTCCACTAACATTAAGGCCTCTGGAGCTCCACCTGAAGCTTTTATAGATGCATCCAACAACCTGCATCCATGGGCGACGCTTCATTACCATATCCTGACCTTTTGGCACAAACTCAATCCTTGAAAAACACGTTCAAACCTTCATCACATCCCCATATATTCTCAGCAAATGATTGCCTACACTATTTAAGTCATTGCAGACATCGCTTTTTCCTGCCTTCCTGTTCTTTAAAATGGTCTTCCAATACTCAGCACTCACCGCCAGTAACAGGGATATCAAAAGTAAGATGTCAAGTATGACGTGTATGCATGCCTCCTACTTTCTGTCCATAAGCATATTCTGTAGTCCTAATAGATTTGCCAGGTAAATGAACATGTGCGCCAATTTAAAGAGGAGATCTGTAGTATACACTAAATGATGCTGCAAATGAACAATTTTGCTCCCAGCATGCTGATTTGCTAATGTCATTTATTTATTTGAGTAGCCTTCTGAGTTGTGAATTAAACTAACTGGAACAATTCAATAGCACTTGGGAGGCACTAAATCATCCAATCTCCAAATACTTGTATGAGGGATACCAGTCTGTTCCCGCGGAGATAGATGAAAGAAATCCGATACGGGAAAAGAAAGAAACAAGGGAGAGTAAGGCGGGCGTTAGGGAGGGCTTTCAGACAATGTCAATCACAATTCACAGCCAATTTTGGGGTTACTTACTTCATTAAGAGAACTTCTAGGTTTATGCTAAAAAGGAAAGTTATGGGAATTTTTGGTGTTAGTAAAATAAAGATCGGACATAGATAAAAGGAGAAAATGTCACTTTATTCAAGCTGGTAATGTAAATAGGTAATAAATTAAGGAACCTACTCCGAGGGTGGCCGGCAGCAACCAGCCTGAATGGGTGTCAGTTCTGCCGTTTTATACTCCTTTAGGGTCTGGACAAAACAGAGAAATGTTACAAGAAAAGAAACACATTTGGAGAACTGAACAACAAATCAGGAAAGACCTTGTACTTCTTAGGCAGATCATTACAATACTTGGACTTCACAATGCAGCTCTTTAATCTTCTCCAGCTCTTGGTATTGTTCAGCTTGAATTAGAGTAAACATATACAGTGAGTAGAAATTGAAAAAATAAAATAAAAAGTTTAAAAACAAAGGTCAATAGATGATTTTAATAGGAAGAAAAAACTCACTTCCTTTGAAAACAGAACACTGTAATCTTGAAGATGATATTCTTTGTACCTGAGCACAGAATGTGAAACAAGTAGCTTCAGTCTTATCTAAAAAGGTAAAAAATAATTTTACTCTAAAATGAATAGGTGCCCTCCATAATACTTGGTCAACCTTCTATATCATTCTAAAGTTTTATCATAGACGACTTAACAACTGTGAAGACTTTGCAACTTCATTAGGAACACCCAGAAAAAACTAATAGTTATGACCTCATATTTGTCGTTCTTCATTTGTGCCGAGAATCTAAGTAAGAAAAGGTGAAAAAGATATTACAACAAGATCCTAGAAAATATTATATTTTTTTTGGCCATTGTTTCATAAGTATCATTTATCGCTTCCTAGTGTCAACATATTTTCCCAGAAAAGGTAGAGCATCATAGATAATTTGCTTAATTATATGAATAAGATGAATGAAAGTAATGACATGCTGGGAGGCAAGCTCCACGTCTTTTTAGTTATGAGTTCATAATATAATCACAAACAAAGGGAATGGCCGTCATACATACCTCAGTCCAGGTACAGAATGACCAGATCCAGTATTTGTAACAATGAACCTACAGTTATAACAACGTTAAATGGGATTTCAAGACCAAGTTAAGAGAGTTAAGGTTTATGCTAAACAGAATGAAAACTGTGATAATAAACACAATGAAAGAATAATACTAATAACCCAGTTTTGCATAACCTGAAATTGAGAAAGAGCTGATGTCTATGTCATATGATGGTTCTAAAAGAATAATTGAAGAAACCCAAATGATAGAAGAATGACAACAAATGCAAAAAAAAGAAGAAGAAGAAGAAGAAGAAGAAGCCTTTATCCCAAAGTCAACAAACTTAATTGGTGTCAAATGCCAGGCACGAGAGGGGTCTGTCATGGACATAGATTACCAGTTGACATGCAGAAAACCTATCTTATCAGTCTGCAGGTTAGGCTCATGAAACCCAAGAGAAGCCCTTCACTATTCTCCTAGACTAAGAGTCTAATGAAGGAAGAAAAAAAATGATAAGCGCATATGACTTTTCCCATCAAAATGTGTCAGGTACCAAAGCCCGGGATATTAACCATGACTTATGACCATGGTCTTAGATATTTCAGAAGAAGACCAATGAAGCCTTTTGGCCCACCTCATCTTTAGATTTCGAAAAATGTCTTACGATCTTCATGATTGCTATAACAGGGTTACAAGAACAATAAAGATTAAAGACATTTCTACTTCTCGTAAACACAATGGCATTCATTATAGTAATTTTATTCTACTTTCAATGTGTCAGCATTAGTATAATCTAGTGTATGCTGTGATGATGATAATAATTGCCATGATCTACTTTTCATTATAACCAAATCCTCATCTCATGTTCTACCATATACAACAAAAACGCCTTTATCCCAAATTTTTGGGGTCGGCTCTTAGAATCATTTTCTTCCATTCACCCCTGATCATGTCCTTTGTAACACTAGCAAAAATTATATCCTTCTTTACAAGAGTATAATGAGTTTGGTTCGTACATTAGTAGAGGTAGCTTGGTAAATATAATAAAGTCGATGGTCGTCCTACTCTCTTGTTATAAATAGGGCTTGAAGCCTTGAATATATTGTCGAAATAATAAAAATAACTTGTCTGTAGTCGTGATGTAGGAGATAATCTCCGAACCATGTTAAATTTTGTGTCCTTTTGATTCGGTCCTAGTTGCTCCTTTAACTACTATCTCACACTCCTTACAAAATGATCTATTGATTTGGGCTGTATATGTCTACCTAAGATGATTTTCTCTTATATTGTTCTCGATTTGCGTCACCTCTAACTTCTCTCGAATATGCTTGTTTATTTTTTATCCTATCTTTCATGTATTACCACTATCCATCTTAGCACTCTCATTTCTGTTATATCAATTTTTTGGACATGTTTCAATAGATTTTAGTAGAATACTTGGCTTAATATTATTGATCTGTGAGGCTACATATATATATGAGAGACTAACCCCTTCTCTAATATTCTACCCGATGTGGGACTAAACACCCACTAATACTCTCGACACTCCTCCGCAAAATGGGTGATAGATATCAATCATCCTCATCTTGTTACATAGTTTAGAAATACTTGATGAATTAAGACCCTTAGTCAGACAATATGCAACTTGTTCTTCTAAACGAACATGATCGAGCTTTAATATCCCTTTTTCTAGCTTCTCTTTGATGAAGAACCGATCGATCTCGATGTGCTTAGTTCTATCATGTTGGACTGGATTGTTAGCTATACTTATAGCAGCTTGACTATCACTCAGATATCGCAACGGAACAAGCTCTCATGTCTCATTTCTTTCAAGTGTCCTAAGTTCCTCCAACATTACTGCTCTCCACATTGGATCTTCCTTTGCTTTCTGCCAACACTTAGGCAAAGAGGTGGTGTCTAACGATGCAATGAATGCTCGATAAGTAGGGAATATATTAGAGTAGGATAAAAAATTGGCAATGTCATGTTCATAACCATAACGATTATGGACTTTTTTCGCATTACTGCGAGAAGATCTCCTTAAGGGAATATGATGTAGTAGTGAAGAGATCATACCATCCGAATCAGAGGAATCCACATCCGAATCAGAGGGATCCGGTGCGGGAGGTACATCTTCAAGAGTTGGAGCAAGATTAGGCGAGGGACATGACACAGTAGGGGCAATAGGCACAGTATTAGATTGCTGCTTTCTCCTTCTGTAGACTTGGAGCTCTGTAAATTGTTCTGTAGTCTGTTCCTTGTCACGCCCCGATCTCCCGCAGGCAATCGGCCGTCCCCGCTAGGCACAAATCATCGCGCCAACGCTCCCGCGGGATGATCGCTTGACCCATCTGGGCCTGATGCCGCACGAGCGTAAGTCACGTCCGTGAAAGGCCGTGATATGAACATGCGGTAAGAGATCTAAGCCACAGAGTCGCACAAATTGTCCTAGTGCAGCGGAATTATAAACGCACAGACGATTGGTAACAAGTTCACAGAGTCGTCAATAACGGAAGCATTGAATAACACAAGTATAGAATTTAAAACAAACTCTTTATTGATATTGAACAAGTATTACAGGCGGCGCTAGGCCGAGATTACAAGTCGCTCAAGCCTCTCTCTGAAACAGTAAAAGCGTGCCAAGTGGCTACATTTGTGGAATGATACATAGGCGATGTTCCAACATTATGTCTTGTATATGTGCTTCAGTTCCGGACGCAACGCTCCAAGGCTCCAGAGTGGACTCTATGCCTTAGCACGCAGGAAAGAGACATCCGCACCGAACGAGGTTCTCCCGCACCCTGCAAGCAATCTGGTGGGTTATCAGTACATGAATGCACCGGTGGGGAGGCTTCTCGCCCGCTCGACAAATCCAAACACGTTATATAGGTTCTGTGCACCATCTATTAAGTTATCTTTATAGTCTTGCCTTAGGATCAGTTTCATGGCAATGATGAATAGCCTAACTCGTGTGGCAGTGCGTCGTGCGATATAAAGGAACACGGCGAGACTTACCAACTTACCATCCGTCCTTCCCTGTCCAAGGCAAACCAAGTTAAATCAAGCACGAGCATATATTGAAATCCAGGGGCAATTGCATAAGTAAACACAAGTGTCGTGAGCGAGGTTACGTTTTCGGGTGCACGAGTTATAAGGATTTCTCAAGTGTGTTGCATTGTATGTTCAAGCGTTCAATTATGTACAAGTATCTTATACCCATGATCGTTTAGGTGTTTCCGATTCACTAGATGCGATGCAATGACACGCACACGGATTGTCGTAAAGGACCAATTTTTATAGCCATAAAGGACCAATTTTTATAGTCTCAATTGCGGAATGGGGTGCAACGCTTTGTACAAGACAAGCAATTCAGGACGAACGGGTGATACGGAAGAGCCATTGCACGCCATCCCGCCAGAACAGGCGACTATTATGGGTAGACGGAGAGTCCAAGGTAGTATGCTCTACCAAGGCTGAATACCGTGTATTGCCAACCCACAAAGACGGGGTAGCATACTGGGCCAGAATTTGGCGCCGCAATACACCGATCATCCTCCTAGGCCGGTACGATCCCAGTACCCCGGTGATCGTCCGAGGAAGCAGATACCTCGTGCACGAGTTGTCTGTGACCATGCAAGTCTTGGGTCATTGCAGATTCACAACTTGACAAGACAATCCATGATTCATGTTCTGAACGAGCATTTGCTCCACGAACTATGATTCTTGATTTGCTCGACATGATTCTCGTTCAGAGTTCAACTTGACTTGATGCATTCCCCTAGTTCGGGGACTGCCTTGGCGACCTAACGATCCCCGATACTTGCAGGTTCATATTGCACAGAAGAACTATTTAATAGTCTCCTGACTAACTAGATGCATACACGATACGGATAGCGTTACTTGATTGTGGCATAATTTCGTGTAGCAAACATTAAAACGAGGCAACGAGTACAAACTACACTAAGCAGGCAAGCATGCATTTATATTTGAAACTTAAGCATTCACGTTGGCACGGGTCTAAGGGTAAAGCGAGGAGTAAAACTGTAAGGAACATACCGAGCAACATAATCTAGGGTCGTGCAGTGTAGCAAATAAAGCAGTGCACTACGAAGAGTATAACATTCTACTCGAGGCATATGGGGGTCTACTTGCACAAGGCAAAGGTAGCATGCGAAGGTCCATTTATAAGCCAAGTTTCATTTCCATGTTCAAACACAAGCAATGCAAGTTGGAATTATTCCCTTAGCTAGGTACGTTGTTGTCACGCCCGTCCCAAAATATCGAGGGACCAGACACGTGGCAATGGCCAGCAGCACACACTGATGGACAAACCCAATTTAATTGATCCATCAGGGCGTACTTAAGCTGTAATACAACAATAAGGGTCTAGATAGACTAATCTCATCCACAGAAATGAATATAACAATATCAGAATCATAAAGCAAGATCAATCTCAATAAAATATAAACTCGGGAAATAACCCGATAATGAGTCTGATACATCTGTCAAGATACAAGAATAAAGATAACCACAGCAAATACTGAGTATGGAAACAGTATATACTCAGAAGATACCCTCAGGGATCACTCGTCTACTGGATCTGGTACTGCTCCGGTGTCTGCTCCTGCTCCTGCTAATGCTCCTGTCCCGTATACCTCGGGATAGATCTCGGCTGCAAATCCTGGGGACATAATCCGGATCCAGGTCCTCAGGGGACATAGCAAAGTACAAAATAACTCAAGCCAAAATAATGCAGTGCAGCAATAAATGAAATAAATAGGGTAAGCTACATAACCATCTATGTGAAATGCAAGTTGAGAGCATCACTAAAACTCAGGCTGAGACTACTACAAGCTCGGTGTCGGGAAGCCGGTAGCAGTAATATCACTAGTAGAGTGCCTAGCTCTAATGTAGAGTCTAAGGCCTCACAATAATATCTCGCTAGTAGAGTGCCTAGCTCTGATATAGAGTCTAAGGCCTCACCATAATAAATATATATATAAATCAGCCTGTAGCCTGTGTCTCTCCCCACCCAATGTAACCACACGTCTCATGTCCATAACGTCTCATGTCCATGTCACGCGAGATCATAGCTAATGCAACAAGTCATATAATATCTATGAATATAATGTCTATGTCAAAATCCTGCAACCTACACAGAATCACCATGAATATCTCAGGAAGATTCTGTCTCATGAATAGTGTCAAGTGTCCTGGGTTATGATGTACTTGATAAGGCAAGTACGAGTAATATAGGGTCTCGGTATCCATGTCTAGATGACGTTACACAACTCCGCGTACGGGGTTGGCACCCGACTATTAATCGGACGCTAAGTAAGTCACACGGTCCTAGGTTAAGCATGTACAACAATATAAATGAATCAAGAAAATATGTAACAAGACTGCAAAGTTTGGCAAGGTACACTTGCCTGAGGTTTGAACACCAACAGCTGTCCCTGTATCAGTGGATTCTGCAGGTACTCCTCCAAAAGCTGTAATAAACATCACCAACAGTCTCAGAAAATATCAAATAGCTAGAAACGTCTGTCCTTAAGTCCAATTTGGACACAAGGGCAAAAATGACAGTTTCTGGTCAAAGCGGGGTCCACATGTAGGCCGCTTTGCTCCGCATAACGTGTCAGGATCAAAGGTCTCCAAATTCGTCAAACTTAGTGTCAACAAGTCCAGAACGATGACACGAACCCAACGGAACTTCCAGAATTGGATTCCGATGAGCCGATCACAAAATCGCCCGTCAAGTGGAGTCGCAGGGCCCACGATACGCGATTTTGTCAACGTTCTCAGAATCGAACCAAACTTGGGTCACAGGACCAGCGTATTGCTACGAGTCCGATGGCGCAAGTTTCGTTTCGATCCGACGTGTGTACACAAAGTTATGACGTGTTCCAGAACAGGCGGATACGGGGCGTTGTCGGCGGATACGCGTTGATTCCGGTGTGCACGCACATCCAAATCAACTTCTGCGAAATCCCGCACGTCCGTATCAACGGCGCGCACGTTTCGGTGAAGACCGCACGCGACCAAGTCGTCCCGTTTGGCGGGACGCACTCAGTTCCGGGGTGAAACAGGGCGTTGATTTTCCTGTTTTTGGATCGCGGTTCGCGATCGCCACAGGACGCGATGCACCGAGCGGGTTGCACGGGCATCGAGGGGGTCACACAGCCTACGCGTCACAACTGACGGAACGAAAAACAAGGTAACGAGGAGAGAACGGGTTACCTGAACAGGACTCCGTGAAACCGGGATTTCCCGTGTCCGTGAGTCGTCTTGACACGACACAGTGCACAGTGTCCACAGCCTAGGGTTAGGGTTCTACTAGGGTTCTGGTGGCTGGGGCGGCCGGAGATGAGATCCGTCGTGGTGGTTGATGGTTCAGGGGTGCTCGGGATGCAGGGAGGAAGAAGATGACCGGAGTAGCTCGGCGGGAGGGGTGGTCGGCTCAGAGTCGTGGGAAGGAGAGGAGGGCGGTGGAGTCCAGGCCAGTGGAGGAGGGTGGTCCGGTCAGGGGAAGGGCTGAGCAGGGGGAGGAGGTCGTGTGAGGCGGAGCTGGTGGCTAGGGCACGGGCTAGGCGGAGCTGCGGGAGATGGAAGGCGGGGGTGGAGCTGGGCTAGTTGTCGAGGCTTTGGGGGGGACTGGAGGGCGGTGGAGCTCGTCGGGGAGGGTGGCGGAGGGCGGTGCGAGTTGAGGGTGGCGAGGTCGGGCTGTGGGGGCTCGAGGCTTAGGGCGGAGCAAGGAGGAGGGAGAGGGCTGTGCTGAGCGGTGGCGGGGAAGGGTTCGTCGAGGTCGGGGACGACGACTTAGGGGTCCGGCAAAGGCGAGGCGGGGATGATCGGGGAGAGAGAGTCGGAGGCGTGACAGTGGAGGGGGTTGTTCTGGAGGAGGAAGGAGAGCGGGTCGGGGAAAGAGGCGGAGGAAGGCGGCTGCGGGGAGGTTCTGGACGGGGACGGGCGGAGGAGATGGCTAGGGTTCCGGCCACGGCGGAAGGGGAATTAAATAGGGGCGCCGCCGGGTCGGAATCGAATTCGAATTAGGATTCCGTTTAGGGTTCAGATCGGGTATGGGTCCGGGTCAGCGGGTCGGGCAGCGGATCCGACCCGATCCACCTAACTTAGGTGCGAGTACGGGTTGTCGGGTTTCGGGTCGGGTTTAGATCTGACCCGACCCGATAAGGCTGGGTTCGGTTCAGTTGAACCGGGTCTGGGTTGGTTTGGGTTGGTTTGGTTCAATTGAACCGGGTTTAATTCTAGGATTTAATTCGGTTTATTTAAACTTAGTTTTTAGGGCTTTAAAAATGCTTCTGGGGTCCAATAAATTCCCGGAAAATTACCCTATGTCCAGTTTTTCATTTTTCACTAGAAAATATTATTTTCATAATATTTTAATATTAATTAACATCATAAAAAAATCATTTAATTACAAAATACCTTAGTTTTAATTCCCGAAAATTACAGAAAATTGCTAAAATCCAAATTAAAAATTCTTGAAAAATCAGGGGGGTTACAGTTGTATTCTTTATTAGCATGCAGGGGGTGATTCACCTAGCGACTAGCATGTATCGTCCATATTTTAAGTGTGTTGGCTAAACAAAGAGAAGTTCATCGTAGCCACTCACCTTAGCGATGATTCGCCTCGGTCGAGCGATACTCCGAGCGAGCCTCTGAAAGCCTAAGCCGAAACTCCTAAAGGGCCAAGTCTGGGAATCATTTTGCCTCAAACGAGTATTCTCGCTGAGCAAAGCGGGTCGGGTCATTGCATTTTTGCCGTTTGAATCGGCAGTCCGCTTGAGCGGAACGGGTCGTTACATTCCTCCCCCTGTTCTGTAGTCTGTTCCTCCCCCTGCGTTGGAGCAAACATTTATTCCTCCTGATTGTGTGCATCATCGTCACTTTTCTCATCCTCGCTATCTCCCCCTTGTTCCCTTCTGAGTCCCTGATTAGCCAACAAAGACACTTCACTGCCCGAGGGTCAAACTTTTCCACCGCAGGCCTGTTATCATTTACAAATCGTACACAACCAAATACTTTTGGGGGAACAATGTACTTATTCTCACCAGTAAGCATCTCAAACGGTGTCTTCCATCCTAACACCTGGGAGGGCATCATGTTGATGAGATATGCAGCCGTCAATACTGCATGCCCCCACAAGTGTTTAGAAACATTCATGGAAAACATCATTGGTCGTGCTACTTCTAACAGGTGACTGTTCTTCCGCTCCGCCATGTCATTTTGTGCTGGTGTGGTGTGTAGACACACGAAGTCTGATGCTGTATCCCATGGGCTGATAAGTACTCTTCAATAGCCTTGTTGGTGTATTTTGTCCCATTGTCAGACCTCAAAATCTTTACTTTAGCACTGTACTGTGTTGTAACCCTGCGATGAAAATCTTGAAAGCATGCAAAAACATCTTACTCTTCATTAGGTATACCCAGATGACACGAGTGTAGCAGTCAATAAAAATGACAAATCATTTAAAGCCATTAACAGCAGTCGTAGGACAAGGTCCCTACACATCAGTGTGTATCATATCAAAAGCAGCTAAACTTCTATTTCCAGAACTCACATAAAAGCTTCTGGTATGTTTTTCAAGTTTACAAGCATCACAAACTAACTTTTGTTTATTAGCCTTTTGATACATAGATGGATAAATTCGACTTAGTAGACTGAATGAAGAGTTGGATGTTGAAGTAATAGTTCTGCTTCTACAGTTCTTCGCGGCTCTTCCGGTTGTGCTTCTTCCACCAGTGATGCCAGTGCTGCGTCCAGTCCACCCATATCCAAGTACCACGGCCCCTTATGCCAAGTGCCAGTCCCCAACCGTCTTCTCGTTCACTTCTCCTAAAAAATTACCTTAGGAATGTCAAAGAAAACAATACAATTAAGTTGAAGAACAATGTCACTAATGGACAAAAGATTAACAGGGAAAGATGGAGCATGCAAGACATCAGTAAAGGTCATGGAAGGGGTACATTCAAATGTGCCTTTACCCACAATGGGTCTAGCAGTACCATCAACAATCTGAATGCTTTTAGGCGTTGCCAGGTGAGTATTCTTGGAACTCATCATGGGAACCCGTGACATGACGGGATGTCCCAGAGTCAATTATCCAACCTGGTCTGTGGATAGATGCAAGGGCATGCGCAGGTATACCTGTACTTGTTTGAGCATAGTAGGTGATGTTACCCCCTTAGGTGGTTGGAGTCGATGCCCCAGAGGTGTTGGCTCGACTGTCGCTGGTTCCAAGCTTCATGCTTCTCCACATCTCTAGCATTTTCTCACTAGGGGTCATGTCGGATGACTGACTCTCATTTTCCTCTTCTGCCAAGTTTGTCTTGTGCCCTCTGCCACCCCTATGCCCTCCACGGCCGCGTCTACGGCCGCTGGACTGGCCTCGCAGAGGTTTCGTACATAATCTGATGAAGTGTCCAGGATCTCCACAGTTGTAGCACTCTCCCCCTATGGAAGGGTTTAAGTTAAAAATTGCTATAGCTAATTTTTTCCCTGGAGAGCTAGTGGTGCTAGGCATCAGCTTCAGTCGTACCTCTTCTTGTGCCATAGCAGCTATGGCCTCCTCCAGTGATGGCAGTCTGGGTTGTGCAAGTAGGATATTCCTCCTCTGCTCGAATGCTGGGTTGAGTCCTTTCAAGAACTTCATCATTCTCTGTCGCGAGACATACTCCATAAACTTCTGATAATGTTTTGCAAATGTTGGTTCCACTTGCTCATCCTCCATGTCAATGGGATCATAATGGTCGAGATCTGACCAATACTTCTTCAGCAGATCAGCATATTCAGAAATTGTGTGATCTTCTTAGACAACCTTATCAAGTTTATCCTGTAGTTGGAAGACCCTCATAGGGTTGCCCATCCCTGAGTACATGTCTTTCAGAGTCATCCAAATGTCACGAGCACTCTCCATCGCTTCCACGTTGTCCGACACTTGGTCGGTCAATGAGGCTGTCAACCATCCAGCTACAACATTGTTGACGATTTTTCACACAGAAAACTCCTGTGAGGAGTGATCTTCAGGTGCCTTGATTTGGCCATTCACATTGCCCACCAAGCCCCTTGCCTTCAGAGTGTGCATCGCTTGATGCGGGACCACTTCAAGTAGTTGGAAGTACCTTCCAACTTTACTTCCAGATTCTCCAACTTTTCTATTTTGTATGGGGCAGGATCCACATATGTGTGTGCAGCATGGGAGCTAGTCTCAATCAGCCTCTTGGAGAAGAGGTCGTCCACCAAAGTCTTCATCTCCACCAAAGTTTTCATCTCTTGGGCCGTCAGCTTGCTGTAGATCGTCTCCATCGTCTTCTTCTTCTCCTCTTCTTCTATCAGCACGGCAGTGGCGGATCTAAATCGTGATCGCCGTCTTCTCCACGTCTACTGTTTCTCCTTCAGCGGCAGCGGCGCCCTTGAGAGCCACTGCTCATCTTCCGTGCATGGCTGTGACCTGCGGCCGCATGACCTGACGAGAAAAACAAGGCCAACAGAGCTTCTGATAAACTTGTAGTTTACTCTATGTCGGCCCAAAAGTTGTAATCGAGATTTGGAAGCTTCAGCAAATAAATTTGTCTTCCAGAATTCTGATTCCAACGAAGATAGATGAACAAGGCCAACAGAGCTCCTGATAAACTTTACAGTCTACCCTCTGTCAGCCAAAAAAGTTGTAATCGAGATTCAGAAGCTTCAGCAAACAAGTTTGTCTTCCAGAATCTCGATCCCAACAAAGCAGAAGGAGAAGAAGAAAAAGAAGGGGAGGCGGGGCGGCTAGGGTTAGGGTTTTGGAAGGAGGGAGGGGGGCGGCTGTGGAGATGGGAAGGGGGGCGGCAGCTAGGGTTAGGGTTAGGGTTAGGCTTTGATACCAAATAGATTTTAGTAGAATACTTGGCTTAATATTATTGATGTGTGAGGCTACATATATATAGGAGAGACTAACCCCTCTCTCAACTATTCTACCCGATGTGGGACTAAACACCCACTAATACTCTAACAGTTTCTTTCTTAACTACCTAACACTCCGATCCATAAAACATGGTGTTGTGCAGAAGCTAGAAGACCGCTAACCAAAAGATCGATAAATATAGAAATAGACAATCAGTAAAAAAAAGTACACGAGAAATTCAACATGGTTCACCCAAACTAGGCTATATCCCCGAACAAAGGCGATTAAGATATTTCTAGAATCCAAAGGAGAAGAGATTACAAAAGTTATGGAACAACCTACAATATGCTCACCCTAACTCCAAAAGAATTACAAAAGCGCTCACTAAAATCTCCGAAGACTCTCCGAAATTGTCGTCATTACGACCTTATTGGTGACGAGCTCTCCACTTAGATTGACCGGAAAGTACTTTGCTATCTCATTTTGATTCAAGTCAATTTCATGTAATTGAATTTATATTGTATGTAGTTAGCTCATGGTTTTATGGCTCCTATATAGGATCTCACCAAATTTTCTTTGGAAGAGTCCTATTAGAAATCATATATATATATATATATATATATATATATATATATATATATATATAAGGAGAGATCGAAATTTTCGCACTTAAGCATCCCCACATGTTCCCTTCAATAGCAACCTTTGGATTTTTTTAACGTTTAAAAGTTAGATCAAAATCTTGCGAGAAAATGGGTAGTTTAAGGATCTAATTTGAACCATTAAAAAAGACAATCCAACGGATGCTATTGCGGAAACAGAGATGCTACTTGGCCCGCCATTGGCGTGACCGCGGGTGGCCCGTATGCCACGTGGCGATCTTCCATTGGAGGGGATAGGGACAGTAGGGCCGGGGTGGGGCCAGATGAATGCAGGGGAGCTGTGTGGGGCCGGATTTTTTGGGTTCCGCCAATAGGAGCCCGCCACGTGGCATGCGGACCACCGGCGGTCAAGCCAATGGCAGACCAAATAGAGTTTTCCTTGCGAAAAACATGTAGGAATACTTAAGTACGAAAATCCCGATCTCTTATATATATATATATATATATATATATATATATATATATGGGTAAACGGGATATGAGCCATAGGCACATATTCTTACACGAGCCATGCACATGTAGACCAATAGAAATGGACTCCTACATCCCCCGTGTACACTAGTACACTCCATTCCTATTGATCCACATGTGCATTGGCTCATGTAGGAATATGAGCATATGACTCATATATATATGTGTGTCTGTGTGTGTGTGTCCACAACCGCATGGCACATCTAGCGATAAAGGAACCGACACATATTTGAAGGGCTTAGCACATCTCCAGTTGGGGTCCTGCATAATATAAATTTTGATGTTAATACCATTATATAAAGTTATGATGGAGTTGTAACATGATTTATTATCAATAAAATAATTACCTTTTCCAATTATATATATATATATATATATATATATATATATATATATATATATAGAGAGAGAGAGAGAGAGAGAGGAAGGATCGGCATCCCCGCTATCTTTGCATCCCCATCCATCTCCGAAATAGGAGCCGTTGGATATTGTTTAAGTCATCTAATCTTAACCGTTGTTAAGTGTAGATGACTTAAACAACATCCAACAGATGTTACAATGGGGATGGATGGGGATGCACTATTTGCGATGATGCCGATCCTTCCTCATATATAACTTAGGTCCAATTGTATTCGGCTAGGACTCTTGTTTCCTTATATAACATAGGTCAACAAGTCCAAATTTGAGTCATTTTAACAATCTCCATACTGACTCAAACTCGTCTCTCTTTCTAAGCTCCAAAATCTCTTGTTGTGGATTTTCCAATGTGTCTACTAGCATCATCACCAATCTCGAATATTGACCAAGTCGGAGCGCAACTTGAACTTGTCTACCGTAACGGCCTTTGTCATCATGTATGCTACATTTTGTGGTTTTCTATCTTCTTGAGAAGAACTGCACCTTCATCAGCCATCTCCTTGATAAAGTGACAACCCACATCTCAGTCCTTGTATGATAACCTGATGCTTAGCCAAGTGGATTGCCCTTTAGCTCTCACAATGCACAATAGTAATCTCCTGCTTAACTCCCAAATATCCCAACAAACCATTCAGCTACAATGTTTCCTTAACCGCTTTGGTAGCAGCTATGAACTCTGGCCCAATAGTAAACAATGCAATAACATACTGTAGCAACAACCTCCAACTAATGTAAACACGTAACATGTACTTCTTGACGACACCGTATTTGGGAACCCACTTTACGACCTGCCAATACTCCTTCCTGGATTTGTCATGTACTTCTTGACAACACCGACTGCATGTGAAAGATCCGATCGAGTGCAAACCATAGCATACATAATGCCCCCTACCGCACTCACATAAGGTACTCGAGACATGTAGTCATACTCTACATCTGTCCCATCTGTGCTCGATGATAATATTGTTGAAAGTTTGAAGTGTGTTGCAAGCTATGTTACGCGGACTCTTCACTTTAAGGAGAAGTACCTGTGTCGACCCGATAGGACATGAGTATGGATATGAAATCCGTATCCGATCCTCCATGGTGACAATCGGATCCTTTATGGTGACAATCGAGAGATTGGTGGTGAAGTAGATAGTTTATTTTAATATGGTAGACTAGTAGTAGGAGAGTTAAAGGGATGATCCCTTACAGACTTATTCAAGTAGTTCAGTAAAGTTTACTAGTAGTTTATAATTACAGGTTATCTTTTTATGAAACCTTACAAATTTAATTACATGATGTCTTTTTACGAAACATTGCAAATTTAATTATAAACTTAAATATATGAAACCATGCAAACTTAATTACAATTGTCTTTTTATGAAATCATGCAAATTTAATTAGAGATTGTTTTTTATGAAACCGTACAAATTTAATTACATGATGTCTTTTTATGAAATCATGCAAATTTAATTATAAACTTAAATATATGAAACCATGCAAACTTAATTATATGTGTCTTTAATGAAATCATGAAAATTTAATTAGATGTTGTTTTTCTATGAAACCGTATAGATTTAATTATATGTCTTTTATGAAGCCATGCAAATTCAATTACATGTTGTCTTTTTATGAAACCATGGAAATTTAATTACATGTTGTCTTTTTATGAAACCATGTTCAAATATATTTATTTTAATAGCTATATTCCCGTACCCGTATCCAAAATTTGGATCATGTTTAGCCGAGTCTGTGTGTCCTTTAATTATGAGTTTGAAGGACCCGACTCTTGAATATGTACCCGTACCCGACATCCATACCCGAGTCTAGGTAACATAGGTTGCAATAGTTGTCACTAGTTTTGGTTTCTCCATATCGAGTTGTTTGAGAACCTTCTCAATATATCAGAAATTATGCAATTAAGTAAACAAAAGAAAGAAATAAGAACTCAACATGAACCTTGTACCACATTGGAAATACATACGCTAATACGGTGAACACCAGAACTGCCACTAAAACCAAGAACAACATAACCAGGTACTGAGCGGTCGAGTAAAGGGTAACTTTTGCAAATATCCAAGAGGCAGAAAGAAGTCAATATGCACCCTATTTCAGAGATTAAAAAGGATACTATCCACAACAATATGGAGATGTTCTTCAATGCGCCAAGGAACCCAATCAAGGATCTGAAAATTTATGTAGAATAAATTTATAACAAGGAAACATTTTCTAGAAGAGAGATGATGTCATAGACCTTACATTATAAGGATCAGAGCACCAAGACCCATGATAGGGAGGGTTAAAGACTTTCGACACTCATCATGATGGGTGCTCATCCATATCCCAAAACAAATAACAGCAATTGCTAGGATCTGCCAGTGCACATGAAAGAGAAAATCTTAATTTATTAAAAAAAAATGCCAGAACAAACTTGAAAATTTATAGCAATAATTCTCTCTACTTCCGAGCACTACATTAAATCACAAGATGATAAGCTAATTTGCATCACAATGCCCATGCTAAGAAGAGATATTAGTAATGACAAGTGCTTAGTCTAAGTGTCACTGAGTAAGACATTTACTCAAATATCTGCATGGTGGCCAATCATGATAGAAAGGCATGGAAGAATCTTTCATATTTAACATTGGATGCCACCGGGCATGGAAGTAATCTTTTGGGATTTTCATTCCCTTATTCTTTGGGTTAATGTGTCATAGATATGAATGCACTTACCACTAGCAAATCGTATCATGTTCTCTCTTCGCTTAGACTCTTTATAGTCTAAGAAAACTTGGAGAGTGTTCCTTGGTTGCATGAGCTTAAATTGCATATTGAACATGTAGGTCTACCTATCTGCTAACTAGCCACCTAAGTTCTATGCCATAACCTATAATGCTCAGAAAATGCCTTAGTTAGAAATTTGGCACCAACATAGGAGTTGATATCAAGTTGACAAACGGACATAAGAACTTTGTCAAATATTTTATGGAGCTTTTTTATGCTCCATAGTCGGCCCCATTCTCATGGAAGAAGGCTTGGATGATGATGATAATGCATGTTGTTGGTCCAGCCCAACACTGAGCAGCAAACTATGACTCATTAAATAGTAGTACTCCTATTTTGAGTAGTACTCATTTGTCCTATTCCTAGTAGAATATGAATATAATATGTATATGGAAAGGAGAGCTAAGCTCCTATTTCTTATAGGATTTATATAGTTGTTAGCAACTATATATATGGTCATAGCTTTGAGTGGGAGGAGACATACAATTTAGGGAGCACAAATTAATTAGAAAGTTATTTTGGAGAGCCAATCTCTATAACAATTCAGAGAATAGACAAACGGTGACTTAGTCAGGGAACACAGTCTACAACGGATATATAGAGAGAAAAAGTAAGACGTTGGCAATGGTTGTGGATTTGGCATCCCTTCGAATTTCAGTTAATGCTTTTTATATACATTGGGAGGGTGAGAGTTGCAAGCTCTCCTTTTGTTCTTTTGTATATCGTAGTGTTGTAGGGATACCTCGCATCTTTGGGTAAGGGATTGCGAGAGAGAGCTGTAAGTAGATTATAGGGTATTTAAGCTTGGCTTGCACCATGATTTTTACCCCAAGGGTTTTCCATGTTAATACTTTTTCTTTGTGCTTGTGATTTCTTTTATTCTGCATAGTTTGTTCTTGGTTGGTGGATTCCAACCCATCAAAGTGGTATCAGTGTTATTCGGGGAAGAAGATAGCAGCCACAGACAACACGAAAAACACATCACGGATGATCACCCTTATCCAACTGGCAAATTTGGAAGCCAAGGATGGAGGACGTTTTATATTGCAAGGACTTGTACGTTCCTTGGAGAATATTTCGGAGAAGCCAAAGGACATGACCGGTTGAAGATTGGAAGAAGATCGAGCGAAAGACGATCGATTTCATGAGAAAGTGGTTGGATAACAATGTATTTCCCACCGTCTTGGCGTCGACAACTGCAGAGGGGAGTAAGTTGAAGAATTTATACTAGAGAAGAAAGGCATTCCTAGTTAGAAAGTTGGTCAACCTTAAAGTACAAGGAGGATTTTTCGGTTGCAGGGCACCTGAACGGTTCAGGATACCATCAATCAGCTAGTGACCATGAAGACGGTGTCGGAAGATGAATTGCAGGCACTTCTACTCTTGAGTTCTTTACTGAACTCATGGGAGACATTGGTGGTTTCTCTCAGCAATTCAGCAGCGAACGGTGTAATCACCATGTCATAAGTGACGAGTTTCTTTGCTGAACGAGGAGTCGAGGAGAAATGAGTTAGGGTTGTCGCCGTCGTCAGATGCCCTAGCTACAAAGAAGCGAGGGAGATAAAAAACAAAAGAAGGAAGTGGATCCCGAGGTCATAGCAGGTCAAAATCCAAGTCCAAGAAGGATAATTGCTATCACTGCGGCATCGTGGGTCACTTCAAACGAGATTACAGGAAACTAAAACAAGAACTTAAAAATAAAGGAAAAGATAAGAAAGACCAAGTTGAGAAGACCGCAACAACAGCCAAAGCAGAACTGATTGTCATCGTGGAAGGTCAGGAGTCATGCCTAAGTTTACATGATGTGGATTGGGTTATCGATACAAGAGCATCCTTCCATGCCTCACCATGAAGGGTGTTCTTCGCAACATACGAAAGCGGCAACTTTGGAGTGGTCAAGATAGGAAACAAATGCACATCACAGATCATCGAGAAGGGAGATGTCCATCTCTAGACGAGTGCTGGGTACAAGCTGGTACTCAAGGATGTGAGGTATCCACATGAGTTACGCCTCTATCTGATTTCGGTGGGAAGACTTGACAAGGAGGGATTTTGCAACATCTTTGAAAACGGACGGTGGAAGCTCATTAAGAGTGCTCTTGTTGTAGCAAGATGGAGTTTATGTTGCACTCTATATCGCATGCAAGCAAAGGCATCAAAAGGAGAGAGAAATACAACAGAGCATAAGCCACTTAGACTTTGGCATAGACGGTTGGGTCATGTCAGCGAGAAAGGTCTACAAACTTTGGCCAAAATGAAGCTTTATACCAAGTCTCAAAGGTAATAGTTTGAGTTCATGTGTAAATTGCTTATTTGGTTAACAATATCGTGTTTCCTTTTTGAAGTATGTCTCAAAGAAGAAAACACACATTCTGGAATATGTGCGCACTGATGTATGCGAACATATAAAGACAATGACTTTTGGAGGTACTTCCTACTTCATGACATTCACAGACGACTGCTCCACGAAAGTATAGGCATATGCTATTAGGAGCAAGGATCGGGTATTGGAGAACTTCAAAGAGTTTCATGTCAAAGTTAAGAGAGAAAAAAAAGATCTCTCAAGTGTATTCGATCAGATAATGGCAGTGAGTACATTGGACCGTTTGATGAGTATTGCATAGCTCACGGGAACAAACAATGACCGTTCCGAAGACTCCACAACAAAACGGCGTGGCGGAATATATAAATCACACAATCATCGAGAAAGTCAGATGTATGCTCTCGCAGTCAAAGCTAGCTAAGTCCTTTGGGGTGAGGGTACGAGGACTGTAACTTATCTGATAAATCTCTCACCATCAGCTGTATTGGAGTGGTGCATACCGGAAGATGTGTGATTGTGAAAGTATCTTACCAACATTTGCAGGTTTTTGGTTGTAGGACTTATGCACACGTTATGAGTGGCGAGAGAAGTTGGATGGCAAAACGAGACAATGTGTTTTCTTACATTATTCAGATGACTTGTACGACTACAAGTTATGGGACCCAGAAAACAAAAAGATTATTCATAGTATAGATGTGGTATTAGTTGAGGATTAAACGACTGTTAGCCTTGTCGAAAAGTCAGTCGAGAGATCAGACGTGGATGGCCTCGTCAACTTAATATTGGTTCTTTTGTTACGCTAGATAGATCAGCAGAAGCAACTTAGCCCCACGAAGATGAAGCAGGTATTCCTGTAGAATATATGGTTGACGATAATTAGAGGAGCAACCACTCGAGATACCAGAGACGTCTCAGTTGAGACAGCCTATCAGGGACCGACATCCTTCCAAAAAAATATCATGCATATGAGAACGTCACAGTCACATATGCATAGGAACCAGAGATTTTTCAGAAGACACAAGAGGATGAACACTGGAGAGAG
This sequence comes from Iris macrosiphon, assembly GCA_036927795.1. Taxonomy (NCBI): domain Eukaryota; kingdom Viridiplantae; phylum Streptophyta; class Magnoliopsida; order Asparagales; family Iridaceae; genus Iris; species Iris macrosiphon. The sequence continues at coordinate 18,931,294 of JAYESA010000011.1, read as the reverse complement.
TAGATTTAGATAATTTCCTTCATACGAATCACATTTATGACCTAGTGCTACTATTGAAAGGTAGGAAAGCTCTGAAAAACAAATGGGTGTTCAAGTTGAATACTGAAGACCAAAGTTTGCAACCAAGATACAAGGCAAGGTTGGTTGTGAAGGATTTAGTCAGAGAAAGGCATCGAGTTTGGGGAGATTTTTTCGTCCGTGGTGAAGATATTTTCGGTTCAGGTAATGCTCGGATTAGTTGCAAGTTTGGACTTGGAGATAGAGTTGGATGTGAAGACTGCATTCTTGCATGATTATCTGCAAGAAGAGATCTACATGGAGCAATTCGAAGGGTTCAAAGTTCGAGGCAAAGCAGATATGGTATGTCTATTGAAGAAGAGTATGTATGGATTGAAGCAAACACCTCGACAATAGTACATGAAGTTCGATTCTTTCATTAAAATCATGGTTATGCAAGAAAGGCCTCAGATCATTGTATATATAAAAAGGTATGATGGCGAATTTCTTATTCTCTTGCTCTACGTTGATGACGTATTAATAGTGGGGAAGGATAAAGGATTAAGAAGTTGAAAAATGAATTAAGCAAGTCTCAACGTATTAATAGTGGGGAAGGATAAAGGATTAAGAAGTTGAAAAATGAATTAAGCAAGTCTTTTGCTATGAAGGACTTAGGGCCAGCAACAGATTATTGGCATGCAGATATCTCGTATTGAAGAAATTCAACAAGGGAAAGGCGAAGTCGGTACTCTACTAGCATGTCACTTCAAGCTCACGACGAAGTAGTCCTAGCAAATCGAGAAAGGCGGATATCTAGAAGATCCCATATGTTTCTGCGGTTTACAGTCTCATGTATGCCATAGTATGCACTCGACCTAACAATGCACATATAGTCTGTGTGGTCAGCAGGTTTCTCTCGAACCTAAAAAAGGAGCATTGGACAATAGTGAAGTGAATTATTAGGTATCTCAAGGCCACCTCTAAGTTAAGTTTGTGCTTAGGGGTAGCGCATCAAGTATTATAAGACTATATAGATTCTGATATGGCGGGAGATACACACCCACTAGGAAGTCTAATTTAGGGTACTTGGTAACTTTTGTGGGGGGTTGTGTCATGGCAGTACCGACTACAAAATGTGTTGTGTTTTTATCTAGAGAGGTGGAGTAGATTGTTGCTACAGAGACTTGTAAGAAGATGCTTTGGATGAAATGGTTCCTTAAGAAGTTGGGTCAGGATTATGGTATATGACACATGTATTGTGACAGTGAGAGTGTTATACATTTTAGCAAAAATCTTAGCTTTCATTTGAAGTCGAAGCACATTGACGTGCGGTATCACCAGATACGGGACGTTTTGTATGGGAAGCAATAGGAGTTGGAAAAGATCCATAGCGACAAAAATGGTGTAGACATGTTCACAAAGTGTCTACCGCAGGAGAAGTACGAGATTTGCCGAAAGACGTTCGACATAGTCTCCACGTAGGTTGACGTGGAGACAATTCCCCCTTATTAGGCCGGAGGGGGATATTGTTTGTTGTGGGTCTAGCTCAAATCTGAGCAACAAGCAAAGATCCAAACTAAATACACCTAAAACTATAACTAAATAAAATAGTAGTAGTCATATTTTTAGTAGTACTAGATTTGTCCTATTCTTAGTAGAATAGGAATCTAATATGGAAAAGAGAGGTAAGCTCCTATTCCTTTATAAGATTTATATAGTTGTTAGCAACTATATATATGGCCATAGCTTTGGGTGGGAGGAGATATACAATTCAGGGGAGCACAAATAAAATAGAGTTATTTTGGACAGCCAATCTTTGTAACAATTCAAAGATATGACAAGTGGTGACTTCGTCAGGGAACTTGGTCTAAAACAGATAGAGAGACAGAAAAAGGAAGACGTTGGCAACGGATATTCCTTCGGATTTCAGCGAGTGCTTTATTGTATTAATTGGGAGGGTGAGGGTGCAAGCTTTCCTTTTTGTTCTTTTGTATATATTAGAGTTGCATGGATATCTCGCATCTTTGGGTAAGGGATTGCGAGAGAGCTGTAACTAGATTATAGTGGATTTGTGCTTAGTTTGCTCCGTGATTTTTACCCCAAGAGTTTTTCACGTTAAGACTTTGTCTTTGTGATTTATTTTAGAGAAATTTTGACTTACCCCTCCACTTTATTTACCATAATTAATGATGCACCCCACAGTTTTTCCATATTGTACAAGACCCCCCCCCCCCCCCCCCCCCCGACGAAATCCGTCTGGAATTGACGGTCAACTGAAATAGGAGGGGCATTTTGGTCAAAGCAGTTGACCGTCAATTCCAGACGAATTCGTCAAAAGTGGAGGGTCTTGTATATAATAGAAAAACTGTAGGGTGCAGCCTTAATTATGGTAAATAAAGTGGGAGGTAAGTCAAAATTTCTCTTTATTTTATTCCGCATCGTTGGTTGATGGATTCCAACCCATCAATGCCATCAGGTTTGTCATAAATAAATTTGGCATACTTGCTATCTATAAAGCAAAAACATGAATATGTTGCCGTGGAGTATGGACAATATATCAAAAAATGGATAAAAGAATGTAATACAGTGCTCATATGGTGCTTCAAGGTAGTGTCTAGAAGCATTACCTCACTGAATAAGGAGAGAAAAGTGAAGTGATGAACTCTAGAAATATGCTACAAATTCCAAATACCTACAGAAGTGCTAGACATAATGCCACAGACTATCCAAGAGAAAATCGTGTAACATGCCACCCCAAAGTGAGAGTTTGGAACCTGGTAATGATGTTAGCAGAACGGCAGTCCAGCCAAGCATATAAATTAACAGGAAATAACTGAGACATAAGGTTTCTTATCGGAACGGATCTACAAATAGGCCATTGGCAATTAGGGGAGAAACCAAGTAAGCAACTGATTCCACAGAGCCGAATCATCATGGAATTTCGAAGAATCGCAGTTTCATGATGTGAAGGCACCCACAGAAGTTAATGGCATGCAAACCTAACCTAACCTAAGCATAACTTGAGCTATTGGATTATGAGTTTGCTTCAAAAACTATTGAAAGTTACCCCAAAACAATGCTGTTGAATGTCCTATCTGTTCAGGCCAAGCATAGGCCGAGCTATTGGTGGGCTTCCATTTTTTTTCATATGTCAGCTTACATCCAGTTTTTCACTCTAAATTCTAGCCCACATAAGTCCATAGCATCCCACACTCCAGCAGTCCAGCTCTTTTTTTAATTCCTTGCTCCTCACTCTCTCTCTCTCTCTCTCTCTCTCTCTCTCACTCACTATTCCGAGTACATTGTATAATGCAAAATAATGTACAATGCAAACTGTCCCTTCCTCAAAACTCCGCTATCGAGCGCACCGCACCCCCCCCCCCCCTCCCCCCTCACCCTCTCCCCCCCCCCCCCCTCCCTACGAACACTCCTCTCTCTCTCTCTCTCTCTCTCTCTCTCTCTCTCTCTCTCTCTCTCTATATATATATATATATATATATATATATATATATATATATATATATATAATTCACATTCTATACTCTGTTTCAGCTTCAACCGAGAACCCCCATCATAACCGAGACCGCATCTTCGTCTTCGGACTGCAACGACATCCGAATGAGGAGCTACAACAGTAACACCAAGCTCCGCCGTCGACACTTCCCTCGATGTCCGAACTCCCGCACCCTTGACAAGTTCTGCCACATCGTGGATCCTCTGTTGAAGGTGAAAGAGGATACCAAAGACTCTTAGTGATCGAACATATGCCTAAAAGAGTCTACCTAATAAACTAAATATATTTTTTGTCATGTTTCCATTTTTTTAATATGTTGGACATGGTTCTAAATTGGCCAGACACGGCTATATTGATATGGACACGACGAGACACAACATTCATTTTGGTAAAAAAAAAATCATGACATTTTAAGTGCAGGGATAAACTAAAATTCTGGCTCCACCCTTGAGGCCAAGTAGGATATTTCCTAACAATATACATAAATAAATAAATGAGAATCAAGATCTTCACTTGCATCAGGGACAATTGTCAATTAGGTCCTGTATTAATTTAATATATATTTTATGAGGATAAAAAACCTTAGAAAAAACTTTGTAATCTTAAATGGAAAAACATAGTATAGTGAGACCAAGATAGAAATTTTAGCATTACCATGGTGAGGAAGTTGATCCACCTTATCACAAAGGTGCTGGTCCCTGTGCTCATCTCTTCCTCTTTGCCTTGTCCAAGCCCCCCCAAAAGCATTCAAGTCTAGTCTATAAAAAGAGAGAGAGGTCTAATGTTTCAACAGAGGACATGGCAGGAGTTAAAAGAGTGTCTGATGGATTAAACTCGGGAAATATCTGGCACGAGCTGTCTGTCTGTCACATTAAAGGTCTTCTACTTTGGAAAGGGTGTTTTAGTCAACACGAGAATAAAGGGTTCGTCTTTTCTACCTCCCATTCTTTTAAGTTTTATCGTTAAATTGTCGGAATGAGAAAAAATTTAGTAAATTTATGAGTAACAGGAACGGGTAACAACACAGATGGCAACAACAACAACAACAACAACAACAACAAAAAAAAATGGGAGACGCCAGTTGGAAGTTCTAAACTGGCACCCCACTTCATTTTTTTTTTTTTTTTTTTTTTTACTTTGGAGTCATTCCAACTGGCGCCTCCCCTCCCCTTTTTTTAAAATAAGTTTAGAGCCAAAGCAACTGACGCCACCAAATTTTTTTTTAAATTGGACGTCATCTGTGTTGGCGTCGAACAAAAATTTATTTATTTTTATTTTTTTTTGGCGACATCTGTGTTGGCGCCAGTTTCCGTTACTCGTAAATTTACTAAACTTTTTCTCTTTCCAGCAATTTAATAATAAAACTTACCGTTAGATAAAATTTTCTGTATTATTGGTGATGAAGATAGAACGAGTTCTTTTTTCAGAAAATTTCAACCAACGGAAAGTAGTTTGATTAAATGGCTAAAAAGAGGAAAGTTTTGGAAATTTTCGAATAAAGGGAAGTGGCGCAAACACAGTTGGCGTCCAAAAAAAAAATTATGTTGGACGCCAACACCGATGGCGTCCAAAATAAAAATAAATAAATAAAGAGGTTGGCGTCATTGCTGTTGGCTCCCACGTATTTAAAAAATAATAATAATAAAAACAGGGTGGGGGAGCCAACAACAATGGCTCCAAAGTTTTTTTTTTTAATTAAGGGGGTTGGCGCCAACACAAATGGCTCCAAAGTCATTTTTTTTTAAAGGTCCTTGGCGCCAACAGCAATGGCTCCAAACTAAATTAAAAAAAAAAAGAGTGGCGCCATTTGGTTTGGCTCCAAACGAAATTAAAAAAAAAATTGGGTTTGACTCCATTTGTCTTCGCGCCAACCATTTTTTTTTCAAACGGTCTGATTTTTAATGTTCGAAATTGTTCAACGGTCTGATTTTTAACGTTCGAATTTTCAACCGTTGTATCTTACTTTATTTAAGAAGTGTGAAGAATGTAGAATTCTTCACAATTCTTCAACAATTCTCCATTATCTTCTTTCTACTCTTGTTGTTAATCAAGTTATCGTTCAATTCACGGATCAAAGTCTAAAGCTGTGGTGTTCGCATGGAGGTGCAACAAATGGGTTATCCTATGAAGGAGGTTTTACCCAAATTCTTATAGCTGATCGTAGTAGTACATTAGAAAAATTACGTATTCTGATTATTGAAAAAATTTCTATTCAATATGAATTTATATTAAGACACGTTTATGGTACACATTGTTTCCTATTAAATTGTGAACAAGATTGGAGTTTTGTTGTTGAAGTAAATTTACAATCGTCATTTATAAGTATTTTCATAACTCAAGTAACACAAAGATTTGATAATATATGTAGTCAACGTGTTTGTAATTATGAATCGGGTCCTACTTCGGCTTGACAAGTTGCTAGTTCTTCTCGACAAGTTTCTATGTCTTCTCGACAAGCTCCTAGTTCTTCTCGACAACTTTCATCTTACGAATAAGATAACACATTAGTTTTAGATAATGATGACGATTTAGCTGATTTTCAAAGTAATGAAGATAGTGATGATTTAATTGAAAATATAGATGATGATTTTGAAGATATTGTCAATAATACTACCACTACTGAATTATTTGTCGAACAATATTTCGATAGTCGTTCTACATTTATAAATTTTATCAGTAACCTAGCAATTGATCGCAAGTTTACTTGTTCCGCTGGTGAGCAGAACAATGCTAAGGAAATTATATATACTTGTAATCAACCAACTTGTGATTGGAGAGTATATGCTAGACCTGTTTGTAGACGTAATATTTTAAAAATTGCTACATTAGAAAACCGACATTCTTGTTTAGGTGGACTCACAACAGGTTCTCATCCTTTGGCTACTATTTCATGGATCAAAAATAAGATAATTGATATAATTAGGGATAATCAGCCTACAGTCCAGCACAAGTTGTTAGAGATATACTTAGAGAACATCAGATAAATATCTCTTATTCCAAAGCTTGGAGAGCCCGAGAGATGGCATTAGCTAAAATAAATGGTAGCTATTTTGATGCATATGCTAGTCTTGAAGAATATGGTTTTAGAATTATCGAGTCAAATCCATGTAGCATTTGCTTTCTAAAGACTAATGAAAATAATTGCTTTCAAATTTTTTTTATTTGTTTCAAAGCATGTTTTGACAATTTTTTAAGTGGTTGTTTACCAGTTATTAGTACTTATGCTACTTTTCTTTCATCTAGATACAAAGGTATTCTATTCATTGCTTGTGCTCATGATCCTAACTATAAACTTAATCCAGTTGTTGAAGGTGAAAATATCGATTCTTGGACATGATTTTTAACTAGTTTAAGAACATCTTTTGAAAAGTATTTTAATGAATAGAGTAGGATTTTATTTATATCAGATAAACAAAAGGGTTTGCTTCATGCTATGCGTTTAACTTATCCAGAATAACCATATTTTTTTTGTATTCAGCATTTTTAAAACAATATGAAAGCGGTTACCAAGATTAAATTTTTTTATCAAATGCTTGACGCTCTTGCAAGATCATATAATAAACCATACTCTGATTACTTGTTTGAAATCATTAAAACTGAAAACATAGACATGTATAACTGGCTTGTTGGAGTAAATGACGAAACCCGTAATTTTGCACATTGGATTACTGCTTATTCTCCTTATCCTAGACTAGATATTAACACTTCTAATCTTGCAGAATCGTTCAATAACTGGATTAAGAATTTACGTGATAAACCGATAATAACACTACTTGACGGCATTAGAGCCAAGATTATATCGCTTCAAGATAAGAATAGACAATTTGCTGAAAATTTTGAAGTAGATTATTGTTCTAGAATGTTGCAAACTATAGGTTGTATAAATAAAAAAAAATCACCAACTGCACGTGTTACAATTTGATAATTATACGTTTGAAATATTAGATCGTGCAACAAGTAGAACGTATGTAGTGCGTTTAGAAGAGGGCTATTGTTCATGTTTACGGTGGCATTATACATTTATACCATGTGTGCATGCATGCTATGCTGCTAAGTCTTGCAATACAAGTATAAAAAATTATTATTATTCAATATTTTCTACTAACAAGTTGAAAAGTGTGTATGAGTCGCAGCTGAAACCAATTTCACTGCCCTACAATCTTCAAAGTGCTTTGGTTAGTAGAAAAATTGGAGTACCCGATGTAAGACGCAAAGCTGGAAGACCAAGGAAGAACCGTATAAAGTCGAATGATGAACCTACAAGAGATTTACATTGCAGTAACTATGGTGGAGCTGGACATAACAGAAAAAAATATATAGGATCACCTGCAATATTAATTTAGATCATTACATTACATCACTCAAATAAAGGTATAAGTTAAAATATTACGTAATAAACTATCATACTTGTAATAGGTAACCCTGTGATGTTTGCTACATCCCAAAGGGTAATTGTCATTTCCCCTACCGGCAACTGAAAAGTATTACGGTTGGGCTACCAACGCTCTGCCAAACTAAACATCAAATCTCTATCGTATTACAGAAACTCAATTTTATTTATATAATGGAATCCAAAAGACCGAACCAAATTCTTTTGTTGGGAGGTTAGATCCCATTTGGCTAAGTTTTGGTCATTTCTTACGTGCCGCCATTGACCATGGTTACGTAAACGTCCAGTACTCGGATAATCATATAACTACACATATTATTTAAGTAAGTAAGAAAACTATTTTAAATAAATAAACTTAATCAATACAAATAAATAAACAAAACTTACATCTCCAGAAAATACCAGTCGAGATATGTGATTTTTTACCTTCTTGTATTTCTCTTTCAGTTGTAGGTCCACCGAGAATACGGTCGTCGTTGTGTTATGCCATTTCCTTCTGTTAACTCCTCCTCCTCTTCTTCTTGTTCTTTTGCTGTTGCTGCTAGTGTTGCTTCTCTCCTCCTCTTTTTTTTTTTTGCTAATAATTCTTATGTCTCTCTGTTAGTGTTGCTTCTCTTCTCTTTCTTACATCTTCCCTCTTATATAGTTTTTGTGTGTATGCATTCATACATGAATCCATGGCATCATAATGAATTCGTGTCAAGCAAATGATGTATCATTCAGACATGAACCAGTGGCAACCAAATGATCCGTGGCAACTAAAAATAAATGGACGAATGGATGATCAGGTGGAAAGAAAGAAAAAAACAAAATTTTGGGAGTGGAGCCAATTTGGTGCCAGCCCTTTTTTTTTAATACTTTGGAGCCATTCCAACACCCCCCCCCCTAATAAGTTTGGAGCCAAAGCAACTGGCGCTGCCTATTTTTTAATTTTTTTTTGGTGGACGCCATCTGTGTTGGCGTCAGTTCCTATTACGCGTAATTTTCCTAAACTCTTCCTGTTTCCAGCAATTTAATGAAAAATCTTCCCGTTTGATGAAATTTGTTGTTCTTTCTTCTTTCTTGAACCTATGAGGGTTTATCTAGTTGTAAGGTGGGCCCACTGCCCCGAACACACCCACTCACATCTCCTTCGCAATTTGATTCTGAGACCATTTGCCTAGTCATGATAGTTATACCTCTTCTCGCTGACCACAAGAGACAGTTGAGTTCGGTTTGATATAATATTATTAGAAATTTATGTTTAAATTTTGATATTGTTCAATATTTTTAATATTATACGGAATTCTAAATAAATTTCTAATATTGTGTGAGATGCTTAAAACAGATAGGAGGATTGTTTTTTTTGTTGGATCTTTTATACTTGCCCTTTAGGCCTTTACTACCCCTTACAGAAACTAGTAATATGCATGTACATTGTACGTGCGTAAAAAATTTATTAAAAAAATTAAATATGAAATTATTATAAATATTATCGTTTATAGGAATCAAACTCAAGCAACCAATAAAATTATCTCTCACCTTAACCACTTGAGTTAGAATTGTTTTGTTGTAAATAAATAATATTATGTAGTTAAATATAATCAGTTATTTTTAAAAAGAATAGTTAGTTGAGTATTTACATACTGCTTAGACGACTCAATTTTGAACCGTTTCCAAGCCTCATTATAAGAGTAGAGATGTACGATAATAATTCTAATTTTTATTAAGACTAATTAGGAAGACTAAAAATTAATTATAATTATTCTAAATTTATTATTATATATATTATTTTATACATGTATACTATTTAGGAATATCAAATGACTGCTACCGTAATTACTTAGGTGTTCCTATTAACTTTAATTAGTAAACACATACAAGGATATATTTATAAGAAAAAAAAGTTTTACAATGAAGCTAATTTTTTTTTCATTATATAGTAGTATAGATAACACTTTTAATTAGTAAAAATATGCAAGCGTATATTTGAAAAGAAAAGTTTTACGGTGAAGTTGAACTTTTTTCTATTGTATAGTAGTATAGATTTTTGTAACCGAATCATGATTTGTTTTTGTTTGTGAAAACTACTTTTTTGCTTTTAAAAGTTAAAGACTTAAAAATAAAAGAAATTTCAAAAAAGAAAATTTAAATAAGTACAAAAAGGCATTGCTAAATAGATTGTGTTGCTGCTTTTTCAAAAAAATAAGTAAAAGCTGATAAAATAAACGATACCATATTCGAACTAGTTACATATGTATGTCTGGTGGAAGTGGTCCTCTATCCATAGTCTTCAACTCTCTGTTCAAAACTTTAGAGTCTACGAACAATGACAAGAAGTTAACATGATATTAAGATTAGGGATACAAATGAGCCAAGCCGAGTCCAGCATTTATAAGCTTGAGCTTAGCTTGATTAGAATTAATCTAACTCGAACTTGATAAGTTTTTTATTTTAGAGTTTGAGCTTGGCTCGAGCTCGCTTATATTAAGCTTGAGCTTGACTTGGTTTTAGCTCGAACTTGGCTTGATAAGAAAGTTTGATTCAAGCTTGATAAACAAACTCGATAAGCTCAAACTCAAGCTCATTAAGCTTGATTTCAAGTTTGTTCGACTTTATTTCAAGTTCATTAAACTTGATTTCGAACTTAACAAACTCGATTTCAAGCTAGTTAGGCTTGAATTCAAGTACCTATAATATTAACAATTTATTTATAAAAATTCAATTAAAAAAGTTTCTTAATAGCAATTATTAAGGACAAATAATTATATATAATGTACACAAGCATATTGTTATACAAACATGCATAAAATTAGAATTCAACAAAGAACAAATTAAAATTTAATTAACAAAATAAATTGGTAGGCTGCCAGCAACGAGCTCCTAAACAAGTTTCTAAACGAGCCAGCTTACGAGTCAGCTCACAAGCTTCTAAACGAGCCAACTCGCGAGCTCAAACGAGCCGAATACTTCTAAGCTTGAACTTGGCTCGTTTATTAAACAAGCTCGAAAATGAAACTTGAACTGGGTTTGTTTACTAAACGAGCCGAGCTCAAACGAGTTTTTATCGAGCCGAGCTTCGAGCACGAACAGCTTGGCTCATTTGCAGCCCTAATTAAGATCATATAGTTAAAATCTGGTCTTGTATGTTATTTTAAGCATATTCTATTAAATATTACAACTGCCCTCATAATTGTAAAATAAACATGCCATAATGTATAGTAGAAAAATATAAATTTATAAATTATTTGGTTATTTAAAAGTTTTGGTGTAGTGACCAAATTTCAAAATTATAAATACCATCCTTAAAAGAAAAATAAAATTATTTGTTGCAAAAAAAAAAGGTATACATAAAATTACTTAATGTTTGTCCACCTGTTTTAAGGACTTGGTTATTGGAAAAATATGGCATGAGTCCTCTAAAAAAAGGAAGTTGGATTAGGAGAGGTTTCAATATGGATTCGTAACTCTAAGGTTTCGTTTGGTTCGCAAATCAATTCTATGAGATCGACAAAAAAAAATTCTATGTTCTTTTTTTCTTTTGAAAATTTATAATAATAATAATAATTATTATTTTTCAGTGACCGAAAAGATCAGAAAAATAGAAAGGAAAAATGAATCATTGAAATGGAAAAATGAATCCTTAGAATGAGTATGAAAAACCATTTTATTCTCTATTTTATTTAAAAATAATTTTCTTTTTTTTGTTAATTTTTTTTACCATCAAATAAAAAAAAATGTTTTTTAAGGTTTTGATTTCGCAAACCTAACAGTCTTAGGATATGTACATTTTGGTCAAATTTTATGTCATGTGATATAACTTGCCAAAGATCCCACATTTGTCACATTTCAAATTAAGAAAAAGTTACATGCACTCGGGGCCACTAGGGAGATAACTTGTCATTAATTGTCATGAATTCATAAAAAAATATATGAATGGCTGGTGTAAGTTAATTGTTAATGGAACATTGTTTGGTCGGTGAGATCTAGCTCATCACCTGTAATCTATTTTAAGGACTGTTACATGTTACTTTACTGTCTTTCTGGTTTAGAATACAGGACTTTCATTTTTTTTTCCCTAGGAAACCCCTCCATCATTTTTTTGCTACATAATATATATGTATAATCAGAAGTATATATGGGACGGAATATTGTACCAAATTATTACACCAAACAATTTCAACCACACATTTATTTCAATCATGTGGTTATAAGTCATCCCATAAAGTAGGTGTCACGCCAGCATGCTTTATAACCAAACATTTCAAAAAAATATGTGGTTGAGATTGCTTGGTGCAATAATTGTTGCAATAACCCTTGATGTAATATCTCATATATATATATATATATATATATATATATATATATATATATATATATAGGTAAACGAGATATGAGTCATATGCTCATATTTCTATATGAGCCATGCACACGTGGACCAATAGGAATGGATTCCTACATTCCATGTGCACTATTACACTACATTCCTATTGGTCCACATGTGTATTGGCTCATTTAGGAATATGAGCCTATGGCTTATATCACTTTTTTCCTATATATATGAGTTTACGTGGTGGGTTTGATTTTACCAAGGATGATGAAGTCGGAATAAGAGAGCACTCATCTTGGGGTGGGCTTACTACTTAGATGCTTTCAGCAGTTATCCGCTCTACAATAATGATGCAATAAGCCTTGGTGCAATATCTTCGTGTATATATATACGAAATATTGCACCAAGGCTTATTGCATCATTATTGTACCAAACAATCTCAACCACACATTTTTTTTTGAATCATGTGGTTATAATGCATGCTGACGTGGCAGCAGCTTTAGGGGATACTTTATAACCACATGATTTAAAAAAAATGTATGGTTGAGATTGTTTGGTACAATATTGGTGCAATAAGCTTGATGCAATATATATATATATATATATATATATATATATATATATATATATATATATATATATATATATATATATATATATATTGTTGTTTGATGTAACAACGGATAGAGGGGTGTAATTGAAAAAACTTAATATTTGGAGTATTTAGTTGAAAAAAAATATAGTAGGATGTATTAAAGTGAGAAAAAGTGTTAGTTTAAAGTATTTAAGTGAAAATGAGTTAACTTTCTATACAACTTCCTTTTATATTATCACAAAACTTATGAATCTTGAACGCTCAACCAGATTTGATATACAACCTAACATATCTATCTTACCTTGTATTCAGGTGAGCTCGAGCAACTTGGAGATCCAAATATTATGTTCTAGATAATTTAAAAATATAGTTAAACTCACAAGTTCATCGAACCATATCACTATTGATGCTTGAGCTCCACCTTAGACCCGAGAGCTAAATGTTTGGGTCTAGCCCGATGTGCCTGGACGGAAGTTCGGAAAGCACATGTGGGGGGGGGGGGGGGGGATCAACATCCAATATTCGTATGATCAAATTTGGATGACCATGATTAGTGTTGGACTATTTATACCCTAAATTAGGTTTTCTCAACCTATATATATGTTTTGAGGGTGGTTGGCATGAGAAGCTCATATACGAGAGATTCAAGGTGCAAGTCCACATAAAATCTAAGAGAAAGTTCGTACTTTGCTCTTAGGGCTCGTCATTCGAGACAGTTGGAAGATGAGATATGTTCGGGGAGTTGTCTTCTTCGTTCAGGGAGATCACGGGGTTGGGTGAGTGATTTCATTATAATATTTGTCTTTCTTCTTGAGTTTGTTGAGGAGTTAAACTTGGGGGCAAAGGGTTCAATTTTTTTATTCAATCTTGTATCTTGTTGGAAGTTATATAGATTGGGATTTGTCCAGGTAATATAGTCACCAAAAAACTATGTTTTAATCTGTCTTGGTGCTTTTTTTATACGTTAATTCGTTATCTTCAGGTGGGTTGACATCGCTTCCGCATCCATGTCTGTGGACAACTCTGGTTTGGGTCATATCGCGTTCCCAATAATTGGTATAAGAGCTCTCAGATTCTTGAGAGGGAAGGTGCAACTATGTCTACCAAGCAGATAAATACACATATGATCACCCCCATAGGAGGGAACTGGACAATTTGGAAGCCAAGGATGGAGGATCTATTCTGGTGCAAGGATTTGCATGGTCCGTTGGAGGGCGACAATGCTAAGCCATTGAATAAATTAGCAGATGATTGAAAAAGGTTGGATAGAAAGGCCATTGGATTCATCTTCCAATGGCTAGATGATTCAGTATTGCATTACGTATCAATGAAGAGTTCGACAAAAGCATTGTGGGAGAAGCTGCATTCGTTGTACGAATGAAAGACGACTGACAATAAGGCATTTGTTATTTGCCAACTCGTCAACTCGAAGTACACTATGGGTGCCTCGGTGACATAGCATCTGAACGTGGTTCAGGGTATAATCAATCAGCTGTCTGTGATGAAGATGGTGATTGAAGATGAGCTTCAGGCCTTACTGGATCTACTGAAATATTGGGAGACATTGATGGTGTCTGTGAGCAATCCGTGCCTGATGGAGTTGTCACGATGGAGGTTGTCAAAAGAAGTTTGTTGAACGAGCGCACGACATAAGCAGATTGAATCGTCGCAAGAACTGCATGAATTTCAAAAATGAGAAGGCTTAAAGGCTAGGATGGTCAGATAGATTTCACGGGTATGGAAGATCTTATCATTGCAGTAACCAACGCAGAAAAACCTTGTGACATGTATCATGACAACAATTGGATAAGAGAGAGGAACAAGAGGAGGAGGCATGCCTAATATAGGAAGTAGATTTATGGTGTGCATGGATTCCTAATGTTAGTATTTTAATTTACGTACGTCTACTATAACATGGATTCCCAAGGTAGTTTTTAAATATCATATTATTACTTATAACTTTTAATTTACTTATATAAAATGAAATGTATATATATATATATATATATATATATATATATATATATATATATATATATATATATATATATATATCACTATTTTTATTTATTTATTTCTTCTATATATGTTTTTGTTAAAAACTCATGTTTACATTATTATACCTCGAAATTTTCCCCTTAAATATTCTTTGTACTCCATGATATAATATTTATATTTGTCGTGTTTATCTATTTTAATTCTTTTATATTCATATACTTATTATTGATCTTATGAATAAGAAATTGGTATATAATCCAAATTTTCAAAACCTGATTTTAATTTTTAGGACATGGTTTCACATGCCCTCTATGAACAAATGATAACATCTTCCAGCCCACTTCAAGTTTCCAAACGAGCTTCAACGCTATAAAATGTCCAAGCGACTCTGTCACACCCCGCTCCCGAATAATCGGGTATGGGCCGGGCATGTCCAGCCTACAATGTCGTTAACAGCGGTAGTCAGATACCTCAATTTTTATCCAAGTATAATGTTCGATTATTCATCACAACTCTTTAGACCCGTTGTTCCCTTATGAACAATCACCACAATCACTATTGCTTTTATTACAAGTCTTCTACAAGGAATATACGAAAATAAACCCGGTGAATGTAAAGACGACAATCACAACACGAAACAATCACAATACAAAGCAATCCAAGAAAAATAAAACTAGACAACAATCTAAGTCTCCAAAGGAATATCCTCCATGTCCGGGGTAGTCTCCAGACTAGCATCATCTAGGGTCTCCTCTTGAGGATCATAGTAAGTGGGGTACTCTGTGTCATCATCACCTGCCACGGTTATCCAGTCAGGAAGGAGCAAAGTAACATACATATCTCACAGTGCTATATAATATCATGCAGGAAAATAATATACTACAATATAGATAAACTGATAGGTAAACATAAAAACAAGAGTAACTGTCTACATGCTCTAACTATGTGTGGAATGTGTACATGGAACACTATCAAGCATGTAGGGGCTAGATCAGGATAAGGTATATCATGAATGATATACTAGTAGTCACGCACGCATGTAAATGGACATAAGGCACGTCTCACGACAGCGCTAGCAGTCATGTAAATATCCAAGGCTAGAAAAACTACATGCCCTTCTAGTGTTTCCCTCTCCCGACACGACAATATACAACATGTGACACGTGCAAAATAATAAAACATGCATAAAATATCGTATAGAAAAGTAAGATAGCATGTACTTGCCTTGATCCTTGGAATGGGTGATGAGGTGGAAAAGTCATCCTAGAAAGATAATGTGACCATAAGTTAGATTCAATTTTTTAAAAAATTCTAGATTATAATTTTTCTATATCCTAAATTATCCACTAATCTCTAGTTAGCAATTATTTCCTTGATTATAACTGACTAATTATTCTCTAACCCTTATTCTTGATTAGACCAATTATTAACTACTTGAACCCTATCATTTGCTACTTAATTCTACTTTATCATAAACTAACCAATCCTTTACACTATGAATTATCTAATCCTAATACCCAGTTATGCTACTAACTAGCCCATTTCCCAAAAACCCGGGCTCTGGCCCACTCTAACCTAGTTGAACCATTAGGTTTAACACCATTCAAATCTGAATGTTGGTTTTGAATTTGAAATTAAGTCAACTGAGAAAAATTTGCAAACGAAACATGAAGGACTTCTGATACTTGCTCTTGAACACCGTTGTTATTGCTTATACTATGGTATTAAGACTGCTGCTCACCAAGCTGGACATAGACACAATTTTATGTTATTCTGACCCCCCATGATTTAACAAAATCAAGAAGAGAAAGACTGCTCAATTATACCTGCAATCATCATGCTCGAATCGCTCGCGGACACGTCCCGAGATGATCAGAGCTAGAGTCGACATTTCATCGAGCAAATTGGGGTCAACATCAAGAACAAAATGTCAGGATCATTCTTGATAGTTTTTTGATCTAAAGATGTAAGAAGAATTCAAATCAGAAGAAATTCACCTCTAATTCTCTGAACTGAATTGCTTCGACTTCGCTCTTGTTAATCAAACACTTCCTAATCAATTTGATCAGATTACAGAGTCAGAGGATTCAATCGTCAAGAAGAACAAATTGAAGGAAAGAGCAAAAGAGCTCACTGTGCTCGTCAGCGTATCTGTTGGTGTCACACAAGCTAGATCAAGAATACAGTCCCGATCAATGATATTGATCTGAACATCGATCGTCGCCGAAATTCAATGAACCGCGGCAAAGATCAAATCATCCGATCGAATCAGAGGAGATGAAATAATCAGGACATTGATCAAACTAGAGAAAACCAATTTGAAATAGGAGGAAAGCAGAGGAGTATGAATACTTACTGAGAAAAATCTAGCGTTCGTCGTCAATACTTCGGATCTGGCCACTAATTATGCTGGAGACGATGACTCAAGGAGATTGGCTCTGTGCTCGAAACTGCTCATCGCCGAAGAGTCAGTGGAGGCACTTGACGGAGAAGGAACACCGATCCACGTTGAGAATGGCAGATGTCATGTCCCAGTACCAGAATACGGAGACGGACATAGTCAGCTACCCCGTACAAGGTGCTATACGTCGTACGACGATCACAGCTGTATAAGACAATGGGGTGCATGCTATAATTAAGTCTCCTACGGTCAAGAATTTCTACGTCTCAATCATTCAAAAAAGAAACAGTAACCATAGAGCATATATGATAAAGCAATAAGGCATTCCAAACGCTTTCTCAAAATATTCTGGAGTCCAGCTGTGCAAAATAAGAAGCTGAAAAAGTAACAAAAGTACATGATAGTGATCAGCTGCAGTCTGATTTAATACAATAATGTAAGAAAAACTAATGTCCAGACGAGCCGGCTAACAGGTGTCGGTGGCTAAACGCCAAAAGAAGTAAATATTCATTAATGAGCAGGGAAGAAGAAAACCCACTCGCTATCCCCTACGACCATGTTTCTGGTACGCGCTGTGAGTTAGGGGAAGGTACATTGGATCCTCGGGTGCTAGCTCAAAACCTGGCTATGCAAAACCAGTGGGGTTAGACCCCAAATAACAAGTACCACAAAGAAAGCACGAAATAGAGAAACAAAATCCAAGAAAAACATATAATAATACATAGGTTCAGTGTCGTAACTTAGGTCCATGGCATATCCTAGCACAAAAGCTCAACCCTACAACCAAACAAGGACAAGGGTTGGACCATCATACTATGATAGTCCATTTCCCTAGGCTACCAGCCGAATGATATAATCACAACTAAGTCCATTTCTTATATCGGCCAATCATTTATACGACTTGCTATTTTGTGGAATCTGAGGTTATCTCAAAAATAATACATAATAAGTATCGTCAGATCATGCCAGTGCCGAACATGAGCTAACCGAACCAAATAAATAAATTAGGCACTTGCAGGATGCACCAGTCTCCTGTAGGGCCACTGCGCTAAAAATACGGTATTAGCGGTTCCAGTGTTCCTATAGTGAAACAATGGCTCGACATAATAATAGTCAGATACTGCACTCTACTAATGCAGATGATATACAGTATCTGTGGTGGCCACCCTACATCGCACTTAGAATGAATATCTGTGGAAAGGTTCGTTGGCATGATCTCGGGATACCGTTTCCTCCAATGTTACTGCCACTTTTATTTACCTAATTAGCCCTACGTTGTGGTTGAAATCTCAAGGTATGGTCACATGAGAATTTCTCTTAAGATGTCGTACAAAGTACGGGCATGCTAGATACGAATCCACAGAAGTCAAATCTGGATTCACCCGAGAGTGTATGCAACATTTAGACAATTAATATCCTAGCCACGCTTTGGTAGTTGACTCTCTTATTATGCCCGTACTGGGAAAACAATATATATATTTATAATATAACGTATTCAGGAATTTGGAGGCATTCTCGATGCACAACCCAGATATAAGCACTTAACAAGTAACACAATGTGTCATACCTCGACGCACATTAAATCATGGACAATATCAAGCAATAGTGGTATCAGCACGGATACAGTATTTGAGTCCAATTACAATTATACATTGGGTCATATGAATAATAAGTCATTCAATCAAAACAATCAAGGCTGCATAGGAAATCCTGGCCGCATAAGTCTCTAGGCTGGATATGAAGTCAGGCCGCATGAAGAGTCCTGGCTGCATATGAAGTTAGGCTGCATATGAATCCTGGCCGTATATAAATCATGGCCGCATACTCAGGGTTAAGGTCTACTCCTTGGGACAAGTGTCAAAGTGACAGCCAAATAAATAAAGTGTTAGTGATGTGACATAAAATGACTGATGTGGCTGATGCAAATAAAGTGTGTCAGAGGGAAGAGACAAAACCAAAGAAATAAGTGCCAACGGTTCAGAGCCATGCGTCCAAGGAAAATAGTGGCCTCATGCTCTCTAGGCGGCATGAGTGTCGGCGCCGCATGGGTTGTCTCTTGGACTTAGCAAAATTCGCATTCGTTCAGCGAGTGAAAGCACAAGGTGTTCAAAGATACTTGTGTAAATCAACAGTCATGGGTCCATCAAGATGGACGCATGCTGTCAGTATGCGACAAGAGTTTCAAGCCGCATAATCCTCTCAGGCCGCATAGCACTCTCAGCCGCATAGCTCACTAGCCGCATGCGAACTTCGTCTTCTCAATAGTAGGTTTAGCCATGGCGGAAAAGCTCCAAAAACTAAAATCTTATTTTGTCCATAAAATCCTCATTTTAAGTCCAAATTTGGTGAACCAAAAGCCAAAATACTCTAAATTGAAAGCTCTATCATGTAGCAAAAACTGGTTTTCAAAGACACAAGTTTAATAGATCAAAACCAAGAAATTTTTTTTAGAAAACCCATGAAATCCTAAGTTTAGAAATATAGATCTACTCAAAATAACCCATCAAAACAGAAAACTCCAAGAACAATAATATGGAAGATTTCTCTATTTCTCATGCAAGATGTACTTGCCTATGGAAATGGGGAGAGAAAACACAAGAGAGAGAAAGAAATGAAGTAATGAAGAGAGAGAGAAGGAAAATGTTGGGTTATATATGGTAGGGTTGAGGGTTGAACCAAGGGTTCACATGACTTGAACCAACCCACAAAATAAACCATAAACCAGGTTAAACCAAAGAATGGGTCTAGTCTCCATGCACATGCAACTATGCTAAAATAAAATACGTTCCAAATACGTATATCGGGAACGTGGAGTGATATCTCTATCCACCTTAAAAAAATTTTGTCCTCAGAATTCGAATCCAAGCAATAGCTAGAGAAGTCAGGACAAGCACGATATAAATCTACTAGAAACTACCAAGCAATATCATCACAACACATAAGTGATCACCTGATCACGGAAACTAGATACGAAGGCATAAGGTAGAATATACCTTTTGAATCAAATAAGTGTGGGTACCGAGACCGAATATCGTCCTCGTGCCCCCACGTCGATTCTCTAAGAGTATGATATCCCCAGGCAACTCGAACAAAAAAATAGTCTGGTTCTTGAGTACCTTCTCTCTTCGATCCAGAATGGATACGAGTTGCTCCTCGTAAGATAAGTCGGTACCAATGACTAATTTTGAGTGATCGAGAATATAACTCAGATCTGGGACATACCTATGCAACTGAGATACATGAAATACATCATACACCTCACATAGCGAAGGCGGAAGGGAAAGACGATAAGCAACATTGCCTATCCGCTCGAGGATATCGAACGGACCTATGTATCGCGGTCTAAGCTTCCCGAGAATCCTTAATCTAATGACTCTATGGGTAGGCGAAATCTGCAAAAATATGTGGTCGCTGACACAAAACTCTAAAGGTCTACGATGCTGATCTGCCTAATGACGATGCCTATCTTGTGCAACCCGAAGTCGCTCTCTAATCTGCTTGACAACCTCTACTGTCTGCGTGATCATTTCAGGGCCTAACATCTTTGGCTCACCAATTTAGTCCCAAGCCAAAGGTGACATACACTTCATGTCGTACAGTGCCTCGAAAGGTACAATCTGAATATTGGCCTAATAATTGTTGTTGTACGAGAATTCTACCAAGTGAAGGTAATTCTCCCAAGATTCACCAAGATCTAAGGTACATGCTTGTAACATATCCTCCAAGGTCTGGATGGTTCTCTCCTATTGTCTGTCTGTCTGGGGATGGTAAGCCGTGCTTAATCTTAACTTGGTGCCCAAACTCTAATGCAAACTTTTCCAAAAATGTCAAGTGAATTGAGTGTCTCGATCCGACACGATACTTACTGAGACACCGTGTTGTCTCACTATCTATCGTATATACATTTTAGCCATTTATTCTGTAGACTGTCCTACTCGAAAAGGAAGAAAGTGAGCTACTTTTGTGAGATGATCCACTATCACCCAAACTGTATCTCGACCAGTCGGTGATCTAGGTAAACTAGTTACAAAGTCCATCGTGATGTGTTTCTACTTCCATTCTAGAATAGGAAGCGGTTATAATAATCTTGTCGGTCTCTGTTGTTCTGCCTTCACTTGCTGACATATCAGACATCGTGATACGAAGCGTGCTATTTCCTTCTTTATTTCGTTCCACCAAAAGTGTTGCTTGATATCTTGGTACATCTTCGTGCCTCCCGGATGAATGGAGTACTGGGAACTATGTGCTTCGGTCATAACTTCATGTTGAATATCACCACTTGGTATGCATAGACGATTCCTAAATCTTAGCGTTCCATCCACATGTATTGTCAACTCCTTCCTAAGGCCTGACTCACATTCTTCTCGTAGCTTTTGAATCTTTGGATCCTCTGCCTGACCTAGTTTTATTCTATTTACCAAAGTTGAATGGATTGGCAGGCTAGCCTGAACTCCTATACTATGTGGAAGTACTATTTTAATACCCATCTTTCGTAACTCTTCTAGAATGTACCTCTGAGTAGTCAACATAAATTCTTCACCTCTTCTACTAAGTGCATCAGCTACTACATTAGCCTTGCTTGGATGGTACTGAAGTTCCACATCATAGTCTTTCAACAACTCTACCCACCTTCTCTGCCTCATGTTCAGGTCCTTCTGCATGAATACATACTTCAAACTCTTATGATCTGTGAATATTTTTACTCGATCACCATATAAGTAGTGCATCCATAGCTTAAGTGCAAATACCACTGCTGCTAGCCCCAAATCGTGAGTTGTATAGTTCTTCTTGTAATCTTTGAGCTGCAGAGAAGCATACGCTATCACTCTTCCTTGCTGCATCAAAACACATCCAAGTCCCTTGCCTGATGCATCACAGTACACTGTGAATCCTCCGGAGCCTGCTGGAAGAGTAAGGATTGGTGCAGAGAATAACTTCTTCTTCAACTCTTCAAAGGCTATCTAACATTCTTCTGACCATATAAACTTAACTTTCTTGTGCGACAATCGAGTCAAGGGTGCCAAGATCTTAGCAAAATCTGACACAAATCTTCTGTAGTATCCTGCCAAGCCCAAAAAACTACGCACTTCTGCTACTATCTTCAGAATTGGCCAGTTCTCTACTGCATCTACCTTCTTGGGATCAACTGACACTCCTGCTCCAGAAATAATGTGCCCAAGAAAGGATATATGATCCAACCAAAACTCATACTTACTAAGCTTCCTATATAACTGGTGCTCCCTCAAAGTTTGCAGTACTATCCTGAGATGTTCTTCATGCTCCTCCTCATTACGAGAATATACCAGGATGTCATCGATGAATACTACCACAAATTAGTCCAAGTAAGGCATGAAAATACGGTTCATCAAATCTATGAATATCGCTGGATCATTAGTCAGTCCGAATGGCATAACTAAGAATTTATAATGCCCATATCGTGACCTAAATGCTGTCTTTGGTATATCTTACTCCCGGACTCGCACCCAATGATATCATGATCGTAAATCTATCTTGGAGAAGACTCTTTCTCCACTTAATTGATCAAACAAATTATCAATCCTTGGTAATGGGTACTTGTTCTTCACTGTCACTGTATTCAACCACCTGTAATCCATACACAACTGCGTCGATCCATCCTTCTTCTTTACCAATACCGCTGGTGCTCCCCACGGTGATGCACTGGTCCGAATAAACTTCTTCGCCTTTAGTTTTTCCATGTGTCGATATAACTGATCAGGCTCTGATGGTGATATTGGGTATACCTTCTGGGATACTGGTTCTGCTTCTGGCATCAACTCTATACAGAATCTACTGCTCTAACATGGGGTAATCCGGGAAGATCATTGGGAAAGACGTCCATGAACTCTTCAACTATCTTGTGTAACAGATCTTCTTTTCTTGCTACTGTTGCAACTCCTCTCTTACACTGGTCTCTTGCTATTCTGCTAAGGATAAACTCTTCTAGACCGATAATTCTAAACAACACTCTACCCTTATGATAGTCTATCATTACATGACTGTCTCTCAACTAGTCCATGCCTAAGATAACGTCAAAGTTACCTATAGGAAACTCGATCAACTTTGCAGGTAATAAATGCCCGCATACTACGATTGGACATGCTAGGCACACTCTACTAAATTCTACGATCCCATTGCCAATGAGTATATCCAGCCTCGCTGGCAATGCATTAAACTTTAATCCAATACGTGTCGTATATTATGCAGATATAAATGAGTGCGAAGCTCCAGAATTAATTAAAGCTATGGCAGGAAAAGTTGTAACAGAAATATTACCTGCCACTACGTTGTCCGACGCCATTTCTTCCTCCAAAGACAAGGTGAGTACTTGCCCTTGGCCTTGTCGAACTCCCTGCTGTTGTCTTCCTTGCTGTCATAGTTGCGGCCCCTGCTGATTCTGTTATTGCTGCCTATAAATCTGGGCCTGCGTCGGCAACGGATGCTGAGCTAAAGGCCGCACTACTACTTTTGGTCCTCCTTGCTGCACTGCCCTTGGAGCTGGCAATGTATTAAACTGTTGTACTGGCCCTCCTGGCCTCTGCATCAATTGGCATGTGGCAACCTTGTGATCATGAATCCCACATCTCAAATATAGTCTGTTAGCTGTCCGACAAACATTATGGGTATGACCTCCTTTGCCACATTAGGTATAACCTGTCTGTGCTCCCCGTCGTTGTTGCTGTTATTGCTGTCTCGGCTGCTGTCGAGCTGGTACTGTCACTGTTAAAACTGCCGTCCTCCACGACGCTAAATTATGGATACGAATGCCATATAATAGTGTTAACGTTCGGGGTACTAGTCATCCCTTATTGTTCTATCTATGAGGCCTCTTTCGATATACTCTTCTGGGTGCCATCCTCTGGGAAGTAAGCTTACTCTCTTGGCTTCTATCAATACCGCCTCGAAGGTCTGGTAGTCATCCAACTCTACCATATGTAAGATTTTTAAGTGAAGTCCTTGCTGGAACCTTATTTCTCTCTCCAAATCTGTTTCCACCATGGTTGGAGCAAATCTGCTTAGTCGACAAAACTCTGCCGCATAGCCGTCTACTGTCCTTCCTGCTTGCTTGAGGTTAATGAACATTTGCTGCAACTCACAATGAGCTACAATCCTGAAGTACTTTGCCCTGAACTGGGTCCTAAAATCCTTCCATGAAATAGGATGCCTCAATCCTACCTCCATTGTGGTCTGCCAATCCCTTGCCAAATCTTGGAGTTAAAGGCGAACCAGGTCAACCTGTTCCTTGCCCGAAACTTTAGCTGTTGTCAGAATGGTCTCAATATCATGGAGCCAATCATCTGCCGTGATTGCGTCCTCCGTGCCATCGAAATATCTAGGTTCAGTCTGCAAAATCTAACAGATGTTCCAGAATATGTTCTTTTGCCTCGTTCCAGGGCCGTTTGCAATCTTTGGTTTAATAGGACATTCTGTTCATGCTACTGGAGCTGTTGTTGTTGTTGTTGTTGTTGTTGTTGTTGTTATTGTTGTTGTTATTTTTGTTGTACCACTATATGGTGTTATTGGGCAGCCAACAATCTGCGAATAATCTCTAGCAAGGCCGGGGTATCCAGTGTTGCCGGCACTGCGGGTAGTACGGGAATACCTGGAGCCTGCTGCTCTGTTCCATTCATCATGAGCTCAACTCAGATCTTTGGCTGGGGTCCCATGGGATCTCGTTCTACTGGCAACTCTGCCTCTCTTATTGCTGCAGCATCGGGGGAAGGAGAATCCCTAAAGAAAAGCACAAGAAACAGTCAAGAACATGACGAGAAAGAACAATGAAGCAACCAATCTGGAAGAATTCAAGTTGAGCATCAAAGAGGACGAATTCAAGATTTCAAGAAGGATCATGTTTGATTAAGACTCCTATGACCATGACATCCCACAAGTCTGAAGAATAGACCTGCATGGGCCACCATTAAAACCTTGTCATACCCCAATACCGAAATACGGAGACGAATATGGCCAGCTATCCCGTACAAGGTGCTATACGTCATACGACGATCACAGTTGTATAAGACAAGGGGGTGCATGCTACAATCAAGTCTTCTATGGTCAAGAGCTTATATGTCTCAATCATTTAAATAAGAAACAATAAGCATATATTATATATGATAAAGCAATAAGGCATCCCAAACGCTTTCTCAAAATATTCTAGAGTCCAGCTGTACAAAATAAGAAGCTGGAAGAGTAAAAAAAGTATATGACAGTGATCAGCTGCAGTCTAATTTAATACAATCATGTAAGAAAAACTAATGTCCAGATGAGCCGGTTAACAGGTGCCTGTGGATAAACTCCAAAAGAAGTAAATGTTCATTGATGAGTAGGGAAGAAGAAAATCCACTCGCTATCTCCTGCGACCATGTTCCTTGTACGCGCCATGAGTTGGGGGAAGATATGCTGTATCCTCGGGTGCTGGCTCAAAACCTGGCCATGCAAAACGAGTGGGGTTAGACCCCAAATAGTAAGTACCACAAAGGAAGCACGAAATAGAGAAATAAAATCCTAGAAAAGCATATAATAATACATAGGTTCAGTGTCGTAACTTAGGTTCATGGCATATCCTAGCACAAAGGCCCAATCCTACAACCAAACAAGTACAAAGGTGTTTGCCATTAGATCAAATGGAGAACTAAAAGAACTTGATTTGATTAACAAACTAAGAAAAAGTACAGAGAAGTCCTAGAAGACAATCTAAGTACAAATTTATTTTCTGGGGGTGACGATGGAGGGTTAGGAGTGTAGAAACTCTCTTTACTCCGTGGACGATCCGATATAGAAGCTCTTCTCTCTTGCACGAGTGTAGATCTGCAGACAGCCAACCAGGTCTATTGTATAGGGGTAGTACTTTGTTATTTATATTTGTTCTGTGGCCGTATGGGTTTCGGGCCGCATGGACGTCAGGAGTTGCCACGTGTCTTCTCTTAACAGAATAGAGTTACAACTTTGCACGAGAATCCGGGCTTCAGTTGTCAAGTGGACATTTGTTAATATTTTCTTGTTATTGACTATCTGGATGGTTTCTCATCCTTTGTGGGCATGATCTGGTCAATTGGACACGTGGCCTGCTACTTGGTTGTATAGGATCACCTTGTTACAACAGCACGATTTGGTTTATTTGGGAATCTGAGACATACAAAGCCAAGAATCGCAGAGACCGCATGGGGTCTGGAACACATGGGCCAGAGCCGCATGGGATGCATGGAGTCTAGGACGCATAGGCCAGAATCGTATATGAGTCTTTTGCCGTATTGTACATGTAGTGCTACATAGTTTTTGAGACTTCTATCTTTTAGTAAGTTCACATCTTTCGAGGCGTTCAGAAAATCCTTCTCTGTTAGGATTTTGTGTCAGATGTAATCTTGTTGTCATAGCGTGATGTCTGATCCATCAGCAACAAAAACTGCCTTGAGTCATTTGGTCCGCATAGCTCTCGCCTAATTGGGCCGCATGGTGATCATGCAGTCCATTTTCTGCTGAACTTTTTCCTGGGCCGCATAATTGCTGAACGCATGGATCCAACTTTTTCGTACTTCTACAGGACCTCCTTCAAAGTTTTTAAACTGATAAGTTTGAAATACTTTGAATAAGAAGCATGGATAGGTTATATTTTGGGTCGTATGGACATTAGGTGGCATGGCAATTTTGGTTGCAAGGACGCATGGATGGGCGCTGCCAGGCTGCCACCCCCTCATTAAATACCTTGATTTGATTAGATCTCTCTAGTATTCTGGACTATCTCCTCTCACGGACCCCGAAGTGACGATTTTTTTGAGAAGATAAGACCCAAGGGCTGCCATCATCATTACTACTGACAGCGGGGCGCTGGAACCAAAGGGTCACCAGTATCCGCCTTTAGCCTATAAATAAGGGTTTTGCTGAAGAGAGAAAACTTTCTTTTTCGGCCTAAGTCTCTCTTTCATTGTTGTCTTCGCCTCTTCCTTTGCTTTTGTTCATCATCTTCGATCTTCTGCAATGGCCCCCAAGGCTTCGTCTTCCTCGTCTAAGGCCAAAAAGGCTGTTGACAAGGGACAACGCCCTGCTTCTTTGACTAGGGTGGAGGATAAAACCCCCCTCTTCCATCCGGACGTTCAAGCGCCCATCCATGGTAAGGATCGGTGGAAGCGGACTCTGGATACACGGACACTCTGCATATAGTCCACTGTATGGGTTTTCGCATGACGATGTCACCTGCTTTATGCACGGGTCTCGCTTCGGCCGCATGCACCGGTCTTTATCCAGCGACATGCTTCCTTCATGACCTGACCGCATGTACCCTGCCTTAGTGGGCCGCATGTACTCTTCATGACTTGGCCGTATGGACTCTGCATAATTGAGCCACATGTACTCGGTATTTCTAACTGACCTTTTGCCTTTGATTTTTACAGTGATTCTACCCGTGGCTCCGTCAGGGGAGGTACTGGTTGGGCGTGCCCAAGATGCCCTGGGTGTCAAGCTTGATCATATAGTGGCCAATGTCCAGGCTCATATCAACAAGGATCAGTCTGAGGTGAGGCTAAAAGTAATAGTCGGCCAGTCCTGGTTCTATCTGCTTAGCCAACTGAACTCCGGGAGGATCGACGACTTTCACTTGAAGCCAATCTTCCTGTTTGGGGATGTTCTCACTATCTCGGACCCTAGGGTAGTACAGATTAAAAAGACTTAGGATTTCTTCTCTGGTGGGACGAGGGTGCATATACCCACGAAGGAGCATTATTTGCCTTTGTTGGCTTTCAATATGGTACCCCTTCAAAGGAAGATGTCGGACGATCTGACCCCGGACCAGGACGGAACCCAGGTCGGTCATATTTGTTTCAATTCTGAACTGAAGAGAGTCGCGGCGAGCAAGGAATCATTTTCTTATTCCATTCGTGGATTGGCACCTGACACCTTCACGAGTGAGATGGGGCAAAATGTCTGTTACTACGAGGCTGACACGTTCTTGAACCAGTTTGTAGCCAAGAGATCCTATCCTCAGGGAAAAGTGGGCTTGCTCAACTGGGTGTCTCATCGCCGCCTTGGATCAACCTAACAACATGGGTGTTAAGAAAGTATGAGAAGACTTTGAAGGACGCCAACCTCTATAATGCCATTAGGGGTTCCTGTTACGGTTTGAAGAAGAGTCCGACGTTGTTCGTGGCTTTGGCCGAGATGTACAACTATCGTACCAGGACCTTCTTTACTCTCGACGAAGAGATGGGTCTTGCCCTTCATGAGATGTACGATGTCTCACGGTTACCCTGAGGTGAGGAACCGTCTGAGGAGTATACCCCGACAAATGAGGAGTTTAAGGATTTGGAGCAGCAACATCCAAAATTTCTTACCGTGTACCTGGAAGTGTTGTGCTACCACAACACTTGCCAGCAGATCTTAAAGAAGAAGGACAAGAGCTCGGAGGAGAATTTACCCCACATCAAGGCCTGGACCAGTTATCTCTTTAATATTAGGGCTTCGGGCTGGGTCGCTGTTCGGCGCCCCCAGTCCCGGAGGGGTGTTGACGACCATGTGCATGGAACCAAGAGAACCGCTGCAACCGGTGAAGGGTTTGGTAGTTCTGGTGACACCTTCAACTATTTCTACCCGGATACTCAACCGTTGTCTGACAAAGCTGTCTTGGCTGGCTTCTTAATGATATGGCTACGAACTTGTGTAGTATCAGGAGGCTCTGAGGTGATTGAGAGGATTATCTATAACCTCATCCTTCATGCTGTGAAGTTGGTATTCAAGCGCGAGCTTGCCTCGCCCCCTACGATGGTCTACAGCATCTACCACAAACTTCGTGCCTTCACAAGCAAAGTGATTGCCTGTGATGTCTCAAAAGATTTCAACCGGGTTGAAATACCTTACCATTATCTGATGGGTTGGCTGTTGATGCATTAGCCGTCTTTGATGCGCCCCGGTGCTGAGGGGTCGATGATGGAGGCTGAGGCTTATATCCTCCAATATGGCGCAATACCTTGGGTTCATACTGGGGTTCCCTCCTGTCGACGCTTGCTTGCTTGCATGGCAGACTACTTATTCTTCGTTTCGGTCCTAAGGTTCTCTGAGGATGAGGTGAGCATGGTTCATTGCGATGGGGGCACCGATCATCAAGTTTTGTCTCCGAAGCATTTTTACTGGTTACTTTTCATCCGGCCCTCATATTTGGTGTACCGGAGTCGAAATATTGTCTTCTTGGAACCTTACCTGCCGAGTAAATTTTTTAGGCAGTTCGCTATAGTCAGCTCTTTTTGGGTAACCCCAACCCGTGTCTCTACTTTGAGGGCAGCGTTCTGGATGGAGTCCGAGCCTGAAATTATTTCTTTGCGACCAGTACCCAGGTCCAATTTACTCTGCCTGATGCTAAAGTTCTGTGTTGCATCAACCATGCATCAGCTGTTTTCTTTATGACCGCGAACACACCTCCACCTGACTTTGATCCGAAAAACAACTTCATCGCATTCCCCAAGTTGGATAACCGGCGCAGGGAGCCACAAAAAGATCGGGGGAAGGGCAAGGCAGGGATCGTCGCTGCCAACTCTGACTCTGTTATAGGGGAAGATGACACTTTTGACAACCCTTCTCCTCCTGTAAATTATCTGACGAAGCACATGGCTTCCCCAATAAGGATCCCTCCACCTAAGAGGAGACAACATGATTCATCAGCGGCTGCGAGGCCGCGTTATAGGAAACAGGTTATTGTCAAGGCCCCTGTGCGAGCCAGTGAGGAAGACAAAGAAGGACAAGAAGAAGACGAAACTGAAGGACGAGAGGAAGTAGGACCCTTCACGGTAGATTCTGAAATAGACCCTACTTTGGAAGCTAAGGCGGTATTTGTGGACCCTCTCAGTTTAATTCTTCCTGGTCCTTTATATAAATATCTTGATCCTGGTCTGTTTAACAATTTGCAGACACAAGAGGAGAGGGACCATTTGCGACGGGCGATTACCTCGACAGTCTCTAACCAGTAGTCGGAGGAGGAGACTTTCCCAGAGTATGATGCGGGCATCTCGGAGCCTGCACCTGAGACCTCGGGGTTCCAGGATGTGAATGCAGGCATGTCAGAGCCTACTTTTGAACTGTTAGGGGCCCAAGAGACTGGTGCAGGCATGCCAGGGCCGGCTTTAGAAGCTCAGGGGGCGCAAGAGGCAGGTGGAGCGGTGGCGGAGCCCTTCATCCCCTTTGAGCATGTCTTTGTGGATGCTGTAGAAGCCGTAAGGAGGGCTATGACTGCACTAGGTGAGCCAAAATCCTTGTCGTCATCTTCTGGTACATTTTCCCGTATATTTACTAATAAAGGGGTATTCTGGCTTCAGCTTCACATTCTTCGGGCGAAGCTAATCACTGGTTGCTCTGGATTTACAGGACCAGCCTCTCCCCTTATAAGGGTGAACGTGGCGGCTGAGGGGGACGTGGAAGAAGAAGTCGACGGACTTGTCGTGAGGACGCCCAGGCCTTTTTCCAGCACATCTGGGGGAATGACCAATTTTGCGGAGCCTACTGCTGACCCCTCTCAGGTGGTAGATACTTCTCCTACGGTAGTTGTGGGTTCTTCCAGTGCGGCGACCGTTCTCCTAACTGTTGACACTGGGGATTCTGCAGCTGTGGCCTCTCTGGGTAGTGGGTTAACAAGCGGTCCTGGGGAGATTGTTCCCGACGTTCCCAGTGTAGTGACGGTTGGATCATTATCTGGGATATGTGTATCCCAATCTGGGGATGGTGTGTAGGCGGGTATTGAAGCAACATGGTGCTCTGGTACTTCTGCCCATGGTTGCTCCCTCAGCCAACTATCCCTTGCTCAGCTGCCAGGTGTCCGGGCATTTGAGAAGGCTATGAAGGATTGGAACGCGAGTCGTACAACTGGTTGCTCCTCCATTATTTCAAGGTCGTTGGGCGTTGTTGTTGCGCAACCTGCTGCACCCGTTTCTTCTTCCTTCTACCAGCCGCCTTGGACTCCATCAACATCGGAGGAGATTAATGAACATGTTCATATCTCCCTTCGAAGTTTCTACATGTTTTGAAGTAAGGGGTCCATGGTATATTGGACCAAAATAGATCCTTTGAATGGGCAAAATGCTTTGTCGAACGCCAGGCCAACTCCCTTAGGGGCATTCCCGGTTTGGAAGAGACAACGGGCCTTTTGGACCTAAAACTGGCGGAGGTGGAGCGATGCCTGATGGAGCTATGACAGCACCAACAGGCAGATCTGGGGGTACTGATAGCCCGTGAATATGGGGAGTTCCCGGCTGGGCTGGATGTAGAGAAGACCCTCGTTGCTTAGTCTAGGGAAGGTATCACGCCCCAGTCCCAAAATACATAGGACTAGAAATACGTAAGCATGCCAGCCGTATGTATATGGCAACTCCAATATATGGATACCATAATACACACATACGCTGTAATATGAATATAAACCCTCATGTGGTATATATAGTATCATAAGTCACAGATATGCTAATCTCATCCACACAACAAGTCATAGAAAAGAAATACTAAACTAGAATAATGAGTCTGAAATATCCAAAATAATAGTCGGGTGGAGACAAATCCACTACCAAAGACTATATCCAAAACTAAAATGAGAGAGGAGTATAAAATCTCCAATATAAAATAAGATAATGATAAAAGTATATCAGCTAAGAAGATCCATCACTAGAAATAATCAACGACGCTCAGAAGGTAAGACCTCCTCGGTAGAAAGTAATGCGTCAGGTCTAGGCCCGTACTCCTGCGGATACTCCTGGTCGTCTATACCTGGCAAGGGACCAGGTCCTCAGAGGGACGTAACAAGATACATAGAAGCAAGCCAATTGAATACAGTAAACATGCATAATGTTTAAAAATATATAAGTACGCTGTACAAGACAATCTATATGAATACCAATGAGGACAACTTTTCGACGTATGGGCAGGGGTAGGCTACTCAATCTAAATCTCACAACTCACACACACGTCAGGGGACATCATCAGCCGACATACCGCGGGGGTAGCGACCCTCGTGACTCCATCAATCGACATACCGCAGGGGTAGCGACCATCAGACACGACCACCATAGTGCGTGCTAGTTACTACGGTTTACCAGAGTGGTTATAGCCCATACGTCTACTGATTGTCCTCTATGATACTAAGTGTCATGTGTGTGTCAACATATCTAATATATAGTAATGACTGAAAGAAACTACACATGCAATGAATATACAAAAGTGTAATGAATATACAGAAATATAATAAGCATGCAAGTACTGTAAATAATTTGGCAAGGTATCTTGCCTGCCAAGAAAGCTGCAAAGTATAAACGTCCAGATGTCACGCACACAGGAGTAGAAACTGCGTCCTCAGAATAAACGTCTCCGGATGCTGAAATAGACATCACCAACGTTTCCAGAATAAGCGAGATAGCTAGAAAACACTACCCTTTCGTCCAATTTGGACACAGGGGCAAAACGATAATTTCGGGTCAAAGTAGGGTCCACATATGGCCCACTTTACACCGAAAAGTGTGCCAGGGGTAAAGGTCTCTAAATGGGACAAATTATAGGTTAAACCAATTCTAAACGTCAATACGAACTCAACGGTACGTCCAGTTTTGGATTCCGGTGAGACGAACACAAATTCTCCCAAAAAGTCAACCGTAGGGCCCGCCAAAAGGCGGCTTGGTCAACTATCTCAGAATTGTGTGAAAATTGGGTCACAGGACTGGCGTGATACTACGAGTCCAGTGATGCAAGTTATTGTCGCATTCTGACGAGCGTGCACTAAATGCACATGGTTTTTGCCAAAGTTGCGATACAGAAACTTGTCGCGGATACGGGTTGATTATGACGCGCACACGCGTCCGATTTAGTTTTCGTGAAATCCCACACATCTGGTTATACCATGCGCACCTTTTGGTGCACTTGGTATACGACGGGGCGGTCCCGTTTGGCGGGGCGTGCTCCGTATCATAAAGTTTAGAAGTTGGAAAAATGGGTTTTTCATGATTTTCAACCTCTTTTAATTCTACATATAATGCCTAAAAAAATAATGTAATTGACAGAGAATGATCTCGGTCAGGTGATCTTTCCATAGCAAAAATAATTTCTAGGTTTGGATCCCTGTGGTGGGAGATACGAGCCCTTGAACATGGGTCATCGCAACAAATTTTTTGAATTTAAAAGTGGTCATTTTTCTTCGATTTGGCATCGATTTTTACCTATGTTTGTGCGCTGTACGATGGAAACTAATCTATGGAATTTAGAGAGGGATAGGTAGGGATCATACCGGCGAAGACGGGGCCGAGTTTGGTCGAACGAGGTGGCGGGAAACGACGTGGGAACAGGAGTAAACTGTTGTGTACTTGCTGTGGCGTGCGCGGCGTTTGGCGGGTGTGCGGCCGGCGGCAGACGGCGCTGGACTCCGACGGCGGTGTTTCTGGGTCGGCGGTGCGGCGCTCAGGTGGTGTGTAGAGGTTTAGGGTTAGGGTTATTATTATGATATATATATAGAGAGAGAGCGAGAGAGAGAGGGGGGGTGAACTATCGCGCGGGTGGGGGGGGGGGGGGTTTCCCTGGGCCGGGGTTTTGCACAGCAGCGGGGGGGGGGGGGGGGAGGGTGATCCTCTGTTTAAGTTTTTTTTCTTTTCTTATTCTTATTCTTATTCTTTTTCTTTTCTTTTCTTTTTCTTTTATTTTCTTATTCTTTTCCTTTTCTTTTCTTTTTCTATTTCTTATTACTATTACTAAAATTATTAGTACTACTACTACTACTACTACTACTACTACTACTACTACTACTACTACTACTAATAATAGCATTATTATTATTATTATTGTTATTATTATTATTATTATTACTATATATTATTTACATATATTTTAGGGTATATAAAAATATATTAGTACCTAATATAATACTACAAAATTCTATCACCCCTCTAAATTATTCCTAAAATAAAATAATGAATTTTTGTACAACAATTCTAAATGAATAATTATCTAGGTACTTAAATCGCTACGTATATATTATCCAAATAATTATGTAATATTATAAATAATAAATTAAATATTTAAAAATAAGGGGTTTTACAAAAGTCTTGCTACATAACCTCCAGAGGCTGCAAAAGGAGCATGATCGTCTGGGCAACCTTATGCAGGATTGCCTCACCCGGCAAAATAACTTGACCGAGGAGATCAGACAGCTCCAGT
The DNA here is from genome assembly GCA_036927795.1 of Iris macrosiphon. Taxonomy (NCBI): domain Eukaryota; kingdom Viridiplantae; phylum Streptophyta; class Magnoliopsida; order Asparagales; family Iridaceae; genus Iris; species Iris macrosiphon. The sequence goes on along the minus strand of JAYESA010000011.1, from coordinate 18,896,909 downwards.
CCAAGCTTGATATTTTGGGGAATAACTTCCGGGAGGCCCAACAGGAAGATGAGGCTATCCGTACCGAGTCGAGCCGGGATGCAAAAAATACATCCGCCGTTGAGGTCATGGTGCAGAAGCTGGAAGACCGGTATGAGGCCTATATCCGCTTCGAGGATCCCGAGGTCCTGGCGAAAGAAGTTGAGCGCCGGGTTACTGGGCGCCTAGATGGTCAGATTGCCTGTCTCTACGGGCGGATAGTAGAACTGTGCTCCCATGATAGGCAATAGAAGTTTGTGTTTCCTTTTCTGAAACTATCTTTTGTTGTTTTACTTTAGTTGCTTTTGCTTTTATGGTTGGGGCGCTAGTAGACCTTTAAGTGTAGTTTGCCCTTTTGGCAAGAAGAAATAAAATTTTTTTTCTGTTGCGATTGTCTGGTTGGTTTGATTTACATCCTGAGAGAAAAATGACCACTTCCTGCGCCTCATGTGCTTGACATGCGCCTGATGTGTTCGTACCTCTGTGTCAGTCCGGGTCTCTGATATGATTATACCAAATCCTGACAATCACATCTTGGGTTGTGTAGGAGCGAATCATCGCGTATTGTGGAGTGAATAGTCCCGACTCAGGAAGTAAGCTGTCGATTCTCCGCTTATAAGTGGCAGACGATCTCAGAACTCCTTACACAAATTTACTTTTAGTGCGATAACTTCGGGAGGTGCTCCAAAGGAAACAAACACGTTTGTTTTCGCGACGTCGGTTACCCCTGAGTAGCTTCCTGTTGAGAGGACGGGAGAAACGTCCATTGTTCAAGTACGCGAGGCAGACATCTTCCAAAAACTCTTAGAAACCCCTGCTGATTCGGGGAAGCCAAGTGTTGGAGATGCTCCACGTCAATTGCTTGCATCCTCAGATGCTTGCATTTTTCATTTTCTTGCTATATACATCAATAATTCAGACGATTTTGATTCCTCTTCTTCTTGATGTTTGTAATCTCTCCTTCCTTCTTTTTATTTTAATAAAAGGAGAAATCACTTTCTTTGTACATTGTGATATTTGGGATGCTTGTACTAGAGGTGAGATGGTCATAGCACAGCATTTGTAGTTAGTGTGGACATCCCACTGGAGGATTTTAGTGGATCTATTACCCTTTTGTGCACTTGGGGTACAAGTAATAGATTCGAAACAAACCCTATCAGAGGTAATATGGACGTGATATATTTTGTGGATAGTAAGGACATCCCGCTGGGGGATCTTTAGTGGACCTATTACCCTTTTGCGCACTTGGGGTACAAGTAATAGATTCAAAATAAATCCTGTTAGAGGTAATATAGATGTGATAGGTTTTGTGGACCCATTACTTTTTGCGCATATTAGTGCGTATAATAGGTTTGAGACAAGCCCTGCCAGAGGTAATATGGACGTGACAGTTTTTGTGAACTTAACATCGCTGGTGTACCTTAGTGAGTACGTGTAATAGGTTTGAGACAAGCCCTGCCAGAGGTAATATGAACTTGATGATCGATAGCCAAAACCCGGGAGGTTTGCTTAGAGGTAATATGGACATGGCAAACTCGATCGGGGAAAAATATTAGGACAGTAGTTCAGAGGTAATATGGACGTGAACCGATGTTCGAGCAACTCGCTGAGGAGTGATTTTTTGAGTGTGGTCTATCCGAAAATGAAGATAGACCTAAGGGTTGCTCCGCTGGGGAGGTTGGTGGGACAACTGCTCAGAGGTAATATGAACATGGCTAGCGTCTAATGAGATTAGTTTTTGAGTGGTCACTATGGGAGTGTGTGAGTAGACCTGAGGACTGCTCCACTGGGGAGACTTTGAAGATCCATCATCCGTTGCGTATCCGGGACTCCTGGATACAGATTATGGCTTTTACAAGAATTTATAACAAAGGAGAAAATATTGCACATAGGCACTTGCTGGGGATGAAGAACCAAGAGTGTAGAGATATATATCTGGGTCGTCCCGCTGGGGATGAGGGAAGTACAAGTCTAGTTTAGATGTAGTACTTTTTTAGGAACTTGTTGTTGATAGGCATCATGAGCAAGTAGCCGTTGGGTTTCACTAGCCGGTATGCACCATTGAAAATTATGATTTTTACAATGAACGGGCCCTGCCATTTAGGTTAGAATTTGTCAGCCGTCTTGTGAGTCATAACCATCGGTCTTCTTACTGTTAAGACGAGATCACCCACTTAGAACGTTCTCTATTTTACCCGTTTATTGAAGGCTCCAGAGAGGCGCCCTTGATACAGCTTTATGCGTTGTTGAGCTAAGAGCTGTTTCTCATCGAGTGCTTCCAACTTCTGTAACCGTCGGCGATAGTGGTCATCCGTGGTTAGCCGGTTGGAGAGAGCTACTCATAGTGAAGGGATCTGGATCTCGAAGGGGAGGACCGCTTCACTTTCGTACACCAGAGAGAAAGGCGTATTGCCAATAGCTGTCCGGACTATTGTACGCTAGGCCCAGAGACATTCACCCAGCTTCTCATTCTAGTCGCGTTTGTTGGAAGACATGAGTTTATTGAGGAGCTTGATAATGGTTTTGTTGAACGCTTTCGCCAGACCATTTACTGCTGGGTTGTCGACAGTCGATGCTACATTCTGAATCCGATTTTTATCATAGAACCAGTAGAATGCATGGATTGCAAACTATAGACCATTGTCATGGACGATCCTTCGTGGCAGGCCGAAGCGGTATATGACATGATGCTTGACGAAGTTAATCACGTTTGATGTTTTAACTTAAGCGAGCGGGACAACTTCCGTCTACTTGGAGAATTAGTCGGTGATTGCTAAGATGAACCAATGTCCTTTCGATGAAGGTGGACTGATTGGCCCTATGATATCCATTCCCCATGCCTCAAACAACCAAGATGCTAACATTGGGTATAGGAACTCAGATGGCTTATGGATGAACTCTGCATGGACTTGGCATGCTTGGTACTTCCTCCCGTAATCAACAACATCTACTACCATCGTAGGCCAATAATAGCCCATTCTCCGAAGACGGTCTTGTAGCTTAGGACCGGGTTGATGCGCCCCGCATACGCCATCATGAGCTTCGCAGAGGGCTTATTTTGCCTCTGTATTCGATAAGCATCGTAGCAGAAGGCCGTCATAGGACCGACGATACAATATTTTGGTCTCCGTGTCGTAATAAAAATGGAGAGAGCATTTCCTGATTGAAGTGGCCTCCTTCGGGTTCTCTGAGAGAATTTCGTAGACTGCATAATTAATAAATGGAAGCCTCCAATCTTGAGTATCAGTGTCGACCTCCGTTGCATAGCTGAGGCACATGCATAGGTTGTTCTTAGGACAGACCAGCTTTTGGCCGATCACATCGATTAGCTGATGGGTGTTGTTTGGTACCGCCCAGGAAGCAGCAAGCCCGGCTAAGGCGTCAGCCTCGATGTTTTGCAACCGAGGGACATGCTCAATAAAGAATATCTCAAAGGTTGCGATAATACCAAGTGCAGCTTGGTGGTAGGGGATCAAGTCTTCGTTTCGGACTTTATATACTCCCCGGACCTGATTGTCGATTAGCTGAGAATCGTCGTAGGCCTCCAGGTACTCTACTCTGACTTGCTTGGCGAGCTGGAGTCTGATGATTAGGGCATTGTACTCTACCATATTATTGGAGCATGGCTCCGTGAAGGAGTACGCACTATTAATGACGAGGCCATATGGGAGATCAACACTATCCCAACCCCAACGATGATACCGCCTTTAGGCCCTGCTCTTGAAGCACCATCAAAGAACATTTGCCAGACATCTTCGTGTGAAGTGAAGTTGGCATCCGCCACTTTATCTGGAATCTCTTTATAGAGCTTTAAGGTTTCTGACCCCACGTGGGCTGCCAGGAAGTCGGCCAATGCTTGACCCTTGACAGCCTTCTGTGGGATGAACACTATATCATATGGGGATAATAGTATTGCCCAGGTAGCCAAGCGGGAACCGAGTGCCCCAGGTTTGGTCATGAGGACCCTAAGAGGGTTGACTCACGAGATTACATGAATGGTCTGTCCACTCATGTAATATCGAGTTGTTTGGACGGCGAATACCAGAGCGAGGCATTCCATCTCAACGGCGGTATACCTATGCTCTGGGACGACCATTATCCGACTGAGGTAGTATATGGCTTTCTCATGGCCTGTATTACTATTTTGGGCTAACAGGGCACCGAGAGAGTGATCTATTGCGCGTACATAGAGCAGAAATGGCTTTTCCATAACCGGGGCCACCAGCACAGGAGGGCTTGATAGTTTTCTTTGGTATTGTCGAACGCTCGTTGGCACTTTTTATTCCAAACAAAGGAGACACCTTTCTTCATGAGCTATGTGAACGACTGACAACGTCCAGAGGGGTTTGATATGAACCTCCTGATGTATGCCAACCTCCCTTGAAGGCCGCAGAGTTCCTGGAGGTTCCTTGGCGGATTCATCTCCAGGATGGCCTTGGTCTTGTCGGGGTCTATGTGAATACCCCAGGAAGTGATGATAAAACCCAGGAATTTGCTGTGGGAGACTCCCAGGAAGGACTTGGTAGGGTTCATCTTGAGGCAGTGTATGCGCATTAAGTCAAACACAGTCCTCAGGTCTTGGAGTGATCATCTTTGGAGCGACTCTTGATGGCGATGTCATTAACGTAGCATTCCACCATCTTGTGCTAATGTTCACAAAAAATGGTGCTCATAGCTCGCTGGTATATAGTACTTGCAATTTTCAGACTAAAAGGCATAACCCTGTAGCAGTATACACCTATCGGGGTCCGAAACGATGTATGTTTCTCATTGTCGGAAAGCACCTTAATTTGGTTGTAGCCTGAGAAGCCATCCATGAAGGACATGAACTCAAAGCCACAAGTGTTGTCGATCATTACGTCGGTGATTGGAAGAGGGAATTCTTCTTTGGGACATGCCGCATTTAGATCACAAAAGTCGATGTAGATTTGGATCTTCCCATTCTTCTTAACGACAAGCACGATGTTGGCTACCCAATTGGGGTGTTGTTCCTCGCGGATGAAGCCACTAGCTATCAGCTTGTTGACTTCAGCTTCGATGGAATCCATCACGTCTGGCCGGAACCGCCATTACTGTTGCTTGACTGGTTTGGCGTTTGGTAGAATATTGAGTTTGTGGAGCGCGATTTGGAGATCCAGTCCTGGCATGTCTTCGTAGCTCCATGCAAAGACATAGATGTATTCCCTGACGAGTTGTAATAGGGATTCGCAGTCTTCGTCGGGAAAGCTTTTACTGACAAAGATAGCTTTATGGTATGATTCGTCGTCGAGGTCGATTTGTATGACTTCATGCTCTATTGGAGGCTCTCGTTGTTCGAATCGTATCTCCCATTGCGAACCAAGGTGTTGGGCCCAAGTTTCCATATCAAAGAGCTCGGGTGGATCCTCGTTGCCTTCCTCAAGGTCGGCAGACACCATGTTGGAGGACAGTGTTTATCTGAGCACGTCCCCAACGCTGACGTCGGAGTCCCAGGCTGAAGATTCTGAAGAGTTTGAGCGCACTTCATCTTTTTTTATTTGAGTCCTCGATGGTTGTAGAAGGCGTTACATATCTTAAGCCATTCTTGGTCTTATAATAGTAATCCTCGGGCTTGCCTGCAGGGGAGGAAAGTCGTATAGGCCATCTTTGGCCTTTGTCATAGTTCAACCCTTCAGTGATCTTCAGGTTGTATCCTATCTTATGGATAAGATGCATGACTTGTGAACAGTACCAGTAGAGTGGCATTCTGCCTACCTCAGATTCTGGTTCTACTTCCCTGGGGTGAAGGACTGGGGGCATTCCACTCTGCCGAAGATGATGAGCTTATCTTCCTTCCTCCTGAGTGGGACTAAGAAATAAGAATCTTGACTAGAGTGTGGCTGGTGCACTGTGTAGGTAGTGGTCATTTGTATGTGCAGATGAAGGCCTAGACCGTGCTCCATGGAGTATAATGTACTTATATGCGTAGGCTCAGAGTAGTTCAAAGATAACCCTTTATTGAGAAAATAAGGTATCTTTTATGGCAGAATTACACCGTCAGGGGAAGAGATGTTGACATTAGCGGATATATACTCCTCCAGCTCATCCTTTTCCTCGGCTACCCCCAGCGCAAGCGAATGCTTTGGTGATTTTCTGTGTAATTTTACCACCAAAGGTCCGAAAATTGCAGCTACGGTTGGGTCTTCCTTTGGTGGTCGGCTCAGCCTGTGAAGGCGAATGACCATGGGTTCGGAAGGTGTAGATAGAGAGAGATCTTCTTTTGGTGGTCGATTCAGCCTACGAAGGCGAATAACCATTGGTTCTGACGACGCTGAAGGTACCGGAGATTCAGGTGCCTTCCCACGCGATTTGACGATGAGGGGGGCAGCCGCATCGGGAGTACGAGCCTTGAGGAGAATTCTCAAGGGCTCCTCGGGTGTTGTTGTGGCCTCGACTTCATTGTCGGCCTCATTGCCACCTTCATGTTGGCAGAATTTCTTGTAGAGGATCGAGTCGGAATAGTAAATCTCGATTTCCTTAAATGGATCAACATCAACGAACTCCGTCTTGACGAAACCGTGTTCGTCTATATATTTTAGGCACTGGTGGAGGGTGGACGGTACAATCCTATATTCATGTATCCACAGATGCCCCAACAAGATGCTGTAGGATATATATACGTCTATGACGTAGTAGGTAAATTCTGTTTTTAGTTCGCCGATCTGGCATTTCAGGAAAATTTTGCCCAGAGGGTAGCTCCTTCCTTTGTTGAAGCCACTGATGACGATATTGGTGGCCGCTAGATGATGCATGGGGATCCCAGGGTCTGAAGTAAACTTCTCGGGATGATGCTGATCGACGATCCTGGGTCAATATGCATCCGGTCCACCTTGACGTTGCCAATATATCCTGTGAAGTACATGAACCGATTGTGCCTATTATTTTTTAGCAACATGTCCTATTGCGAGAAGGTGATGTTGGGTATCGCATCCATGGCGTTGTTGCAATGTGGACAAGGAACAGGATCTTCGGCTGGTGGTTTGACTTGTGCCAGGTAGATATCGACATTCTGCAATGCCTCACTCAGGGCAGCCCGAGTGTCTTTGGAGAGCCGCAAAAGCTCAAATATCGACAATTTTGCCGGATTGTTGGCTAATTATGCTAAGATATCAAAGTTATAGGCCTTTCTAGCTCTTGTGGTGCATCCCTGCGCAGTGTGTTTCCTTCTGTTTTGACTTGTCCGCTAGCGGGGGCTGAGATGGGCCAGGACCAGTGGTGGTAGGCACGACAACTGGGGGCGTATCGCCGTGCATCGGTTGGTACATTATGCCTGACCTTGTTGTACCTGCTGCCAGCTTTTCAGCCGAGGAGAAAATTGTGTAACAGGATTTAGATTTCCTGCCCTTAGACTTGGTGGTGGAGGACGTCACCGGCTACGTCAAGTCTGGCACGAGGTTGGGATAGACTCACATGACTTTCCTACGTGGTGTGGCCAGAGGTATTAGCCCGACCGTCTGATCATGAGCTGGTAGAGGGTTGACCACCTCCATAGTTCCCTTTGGGACTGGGACAACTCCGTCTTGGGCTTCCGTTGGTAGAAAGTTGCCAAATTGGAGGGACACCATGTTGGCGATGACCGTCACGTCATCGAAGTCCAGGAAAAGGGCCTTGGTATCGATTAGGCATTGGATGTATCACTTCAGGGTATATCACTCATGTGTTGGGTGGTGGACGTATCGGTGGAAGTGACAATACTTTGGGTTGTCCATTTCTGTCGCTTCAGGCTGACGTCTGACGTCGCAGAAAAAACTGAATACAATTCCTACTGTCGACTGGATCGCTGACAGTTTAAAACCGTCGCAGAAAGACTGTCGCGGAAAATCCGCTCAGACCCGCCCACTGCTAATTAATGACAGATTTGTCATTAAATGCATTTAAATGCACAGAGTTACAGCGGCTGCTGTATCGGCTAATTAATGACAGTTTTACTGTCATTAATTCACTGTTACTAAAACAATCAAAAATATATATATATATATATATATATATATATATATATATATATATATATATATATATATATATATATAACAATATATATATATACAATAAAATCACAATACAATATAATTAAATAACTAATAATTATATACTTATATATATACACATCTACACTTATAATTAAATACCAATTGTTACAAACTCATGTACATATTAATGTACATATTTTATATGGCTAGAAGCACACCTAAAATATATACATTAATATACAATAAGTTCATAATAATTATAAATAATACAATTACACAATCAAACACATAAATATATTTTATAAAATATTTTATGTATAAATTATATTATTTAACAAGTAGTAACATATATATTTGCATGCAAGAAAGCTACATATTATATTATACATTATATTAGCACACACAAAATATAGATCTATGCTACAATAATTACTATAATAAATACACAAAATAAATATATAATATCCATATATATTTACTAATTATAAATGAAGAATTGAACCACAATTAATTAGATCTATGCAAAATACACACAATTGGAGAGTATCTCACCGTATCCCACTAGATCTAGGATACGCATGCGACACGAGTCCAACACACAACCAAATGCACCCCGAAGGACACAAACAAATCACAAATAATATTTATGAACAAATCAAAGTGTCAAAAGTAGATCTATGTGTCCGTGTCAAAATACGACATGTTCAAAGCCCCGTGTCGGAGGAAAACCCCCAAATGACACGTATCACCAAATAGTTGGGATACGAACCACAAGTATCCCAATATGGACACGACACTAGCCTCAAACACAAATCTCATGTCCAATTGATCTATAGGATCAATTGACACACACAACAAAATGTAAATTCGGAATTCCAACAAAATTGATACAAAAAGCACCATAACTTTCTCCATGGGTCTCCTATGAACACAAAACAAAGTCCTATGGGTAGTACATACATATAGGTTGATTTTACATGATTAAATCCCAGATTTAGAAGCTATTAAAATAGGAAAAACTGAATTATACCTATTGGGAGATGGATTCCCAATGAAACCTCCAATTGAGATGAACTTGCTTCCAAATTATAGATTCTTGCTCCTCTTTGTAGATCCTTGCTTCCTTCTTCTAGATCCTTGCTTTCTTCTTCTCTAATGGTGAATTGGGAAGAATTTGGAATGAAATTGGTAGGGAATTGGATTGGGAATGGAGGGAATTTGGTAGTGGGAAAATTCTAGATCTAGATTTGGAATGAAATGAGAGGAGAGAGAAATTTCCCCCCCTCATTAATAGGCCGGCCATAGCCCCTCCCCCAAGCAATTGTAAAATGTCCAATGTACCCCTTGGGGCCTCTCATGAAGAAATAATTAAGGAAGGAAGCTTCTAGTCTAATCATTTAATTAATTTAATCCATCTCCTTAACTATGGGCTTTCTAAATGGGCCAAGTCTAACTAGTTAATTCATGTTGGTCCATGGGTCCAAACTAAACTAGTTGGGTCCACTAAAATAAGTCCAAAATAATTAAATAATAACTAACAATAATTAAATAATACAACAAATAATTATTTACCATGCACAATATTTATTTAAATAGGAAATTACCAAAATACCCTTTCCTAGAAAATGTGGTAGTGACAAGTCTACCCTCCTTAAAATAATTTCGTCCTCGAAATTCAAAGACGAAAACTACCCCCAGAAAATCACAGAACATAACTAAAGAATCACAACTAACTAATGAACAGAACATAACAATGAACAGAACATAACTAGAAAATAACATACCTCAAGGTACAAACAAATATGGATAATGCTCTCGCATTTCATCCTCTCTCTCCCAGGTAGACTCCCCCGGAGAGTGATGCCTCCATGCGACGCGCACCAAAGGAATAGTCTGGTTCCTCAGCACCTTCTCTCTCTGATCCAGAATCCCAACTGGCTGCTCTGGATAGCTAAGAGTAGGGCCCACCTCTATCTCTGAGTGATCCAATACATGACCAGGATCTGCCACGTATCGTCTCAACTACGACACATGAAACACGTTGTGCACTCCCTCCAATGCAGGTGGCAAGTCTAGTCTATAAGCAACTGCACCGACCCTCTCTAGAATAGTGAAAGGTCCAATGAATCGCGGACTAAGCTTTCCGCCTCCACCGAAGCGAATCGTGCCTCGTGTCGGAGAAATCCTCAGAAACACCAAACCACCCACCTAGAACAAAACACCACCTTAAGAACTTAATCTATAACAAACAACCAAGAACAAACAAAAATCTAAACTATACCTCGAACTCCAAAGGTCTCCGATGGCTATCGGCCCAATGCCGCTGTCTGTCCTGCGCCACTCGAAGTCTGTCTCTGATCAACTGAACCTTCTCTGCTGCATCCACAACCATCTCTGGCCCAAGCAAAACTCTCTCTCCAACATCGTCCCAAGACAAAGGAGTACGACACCTCCGACAATATAGAGCTTCAAAAGGTGACATCTCTATACTGGCCTGGTAACTGTTGTTGTAAGCAAACTCTACCAAATGGAGATGGTCCTCCCAAGAACCCCCGCAATCTAGTACACAAGTGTGCAACATATCCTCGAGAGTCTGAATAGTCCTCTCTGACTGCCCATCTGTCTGGGGATGATATGCAGTACTGAACTTGAGCTGAGTGCCCAAACTCTCCTGCAAACTCCTCCAGAAATGAGAAGTGAAACGACTATCCCGATCTGAGACTATGCTGACGGGAACTCTATGTATCCTAACGATCTGCCTCACATACATCTCTGCCAGCTTCTCCGTAGACAAACCCACCTTGAAAGGCAAAAAGTGGGCCGACTTGGTCAACCTATCAACAATGACCCAAATCGCGTCTTTTCCTCCTGGAGATCGTGGTAGTCCGGACACAAAATCCATAGTAATGTGTTCCCACTTCCACTCTGGAATGGGTAATGGCTGAAGTAAACCTCCTGGCCTCTGCCTCTCGGCTTTCACCTGCTGGCACACTAAGCATCTGGATACAAACTGTTCCACTTCCCTCTTCATGCCATACCACCACACACTCTCTCGCATATCCCGATACATCTTGTTAGCACCTGGATGTATGGAATACTGAGAGCGATGCGCTTCCTGCAACACCTCCTCACGCAACTCCCTACTAGGCACACACAATCTAACTCCATGCCTCAAAGATCCATCCTCTGCAATAGTGAAATCATCCTCCAATCCTGCTCTCACCTGAGCTCTGATACTCCTCAAGGATACATCATCATACTGTGCTGCCTTGATCCTATCCATCAAATCTGAATGTATCTGCAATCCCCACATCTGCATAGCACCACCAGGAACAATCACCTCAATGCCCAAGCTCTCCAAGTCCTCCAACAATTATCGATCCTGCGTCAAGAACATAGCTACCGGATACCTGCTCAAAGCATCGGCAACTACATTGGCTTTCCCAGGATGATATTGCAAAGAGATATCAAAATCCTTCATCAGTTCCAACCACCGACGCTGCCTCATGTTCAACTCCTTCTGTGTGAAAACGTACTTCAAGCTTTTGTGGTCTGTGAAGATCTCCACACGCTCTCCGTACAAATAATGTTTCCACAACTTCAGAGCAAAAATGACGGCTGCCAACTCCAAATCATGGGTAGGATAGTTCTTTTCATGAGGACGCAATTGCCTGGATGCATAGGCAATCACTTTCCCATGCTGCTGAAGAACACAACCTAAACCCTTCCCCGATGCATCACTATAAACAGTGAAACCTCCGGACCCTGATGGCAACGTCAAAATAGGAGCAGACGTCAACCTCTTCTTCAACTCCTCAAAAGCAACCTGGCAATCCTCCGTCCAAACAAACTCCACATCCTTCCTTGTGAGTCTGGTCATCGGCTCGGCAATCCTCGAAAAATCTTGCACAAACTTCCTGTAGTAGCCTGCCAATCCCAAGAAACTCCTGATCTCTGCTACCGAACTCGGAGTCTTCCAAGATTCCACTGCTGAAATCTTCTTCAGATCCACTGAAATACCATCACCAGTCACAACATGCCCCAAGAATTCCACCTTGTCCAAGAAAAACTCACATTTGGACAACTTCCCATACAACTTCTCCTTCCTCAGCACATCCAACACAATCCTCAAATGCTCCTCATGCTCCTCCGGTGTCTTCGAGTATATGAGTATGTCGTCGATGAACACCACCACGAACTTGTCAAGGTACTGGTGGAACACCTTGTTCATCAAGTTCATAAATACCGCCGGTGCATTAGTCAAACCAAACGGCATCACCATAAACTCGTACTGACCATACCGAGTTCTAAAAGCAGTCTTCGGTATGTCCTCCGGCTTCACCTTCACCTGGTGGTAGCCTGATCTCAAATCTATCTTAGAAAATACCTTCGCACCACTCAACTGATCAAACAGATCATCAATCCGTGGCAAAGGATACTTATTCTTGATAGTGAGATTATTCAAAGCCCTGTAATCAATGCACATACGCACCGATCCATCCTTCTCCGGTACAAACAATACCGGGGCTCCCCATGGTGAAGAACTCGATCTGATAAACCCCTTATCCTGCAATTCGTCCACCTGCTTCTTCAACTCGACCAGCTCGCTGTTGTTTACTCTATAGACATGCTGCGAAATTGGTTCTGCACCTGGCACCAAGTCTATAGAAAATTCAACATCTCGATCTGGCGGCAATCCTGGCAATTCCTCAGGAAACACATCCAAGAATTCTGCTATCAACGGATGCGGCAACTCCTTGTCTTCCACCATAGCTCCACAAATAATGCCTTCTCCCTGCTCTGCAGCTCCTCTAGCAAACTCGAACTCTGGCTCTCCTGGCGAACCAAACAAAACTCTACCTCCTCTACAATCTATGCTAGCACGGTGCCTACTCAACCAATCCATCCCGAGTACAATGTCGTAGCTCGGAAGTGGCATTACAAGTAGACACGCACTCAACTCCCGGCCTCCCAGAGTAACTCTCCGATCCTTGCAAATATCATTAACCAGGATAATGCCTCCCCCGGTCATGATCTTGCAAGTCCTAAGCAAAGACTCAGCTACCAAACCATGCTTTAGAGCAAAAGAAACAGATACAAAACTATGGGAAGCACCACTATCAAACAAAGCTAAAGCTGGAATGGAATCAAGAAGAATAGAACCTGCGATAACATCTCCGGTGGGTTCCTCCTCTTCGACTGTCATAGCAAACGCTCGTCCCTGCCGAGCACCTCCCTGCTGTTGATGCTGGACAAAACGCTGCTGCTGTGTCGGAAGCGGTCCCCTCGGCTGTGCTGCAGGTGGTCTCGTCTGTGCCCTCGGAGCTGGAGCTGCTCCCTGAACTGCACGACGAGGACACTCCCTCAATTGATGCCCTTCAGTACCACAATACAAACAAACTCCTAGCCTCTTTCTGCAAACTTCCCAGATATGGCCGGGCTTCTTGCAGAAGTTGCATAGAGCTTGCTGTAACTGTCTCTACTGCTGAGGTGCCTGGTGAAAAGGCGCTCTAGCTGGAGTCTGGTTCTGCTGTGGCTGCTGGAAAGGTCTGGACTGGAAATGAGGACGTTTGGCAGATACTGCACTGCCGTTGGCCCCCAGAAAAGAATCACGGTCTCTCTTGGTCTTCAAACCCAGATCCCGCTCAACCTTGCGTGCCTCCGCAAGTATCTCCGAGTATGTCTCATAAAAAGACAGAATGAGAATCTTCACTTCCCAGTTTAGACCCTCACGGAAACGAATAGCTCGAACCTCCGGCTCTCTCACCAGATACTCTGCAAATCGGCTCAACCTGCCGAACTCCGCAGCGTATTCCTCCACAGACATGATCCCCTGAATGAGACTCTCAAATTGTCTCCCCAAGTCAAGCCTGTCTATCCGAGCGAAAAACTTCTTCTTGAAAAGGTCCTTGAATACCTCCCAAGATTGTCCTGCGTCAACCAGAACCGGCTCATTCCTGAACCAAGTACGAGCGACGTCGAACAGTTGAAGTCCTACCGCCTCAACCTTCAGATCTTCAGAAAGACGGGACACCCTCATAAGACGCTCAATGTCCTCTTGCCAATCATCAGCATAGACGATGCCCTCCGTCCCTTTGAAAACCCTAGGCTCCAGTTTCTTGAAGTCCTGAATGTTGCCTGGCCGAAGCTGAGCAACTTGAGGAACAACCTGTTGCTGGATCGGAACTCCTCTCTCGACTACAGCACGAGCAAGCTGATGAGCACTCTCGATGCCCTACCGTAGAACGTCGGTCTGCCTCTGATGTGCCTCCGACTGAGCCCTCTGTGCCTCGAGCATCTCACGAAATAGTGTAAACATCTGTGACGCCTCTGCTGGCACAGGAGGTGGAGGTGGAGGTGGAAGCCCCTCAGATACAGCTGGCACAGTCCTCTGAGTAGGTGGTGGACCTCCGAAAGCAGCTGACACTCCAATCACCGGAGAAGTGACTGGTGCAGGCCCTCGGGATGTCGCAGACCTCTCAGAAACTGCTCTCCCTTGCTGTGATCTAGTCTTAGGCGGCATCCTGAGACAAAGCGAAAGAAAGAATCAATATGGCACAAGATGTAAGACATCAAGGAAAGGACAGTTTAAGGGATCAAGTATCAATATCAAAGGAGAATAGTTGAATCAAAAGAATTTTCCTAGATGTGATTGAGTATCTCAGCCTATATCCTATATCCTATATCCTATTGCAGGCTCGCAGTAGTACAACTAAGTTGTCGCACTACCACGACATCACATACTTGTGAAGCTAGACCTGCATGGGCCACCACCAAAAATGTGTCACGACCCGCACCCGGTGTAAGGGTACTAGTCGGAAACAACGCCCAGCCTACGCCGCAGAATCGGCGGTAGAACGCTGTCTAGATAATCTATCTAATATAATGAACCACCAACAATGATAAAATACTCAATCACAAAACTAAGATAGAATGAGCACGAATCAGATAAAGAATAGAATAGTCACAATACAACTCATGAGTCTAAAATAATACATCAATGAGTCTGAAGAAAAACAAAAATAAGCTGGAGACAAATCCAGTACAAAAGAATACTACAAAACTATAAAGCTACAACTCCAGGGTCAACTGTCTCAGTTGGGATAAGTCCCTCTTGAGCCAGGGTCTCAGAATCTAAACCCACAACATCCTGGGGTCCATAGTAGGTAGGGTACTCCTCAGTGTCATCTGGAAAAATATTTCCAGTCAGGAAGGAGCAGAGTACAACCCTAACAGCAGTTCTCAAATAATGATAAAACTATGTAACAGTAAATAGCTGTGGATAAACAAGATGCATAAATAGATACAAGAAATGTATAGACAAATAAGGAAGTACTGGAAAGAAATACAATAATGAACAATATGCTGATGGAACAAGAATACTAATGACTAAGTGTGTGAGTACTAGCTTTAACATGTGATCGGCTTGGAAACTTGCACAAGAGTATAATGGCCTGGCTGATTATACGTGCGGTGTATGATCAACACTCACAAGGAATAAGACATGAACAAGGAGGTTATGATCACATATCTACACTAAAATACTCCCCACCCCCGACTGGTATAATAGATCCAACCACGGTACGTTATGGCACGAGATTCCCCAAGAAGAGAGCGACTCCTCCCGAAAATCGGTGTCTGTACATGTACAAGATAACCAATGAAACAATACTTGCACCATATACACCATATACCAAGGAATAACATCTCATGACGAGATCCGGATATACCAATCCGTGTAACAATAGTGTCAAGAGAACATGTAAATCTACACTAGATACAACGAACATAGAGGATATCATAAATGAGAAACTATCAGAGAATGTACTCGCCTGAAGTCCAATGAACAGTCTCACAAATGTCTGACTCGGTGCCTCGAAGACCTAGATATGGAATACAACATTAAAACAAGGTCCCGGAAAGAGAACAAGTCAAACTAGACAACTTCTAGGTCAGTAACTCAATTCTAAGGCAAAAGTCAACTATGGTCAACTCTAAAGTCCACTAAAGTCAAACATGGTCAAACCCAAAGTCAACCTCACAAAACATCCATAAAATAATATAAAAATAAAATACAACAATTTAGGAATCAAATTAGATTCCAAAAGAAACTCACACAAAGTATACTAATAATACAATTAATATATACCTTAAAAATATATATATACAACCCAATATTCATATAATTAAAATACTATATTATAACAATTATTATACCTCATAAAACACATATATATATACATATAAATATATACAAATACAATATATAATATATACATTAAATCTGTCAAAGCGTCACTGAAAACAGTGAGCTAAGAATACAATTTAATTAAAACGGCTAATAGTGACAGTTTCGTCTGTCACCGAAAAACTGTCGCAGAAAAAACTGAATACAATTCCTACTGCAGACTGGATCGCTGACAGTTTAAAACCGTCGCAGAAAGACTGTCGCGGAAAATCCGCTCAGACCCGCCCACTGCTAATTAATGACAGATTTGTCATTAAATGCATTTAAATGCACAGAGTTACAGCGGCTGCTGTATCGGCTAATTAATGACAGTTTTACTGTCTTTAATTCACTGTTACTAAAACAATCAAAAATATATATATATATATATATATATATAACAATATATATATTCAATAAAATCACAATACAATATAATTAAATAACTAATAATTATATACTTATATATATACACATCTACACTTATAATTAAATACCAATTGTTACAAACTCATGTACATATTAATGTACATATTTTATATGGCTAGAAGCACACCTAAAATATATACATTAATATACAATAAGTTCATAATAATTATAAATAATACAATTACACAATCAAACACATAAATATATTTTATAAAATATTTTATGTATAAATTATATTATTTAACAAGTAGTAACATATATATTTGCATGCAAGAAAGCTACATATTATATTATACATTATATTAGCACACACAAAATATAGATCTATGCTACAATAATTACTATAATAAATACACAAAATAAATATATAATATCCATATATATTTACTAATTATAAATGAAGAATTGAACCACAATTAATTAGATCTATGCAAAATACACACAATTGGAGAGTATCTCACCGTATCCCACTAGATCTAGGATACGCATGCGACACGAGTCCAACACACAACCAAATGCACCCCGAAGGACACAAACAAATCACAAATAATATTTATGAACAAATCAAAGTGTCAAAAGTAGATCTATGTGTCCGTGTCAAAATACGACATGTTCAAAGCCCCGTGTCGGAGGAAAACCCCCAAATGACACGTATCACCAAATAGTTGGGATACGAACCACAAGTATCCCAATATGGACACGACACTAGCCTCAAACACAAATCTCATGTCCAATTGATCTATAGGATCAATTGACACACACAACAAAATGTAAATTCGGAATTCCAACAAAATTGATACAAAAAGCACCATAATTTTCTCCATGGGTCTCCTATGAACACAAAACAAAGTCCTATGGGTAGTACATACATATAGGTTGATTTTACATGATTAAATCCCAGATTTAGAAGCTATTAAAATAGGAAAAACTGAATTATACCTATTGGGAGATGGATTCCCAATAAAACCTCCAATTGAGATGAACTTGCTTCCAAATTGTAGATTCTTGCTCCTCTTTGTAGATCCTTGCTTCCTTCTTCTAGATCCTTGCTTTCTTCTTCTCTAATGGTGAATTGGGAAGAATTTGGAATGAAATTGGTAGGGAATTGGATTGGGAATGGAGGGAATTTGGTAGTGAGAAAATTCTAGATCTAGATTTGGAATGAAATGAGAGAGAGAGAAATTTCCCCCCCTCATTAATAGGCCGGCCATAGCCCCTCCCCCAAGCAATTGTAAAATGTCCAATGTACCCCTTGGGGCCTCTCATGAAGAAATAATTAAGGAAGGAAGCTTCTAGTCTAATCATTTAATTAATTTAATCCATCTCCTTAACTATGGGCTTTCTAAATGGGCCAAGTCTAACTAGTTAATTCATGTTGGTCCATGGGTCCAAACTAAACTAGTTGGGTCCACTAAAATAAGTCCAAAATAATTAAATAATAACTAACAACAATTAAATAATACAACAAATAATTATTTACCATGCACAATATTTATTTAAATAGGAAATTACCAAAATACCCTTTCCTAGAAAATGTGGTAGTGACACTAATTAATTACAATTATAATAGATATGTGTATATACATACTTAATAGAATTTATTATGTACATATATATATTAAACATGTACTAGGGATACATGTTCAATACATATACGTATGTATATATATACTTACTTGAGAATTATATTATATATATATGTATATATATATATATATATATACCAAAATATATTTCAACATATACTAATACATGTACCATACATACATACCAATTATATACACATACTATACCAATTGAATAACACCCATATACAAAATATATACATACATACATACATACATATATACTAAATGAGTAACTAAATATACATATACTAAATGTATACTATACACATACGTACAAAATTCTGAAGGAGGGCAGGAACGAACCTGCGCACGGGTACGACGACGATGACGATGGTATTGATGATGACGATGTCAACGATGATGACGACGGGGGCGATGATTACGACTACAACGACGATGATGGTGGTGATGATGAGGGATGATAGTTAAGGTGATGGTGATGGTAATAGTGACGACGTTGACGACGATGATGAAGGGGCTGGTGGTGCATGGTGGTTCAGTCGAGGGGCTCGTGGTCGAGTCGGGGCACTGCTGGGGACGTCGATGAGGGAGAGGGAAGAGGAGAATGAGGGCTCGGCGAGGTGGATGGCCGGGAATAATGGCCAGGTGGAAGAGATGGTCGGATTTGTAATGGTGGTGGTGATTATGATGCAGTCGGCGGGTCTGACTTCTCCGGCGAGTTCAATCGAAGGTAGCAGGCGGTCGTGGTTCGTTCATGGAGGAGGACGAAGCAGGGAGGTCATGGCTGCTCCGGTGGAGGGTCGGAGTTGGGCCGGTGGCTGCCGCAGGGTGTAGTAGGGTCGGGGCTCGACATGGAAGGGGACAGCGGCTTCAGCGAAGATTGGGTCGTGGGCTTCCGGTCGAGGTCGAGGGTTGTGGAGGAGAACGGAGAGGGAGACGAATTTGTCGGCTTCAGGTGAGTCACGACGGAGGAAGAGATCCGACGGCGGGTCGAACAGGGAAATAGGGGGTAGAGGTCACCTGCTAGCTATAGTTTAGGAATAGGAAAAATAAAGGAAAAGAAATAAGAGATATATATATACAAAGGGGGTGGGTGTTTGACCTAGACAAGTTTGACTGGTCAACCCCTCTTGGAATTGGGCTTTGTCATGGAGATATTTCAAGGGCCATGATTTAAAATGGATTCAAACGAATGGCTAGGATTGCATTGGGTTCAAGTTCGGAGGGGCATGGTTTAAGGAGGTTGATGTTGAATTACACACTCCTAAAAATCATGGAAAATATACATGAAAGAAAATTGGGTTTATTTACGTGTCTTGTCCAACGGGGTAGACACCCTAATGCACTTTTGCACAAAAGTGCCCAACAATTGGAAAATTACACAAAGTTAGGATTATGGTTTTTAATTAATTAAAAATAAATAAAATTATTGTTCTAAAATTAATTAGAAGTACATGGGGCTAAAATTAAGTGGGACACAAGTGTCATGAATGAAGTAGACTCAGAATAGAATATTACCCTAATTTGGTTTGCTCAAAATGGGTCAAGATTGTGTCTCCAATTTTGATTTGAACGCACAACGATACAAAGTTGGATTTATTCAGAGTTAAATAATAACGTCTGCGACGAATATTGTGCGACTAAAATAAAGTACAAGAGAATAATATTATAAGTTACGCAAGGGTCAGAATGGAAGGCGGGCATGTCTAGGACAAGGTTGTGGAATTTGCTGGAAGATAAAAGCTAGGGTAGCGCTCCAAATATCGAAGCAACGGTAAGGCGCAACAATCAAATAAAATTATGGTAATTAATTTATAATTAAATATCTTGCAATATTTTCACACATTAATTATGAAAAGACGAAAATACCCCTAATCTGAAATATGGGGGTGACAGCCGCATGAAGAGTCCTGGCCGCATATGAAGTCAGGCCGCATATGAATCCTGGACGCATATGAATCCTGGCCGCATACTCAAGGTTAAGGTCTACTCCTTGGGATAAGTGTCGAAGTGACGACCAAATAAATAAAGTGTCAGTGATGTGACATAAAGTGACTAATGTAACTGATGCAAATAAAGTGTGTCAGAGGGAAGAGACAAAACAAAATAAATAAGTTCCAACGGTTCAGAGCCATGCATCTAAGAAAAATAGTGGCCGCATGCTCTCCAGGCCGCATGAGTGTCGGTGCCGCCTGGGTTGTCTCTTGGACTTAGCAAAATTTTCATTCGTTCAGCGAGTGAAAGTACAAGGTGTTCAAGGACACTTGTGTAAATCAGCAGTCATACGTCCAACAAGATGGAAGCATGCTGTCAGTATACAACAAGAGTTTCAGGCCGCATAACCCGTTCAGGCCGCATGACACTCTCAGCCGCATAGCTCACTGGCCGCATGCAAACTTTGTCTTCTCCAATAGTAGGTTCAGCCATGGCAGAAAAGCTCCAAAACTGAAATCTTATTTTGTCCATAAAATTCTTATTTTAAGTCCAAATCGGATGAACCAAAAGCCAAAAAGCTCTAAATTAAAACTCTATCATATAACAAAAACTGATTTTCAAAGACAAATGTTTAATAGATCAAAACCAAGAAAAAACTCAGGAAACCCATGAAATCCTAAGTTTAGAAAGGTAGATCTACTCAAAACTACCCATCAAAACAAAAAATTCCAAGAACTAAAAGTGCTTAAAATCACATAAGAAAGATAATGGAACAATAATATGGAGGGTTTCTCCATTTCTCATGCAAGGTGTACTTGCCTATAGAAATTGGGAGAGAAAACACAAGAGAGAGAAAGAAATGAAGTAATAAAGAGAGAGAAGGAAAATATTGGGTTATACATGGTAGGGTTGAGGGTTGAACCAAGGGTTCTCATGACTTGAATTAACCCACAAAATAAATCATGAACCAGGTTAAACAAAAGAATGGGTCTAATCTCCATGCACATGCAACCATGCTAAAATAAAATATATTCCAAATACGTATATCGGGAACGGGGAGTGATAGCGGAGCTCATAATGGAGAAGCTCCCGTCGATCGCCACCTCTAGATCCACTCGCCAGAGCGGCATGGTGGGGATTAGTCGAGAACTGCCAAGAATGCCATGCCCAAACCCTCAAGCTCGATTTTTGAGGTGGAGAGGGGCGAGGAAGGTAAAGGAAGAAGAAGGGTGGAGGTCAGTCACGAACAGAGCTTCGACGTCTGGTCACTGGTGGTCGGAGAACAAGGGAGTAGGGCTCTATTTATAGAGGGGAGGGGCGGTTAAGGTGAAGGTTCCAGAACCGCCTTGTGTCGTCGATGGTTAGGGACAGACGACGTTGATCACTCGGAGTTGAGGCAGTGGTGATGGACGGTGGGGATAAGGCGGTGGTCGGCGAGGATCGCTGATGTGGAGTGAATCTCCTAGAAGCTTCGAGAGCCGTCGACTAGGTCGGGTATGTCCTAGACTCTTCGGGAGAACGCAAGAGAATGGAAGAAGGGAAGTCGGTTCCTCCTCAATCGGTTGGAGAAAGAGGACGGGGTGAAGTGAAGGATGGGAACAAATCTGAGTTGGGTTGGTATAAACTAATGGGTCGGGTTGGTATAAACTAACGTGTCGGTTTGTATTGGTATGGGCCTATAGTTTGGTTTGCTTCACTGATGGCTAAGTGAAACAAATTATCCCATTCTTATTTTGCATGTTGGTTCATACTTGCAGGCTTTAATTATGGACTTATAGTTTGGCTGAACTATCAAGCTCACTTAAGGGGTTGACTTATTTGATTAAGTCGATTCTACTGACTTGGCTAAGGTCTGGTTGTTCGGTTTTATCCACTTTGGACAAGTCATCTTAATGGTTGGAGGCTTTTACAATGGATAAATTAAAATACTCGATGGCTAACTTTAATTGTTTTGGTTTATTCTTGTTTGGCTTAGTAAATAATTTGGATTGGGCCTATGGTCACCAATGATTATTTATTTAACTAGAAAAATTAGTAAAGAATTCTATTTATTTGGAAAAAGAGGAGAGGAGGAGTTACAAATTCCCCCCTCGAAAAAATTTTGTCCTTGAAATTTTAGGAAAGAAGGAAAAGATACACCAAGTCTGGAATAGGTAGGGGTATTTCTCCCTCATCTCTTCCTCTCTTTCCATGTAGACTCTCCTGGAGAATGGTGCCTCTATGTGACTCGAATAAGAGGGATAGTCTGATTGCATATTTGCTTCTCCCTGCGATCTAATATCTCCATTGGCTGCTCTGAATATGTAAGGCTAGGGTCTACCTTGAGCTCGGAGTGATCTAGTATGTGACTAGGATCAGCAATCTACCTCCGAAGCTGGGAGACATGGAATACATTGTATACTCCCTCTAAGTATGGTGGTAGTACAAGCCTATATGAAACTGTGCCAACTTTGGCCAGTATCTCAAAGGGTCCAATATATCTCGGGCTGAGCTTCCCTCCTCGCCCGAATCTGATAGTGCCTCGGGTTGGAGAAATTTTCAGAATTACCAAGTCTCTTACTGCAAACTCCAGAGGCCTTCTGCTATTATCTTCCCAATGCTTCTGCATGTCCTAGGCAACTCTGAGTCTGTCTCTGATTTTCTTGACTTTATCTACTGTATCTACTACCATCTCAGGGCCAAGTAGTGCTCTTTCTCCTATATCATCCTACGATAAGGGGGTGCGACATCATCTACCATATAAATCCTTGAATGGGGTCATACTAATACCGTCCTGGTAGCTATTGTTATAAGCAAACTCCACCAGGTGCATGTGGTCTTCCTAAGATCCTCCAAAGTCTAAGGCACAAGTCCTTAACATGACCTCTAAAGTCTGGATAGTCCTCTCAGACTAACCATTGGCCTGGGGATGGTACGCCGTGCTAAACTTCAACTGAGTCACCAAACTCTCTTGCAAGCTCTTTCAGAAATGTGTGGTGAATCTACTATCTTTGTTTGATACAATACTGACCGGTACACCATGGATCCTCACTATTTGTCTCATGTATAACTCTTCTAACTTCTCGGTTGACATCCCTACCTTAAAGATATGAAGTGTGCGGACTTGGTCAACCTATCCACAATCACCCATATAACATCTTTTTCTCCAGGTGATCACGGTAATCCTGAGACAAAGTCCATGGTAATGTATTCCCATTTCCATTCTGGAATGGGTAAATGCTGTAGTAGTCCTCCGGGTCTCTGACGTTCCGCCTTTACTTGTTGGCACACTGTCACACCCTGCTCCCGAATAATCGAATACGAGTCAGACACGTCCAGCCTATGCTGTCGTTGACAATGGTAGTCACATGTCTATACCTCATTTGTCATCCAAATATACAAGTTCGATCAACTTTATCACAACTAACTAATCATATTTCCCATCATGAACAATCACCATAATCTACTAATGCTTGTATTACATGTCTTTACAAAGAATATATGGAAACAAACCCGGTGAATGTAAAGACAACTACAACCTCAACATCACATCACAACTACACAATACAATGAGTGAAAGTAAAATCTACAAAAATGTACTAAAGCTACTCCGGAGTAAATCCTGGGTCCTGAGCTGTCTCCAGTCTAGCCTTTACCATGTCCCCTTATGGACCATAATAGGTCAAGTAGTCATCCTCACCTGCCACAGTATCCTGTCAGGATGGAGCAAAGTAGACTACAAAATGCTATAGAGTAACAATATATGAAATGGACAATGCAAGTAAAGGAAGTATAAAGCAATAAAAGGAAGTACAACGATTATGTGCAATGGCATTCAATATACATGAAAAGAAACTGTACATAATACTAAGTGTGTGAAATAGCTGAATGTACATGTGGGCGACTGAGGGCTAAATCCGGCCTTGCACGTGCAGTGTGCAATCACTATTATGCAATGAAGACAATGGGTATAAATGGAGTAGTCCACACGACACACATACACTTCCCCTCCAGACACCAATACGATATAATAATCAATGAGACAATGAACAATGAACAGTGAACAATGAATCAATCAATAATACAATGTGTCCTATCGTGTCACGAAACATGAGAAGGAATTGAAATATAAGCCATTGAGTAGAATACTTACCTTAGCCTTGTAATGGATCGTAGCAATGGTAGGATCCTCCTAGAATAGAATATACAAATGTCAGTCTCAACTTTAATTGGCCCTCTAGTACATTCTAAAGATCCTAACTGAATTCTTGATTTTCTAATTATTCTAACTAATTTTCCTTAGTTATTACACTAATTCTATTCTTGATTTTTTAGTTATCACCAACTAATTTCTAACTAATTATTGTTGACTGAAACAACCAATTACTAATCAATTATAACTTTAACTAACTTTGACTTTGCTAAATAACTATTACTAACTAATTTCTTACTAATCAACTAAAAGATTAACTTTCTTATACTCACAGAACTAGATTTGACACATAGCCGTTAGAAAATCTCAACTTTAAAATTCAGTTGCATATTATCAATTTTTTCTTCCTACTCAATGTAAAAGGCTTGACCCGATTACCGTTTGCACTTCCTTTTAGGTGCAAATCTGAATGCCTGCAAATAATTTCCAAGTCCTTTCTTGCTTTAAAATTGTCTTTCATTTTTTTCTTGATATCCATCACAGTATTAGAGATGATATCGAATACATTCTTTTCGATATGCATGACATCAAGATTATGTCTTATGAGATTGTCCTTCCAATAAGGTAAGTCCCAAAAGATACTCTGCTTTGTCCAATTATGTCTATGTCTGAACGCTTCAATCTGAAGGGCCGATATCGGATCTTCCATCACAGTCGGCAATCCATCTACCTCTTCCCAAACTTTGTCTCCTGTCAGTCTCAACGAGGGCAAAGATAGTTCATGTTTACCAGCTCTAAAGCCATCTATGTTCATTCTCCACGGATGCGAAGCAGGAAGGAACTGACGGTGCGATAAAAAAAGAATGCTTTTCTGCCGTTCTGGAGACGGAATGCCTTACTCTTTTCCATACATATTGGATAAACAAAGTACCATGAGTAGTCCACCCCAAAAATATCCCATATGTTGGAAAATCATTGATGGTCCACATGAGTGACATTCTCATCTGAAAGTTCTGCTCCTTCGATATATCATATGTTTGAACGCTGAACTGCCACAATTATTTTAACTCAACTACCAACGTCTGCAAGTAGATATCGATGTGCTTCTTTGAAATTTTTGGACCAGGTATGATAAGTGTCAAGAACATGTATGGAGTCTTCTTGCACATCCACGATGGTAGATTATAATGAGTCAAAATCACTGGCCAACAAGAGTACTTAGATTCTAACTGTCCGAAAGGAGTAAATGCATCAGAACATAAATCCAACCGAACATTCTTGGGCTCTACAACAAATTCAGGATGATACCGATCAAAATGCTTTCTTGCCTCTCCATTGGAAGGATGAGATAATTCTCCATCATCCATCTTTCATTCCTTGCTATGCCATGTTATGTGTTCTGCTGTATTTGTGGACATATACATCCTTTACAACCTCTTTGTAATCGAAAAAAACTGTATGTATTTGTAGGGACGCAACCTTGCTCGGGCAGTTGACTTTTCTTTGTCCCGAATTGGCTTGTACCGGTCCGCGTGACATAAAATGCATCTATCTTTATCATTGTTCTCCTTGTAGTACAATATGCAACCGTTTCGACAATAATCTATCTTTTCGTAGCCTAATCCGAGTTTTCATATCATCATCTTTGACTTGTAAAAGTTTTCAAGCAACTCCTTCGATCCTTTTGGCAACAACTCTCTAACAAACTGAATTATCCGGTCGTAGCATTCCTTCGGCAAATTAAAATCAGACTTGAGGTTCAACAACCGCATCACCACCGACAGGATAAAATGATAATCATAACCCGGATATAATGTAGTATCGATATTCTTGAACATATCATAGAATTCCTTCGTATCAGGATTTGAATCCTCTGGATCAAAACTTGGACCGGCCACATCAAATACCAACTCACGCGCCCATTTTTGTGGTCGATATTTAAAGTTATCTCTAAGAGTGGACTCTTCTACCTCAATATTGAAGGAGAAATAATATTGAGGAGTCAAAGGTTCTCCTTTAGCCATCCACTCCTTGTAGTTTCGGTACAAAATCCTTCTTGTAGAGATGCTCCCCATGAGATCCACCTCTTTGAATGGTATATTATGATATTTGATACAAGGGCACTTAATGAGCCTCACATCCATGAAATAAGGTTGACTACTGGCGTATTTGAGATATTCCTCAACGTCCGCCTTAAAATTATTTGTCAAACCAATCCTACTCTCATGTCGCTGATTGTACATCTACGATCGATCGGCTAAGTATCGACTCATTGTTCAAACCAATTCTGTATGTACGTACCCTATATATTCAAACAATATGGATTAAATACAAGTATAAAAAACTTAAAGAATAAGAATATTCTAACTTAGTACTTAATTGTCACGCCCCAAAACCAGAATACTGGAGAGCGGGGACGGAAAAAGCCAGCTACATACACCAGAGTACTCTATACCCCGAGATACGGTTATGGCTGTCTAGACATGTGAGGATTTACTCTACAATCCAACGGGCATTCTTGGGTCAAGAGTCCTAGTTATCTCAATCTCAAGAGAGCAATAAGTTACAAGAAGTATAATCACCAAACATATAATAGTAAGGCATCCCAAACTATACATACATAGATGATAATGAAGCTAGTTACCAAAATGAAGAACTAACAGAGTGCAATATTACATGATCAGCTCTAGCTATAGTCTAGAATATACTTTACATGTAGGCCCGTATACTAGAATATCAAGTATCAAACATGAACTAAATACGTGCTCAGTGGCTAAACGTCCCAAAAGTACAAGTATAAGATCGGGTGGGTGATGAAGAAGAAACCCACTTAAGTCCTCGGGTATTCCTCGTGTTCACCATTTGGAGTCGGGATGTACAGAAGATCCTGCGATGTTGTTCCAAAATCTAGCCATACAAAACCAGTGGGGTCTGACCCCAAAATAGCAAAGTACCACAAGGGAACAACTTAAGAAACTAAAACCAGCATGTAAACATTCAATGGCATAAGGAAATATAAATAAGTAGTTAAGCAGTTTAAGGAATCAGTAACGGGTACAGTTCAGGATTAGTAGCTGGATAATTCAAGATAAGACATGATTAAAAAACCTGCAATCATGGCCAAACATGACCTACGTCTTACTACCATTAACTAACTAAGGTTATCATAATCCTGGTTACTAACAAATATAGTTGAGATTCCATACAGCCACATGTCTTGCAGACTATCCAGGTTATCCAGATGTAAGAGTACATAGCATAGATTAATTAAGTATAAAGTATTTTTTGGTAAATTTCAATACTCGATGGTGTGCTAGACGTTTTTCCCTCTCGACGGAGAGCTCCAAATCCATTAGGTGTCGCTGAGATACTGGGATTGCATGTAGCCAGTAAATCTCTCTAGATTCTTCTAGATAATTCTTCTAGTTATTAACTTAGGCAAGTTATCAAGGATTCCTGACCGTGGTGCTCAAAAATTTGTCTTAGACATGATACAAGATTAGACAATAGCTTGACAAGTACAATAAGGACAGGGACAAGAAATACACTATGAGAATTTATCTATTCAGTACAAATATTTTAATTCTGGAGATTCTAGCATGTCAGGAGTAAG
This sequence comes from Iris macrosiphon, assembly GCA_036927795.1. Classification (NCBI taxonomy): domain Eukaryota; kingdom Viridiplantae; phylum Streptophyta; class Magnoliopsida; order Asparagales; family Iridaceae; genus Iris; species Iris macrosiphon. Next base: position 18,868,978 of record JAYESA010000011.1, on the reverse strand, counting down.
CTAGTCGAGCCACTATCCAGTTTATCAGTACATGTCGAGTATCTGGAGTCAGGGATTAAGTTCACTCAGTACAAGTCAGGTGCCGGGAGTTCTCAGTTTAATAATGCCATTACATTCCATGTTCTGGTAAGTATAGCATCCATGTTATAAGCAATTAGAAGTAACATGCATCATATGAATTTAACTAATTGGGCCAAGCACAAGGAGTACATAATCCATAAGAGAAGATATAATAAAGAAAAATATTGCTAATATAAGAGCTAGAAGTGCAGGAGATGAGCTGGCCGGAGGCAAAAAAATTGGCCGCATGCATCAAACTGGCTGCATGAATCAAACTGGCCTCATGGGTTACCGTAAGGTCCACTCCTGTCATGCCCCAGTCCCAAAATACCGTGGGACCAGACTCGTGGCAATGGCCAGCAGTACGCACCGATGGACAAACCCAATTTAATGGATCCATCAGGGCATACTTAAGCTGTAATATAACAATGTCTACGACAACATGGCACAACTAATCTCATCCACACAAGATATAAAATATGATCCACAGAATAACTAAGGAATGTAAATCATCAATCAGTCTCAACAAGTGCTTCGGGGAACAACCCGATAAATATCTGATACATGGTTCAACAGACCATAAATAAATGACTGAAATAAATAAATAAATACTGAGCATAGAACAAGGATGCTCAGGCAAAGTCTTTAGCTAACACCTCGTCCTCGGGTGTTGGTCCAGCTCCTGCTTCGGTCCCGTAAATCTCGGGATAAACCTCGTCTGCAAAATCCGGGGACAAAATCCGAATCCAGGTCCTCAGGGGACATAGCAAGGTACAAGAAAGCTCATGCCAAAATGAGTAAATAAACAGTGCAGCAAATAACTAAATGAAGTAATAGGGTAAATATGTAACCAATCTAAGTGAAATGCAAGTGAGAGCAGCACGAGTCTCAGGCTGAGCCACTACAAGCTCTGTGTCGGGGAGCCGGTAGCGGTAATAACCGGTAGTGGGTCTAGCTCTGCTCCGAGAGTCTACGACCTCTCAATAATAGAAGATATATATATGTAAACAGCCTGTAGCCTGTGTGTCTCTCCCCACCCAATGTAACCACGCATATCATGACCATAACGTCTCATGCCCATGTCAAGCGCGATCATAGCTAAATGCAACCAGTCATAAAGTATCTAAGAATATAATGTCCATGTCCTGTATCCTATACAGAATCACCACGAATATCTCGGGAAAATCCTGTCTCATGAATAGTGTCAAGTGTCCTGGGCCATAGGTACTCGATAAGACAAGTACGAGAATAAAGTGTCACGAATGTCCATCTCTAGATGACAGTACCCAACACTGCGTACAGTGTCGACACCCGACTGATAATCGGACGCTAAGTACGTCACACGGTCCTAGGTTAAGCATGCACAGCGCTAAAGTAAAGCAAGGAGTATAAGTAATAATACTGCAGAGTTTGGCAAGGTACACTTGCCTGATGTCCGAATACCAACAACTGTCCCTGTATCGGTGGATCCGGTAGGTACTACTCCAAAAGCTGTAATAAACATCACCAATACTCTCAGAAGATGTCAAATAGCTAGAAATGCCTGTCCTTACGTCCAATTTGGACACAAGGGCAAAAAGGTCATTTTCCGGGCCAAAGCGGGTTCCACATGTGGGCTACTTTACACCGAAAAACGCATCAGGGTCAAAGGTCTCCAAATTTCTCAAACTCAGTGTCAACAAGTCAGGAACGATGATACGAACCCAACGGAACTTCCAGAATTGGATTCCGATGAGCCGATCTCAAAATCACCCGTCATGTGGAGCCTGTGGGGCCCACGATACGTGATTTTGTCAACGTTCTCGGAATCGGACCAAACTTGGGTCACAGGACCAGCGTATTGCTACGAGTCCGATGGCGCAAGTTTCGTCTCGATCCGACGTGTGTACACAAAGTTACAGCGTGTTCCAGAAAGGTCGGATACGGGGTGTCGTCGGCGGATACGCGTTGATTCCGGGGTGCACGCACCTCCGAATCGACTTCTGCGAAATTCCACACGACCGTATCAACGTCGCGCACAGTTCGGTAAAGACCGCGTGCGACCAAGTCGTCCCGATTGGCGGGGCGAACTCAGTTCCGGGGTGAAACAGGGCATTGTTTTTCCTGTTTTTGGATCGCGGTGTGCGATCACCACAGGACGCGATGCCCCGAGCGAGTTGCACGGGCACCGAGAGGGTTATACAGTCTACGTGTAGCAACTAACGGAATTGAAATTGAAGCTGCGATGAGGGAGAAATCGGTACCTGAACAGGGCCCCGTGAATCTGTTTTTCACGTGTCCGTGAGTCACTTTGACGCGAGCTGAGTCCTGGTCGAGGATTCCCGTGTCCTCGCGAGTCTGGGCTAGGGTTCAGATCAGAGGTCAGCGGAGTCCCGCCGAAGTGGTCGGGCTTGGGTGTTGACGGCCTAGCGGCGGCGAGGTCCTAGGGCTGTCGTCGGTTCGGGGAGGACTGCCTCGGTGGTCGATTGTCGGGTCGACTCGGGGATGCGGCTGAGCGGTGAAGTCGGCGGCCTGGTCGACGATGAGAGGGCTCTGGAGGCGGCCTGAAACGAAGAGCCAAGGGCTGACGCGGGGGCGCGACTGCTCAAGGCGACGCGTCGAGGGGCGGCTCGATCGTTCGAGCAAGGGAGAGCGGTCAGGCGCGGCTGTCGGCGCTGGACTCGGTGGATGGGGGAGTTGTCGTGAAGATGGCGGCGGAAACTTAGGGTTTAGGTTAGGGCTAGGCACGAACGCCGAGGAGGAGCTTTATAGGGCTGCTACAGGAGTTTCCGGCAGCCTAGGGTTTGCAGCGGGTCGGGTTCCGCAGCGGTTCGGGTCTGACCCGTTCTGGTGGGTTTGATCCGGGTTGGGTCGAGCTTGGTTTGGTTCGGTTTAAAAACCAATAGCTTTTAGTCCTCAAATCGTTGCTCCGGAGTCCAATAAATTCACCGAAAAATGCCATGCGTCCGATTTTCCATTTTACCCAATAAATTATTATTTCCAGAATATTTTAACCCCAATAGGCAACACTTAAAATTCTTTAACCCATAATTACCTTTGTTATAAATTCCAGAAAAATACCGAAAATACGGGAAAATTATTCTAAAATTTATTCTGAAAATTTAGGGTGTTTACAATCTTCCCTCCTTAAAAGGATTGCGTCCTCGCAATCAAAGAATAAGCTACTCAAGAAAGAGTTATGGAAATACAAGGTGGCCTAGTTTACAACTGCCTACTCGAACAAGTGGGGGTAACGCTGGCGCATATTATCTTCTCGTTCCCAAGTCGATTCGCCTGGTGAATGATGTTTCCATGCTACACGAACCAGTCTGATCGTCTGTCCCCGCAATGTCTTCTCACTGACGTCGAGGATGCCAACTGGTTGTTCTTCATATCTCAAGCTTGGGCCCACTGCAATCTCTGAATGATCGACTACGTGACTTGGGTCGGTCACGTACCTTCGCAGCTGCGAGACGTGGAATACGTCATGCACTCCCTCTAAGGATGGAGGTAATGCAAGACGATAAGCCACCTCACCAACGCGCTCTAGAATGTCAAATGGTCCAATATACCTTGGGCTCAACTTGCCTCTGCTCCCAAATCGAATAGTACCTCGAGTGGGCGAAATCCTCAAGAATACGTGATCTCCTTCTTTGAACTCTAGGGGACGCCTGTGCGTATCTGCCCAATGGTTCTGTATCTGCTTTACCTTCTCCACTGTCTGCGTTACCAATTCAGGACCCAGTATTTGACGTTCACCAACGTCACTCCAACATATAGGCGATCTGCACTTCCTTCCGTATAAAGCTTCAAATGGTGCCATCTGGATGCTGGCCTGATAACTGTTGTTGTAGGAGAACTCCACTAAGTGCAAATGATCTTCCCAAGATCCTCCGAAGTCTAGCATACATGATCTCAACATGTCCTCCAATATCTGAATGGTGCGCTCCGATTGGCCATCTGTCTGTGGGTGGTATGCCGTGCTGAACTTGAGTCTGGTGCCCAGACTCTCTTGCATGCTTCTCCAGAAATGAGATGTAAATCTCGAATCTCGATCCGATACGATACTAACAGGTACTCCATGAAATTTGACGATTTGTCGCATATACATGTCGGCTAGTACCTCTGTGGACTGTCCCACTCTAAATGGCAAGAAGTGTGCCGATTTAGTGAGTCTATCCACGATAACCCATACTGCGTCTCTTCCGCTGGGGCTCCTCGGAAATCCTGTGACAAAATCCATCGTGATGTGCTCCCACTTCCATTCTGGTATAGGAAGCGGCTGTAACATACCTGCAGTCCTCTGATGTTCGGCCTTTACTTGCTGACAGACTAAACATTTGGCCACAAATCTCGCAATCTCCCTTTTCATTCCATGCCACCAGTAATACTGTCTCAAGTCTCGGTACATCTTGGTTCCTCCAGGGTGAACAGAGTACATAGAGCTATATGCTTCGGTCATTAACTCCTGTCTCAATTCTCCATTTGGAACATACAGGCGGTTTCCAAACCTCAATGTCCCGTCTTCGTGAATGCGAAGTCCTGTCTGAATGCCTGCTTCTGTTCTCTCTTTGAGTCTTCGGAATCTAGCATCGGTGGGCAATACTTCCTTGATCTTCTCCACGAGTGATGACTGAATCTCAAGGTTAGCCATCAAGCCATCCTGTCCTGGTAAAACAACCTCTATCTGAAGCTCCTGTAGATCTCTCAATAACTCTGGCTGCATCGTCAAGAAATACGCCGTAGGCTTCCTGCTGAGTGCGTCTGCAACAACATTCGCCTTTCCAGGATGATACTGCAGATCTATGTCAAAATCTACCATCAGTTCCAGCCAGCGTCTCTGCCTCATGTTAAGCTCCTTCTGAGTATACACATACTTCAGACTCTTGTGATCAGTAAAGATTTCTACCCTCTCTCCATAAAGATAGTGCCTCCATATCTTCAACGCAAAAATAACTGCTGCTAGCTCCAGATCATGTGTTGGGTAGTTCTTCTCGTGGACCTTCAACTGTCTCGACGCATAAGCAATGACTTTGCCATGTTGCATCAAAACACATCCTAGTCCACTGCCTGATGCATCACTGTAAACAACAAAACCTCCTGACCCTGAAGGAAGAGTCAAGACAGGTGCTGTTGTTAATCTTCTCTTCAATTCTTCGAAGGCCTTCTGGCAGTCTTCTGTCCATATAAACTCCTGGTCCTTTCGTGTCAGCTTTGTCATCGGTTCTGCAATCCTCGAGAAATTCTCTACAAACCTTCGGTAATATCCCGCAAGTCCGAGAAAACTTCTCACTTCTGCAACTGATGTTGGTGTAGGCCAAGTCTCTATTGCCGCAACTTTCTCTGGATCTACTGAAAGTCCTTCTCCTGAGATGATATGTCCCAAGAAAGGTACTTTGTCCATACAGAACTCACACTTACTGAGTTTGGCATATAACTTCTCCTGTCTCAAGGTCTCTAACACGATTCTGAGATGCTCCTCGTGCTCTTCGTGGCTCTTGGAATATATGAGAATATCGTCGATGAATACAACCACAAATTTATCCAAGAACTGATGGAAGACTTTGTTCATTAAACTCATAAATACTGCTGGCGCATTGGTTAAACCAAACGGCATCACCAAGAACTCATAATGTCCATACTTGGTCCTGAAAGCTGTCTTCGGGATGTCTTCCTTCCTTACTTTGATCTGATGATAGCCGGATCGAAGGTCAATCTTCGAAAATACCCTTGCCCCACTCAATTGATCGAATAGATCATCAATGCGTGGTAAGGGATACCTGTTCTTGATAGTCACAGCATTCAGTGCCCTGTAGTCAATGCACAATCGTACTGTTCCATCCTTCTTCGGTACAAATAATATGGGTGCTCCCCAAGGTGAAACACTGGGCCGAATGAAACCCTTCTCCAAAAGATCATCAACCTGTTCCTTCAACTCCACTAACTCCTTAGGTGCTAGCCGATATACTGATGAAGTGATTGGCTCTGCTCCTGGAGTTAAGTCTATTGTGAATTCTATTTCCCGATCAGGCGGTAAACCTGGAAGATCATCGGGAAATACATCCATAAATTCTGAGATGACTCTTGGGTAACCTGTCTCCCCTTCTACAGATAGTACCCTAAGAGTAGGCTGAACTCCTTGCTCTACTGCTCCTCGAAGAAACTCAAATTCTGGATGCTCAGGCGGTCTAAATATAACCTTTCCAAGCCGACAATCAAGGGTCGCATGATACTGACTTAACCAGTCCATACCAAGTACGACATCATAGTCAGGCATCGAAAAGATTAGAAATTGAGCTCGCATCTCTCGTCCACAAACTACTACAGAACATGATCTACAGACATCACTAACCGGGATAATTCCACCTCCCGTAAGAATTCTCTTCCTCTTCGGAAGGGGTGCGGTAGCTACTCTATGGGTGGCTACAAAGCTAGCTGCTATAAATGAATGCGATGCTCCAGAATCAAATAATGCTACAGCTGGTAATGAAGCTACTAAAATAGTACCTGCGATGACCTCGCCTGCTGTAGTCTCCTGCTCAACAGCTAATGGGAATGCCTGTCCTCGTCCCTGAGCTGGACCTCTCTGCTGCTGCTGCTGCTGCTGCTGGAATAGGGCTGCCTGTGGTGCCAGTGGTGGTCTCTGCTGATTCCCTCCTGGGGCTGGTGGCCTGACGCCTCCAACTCCTGCCTGCTGTGCTCCTACCGCTGGATAAACTGGTCGTGGTGCAGGCAAGGCTAGTCTCGGTGCTCCCTCTCTGCGCTCGGTGCAGTCCCTGGAAAAATGCTGGTTGGATCCGCAGCTCAAACATAGTCCCAACTTACGCCTGCATTCCTTCTTAATGTGTCCTACCTTGCCGCAGTGGTGACAAGTAGGAAGAGGTCTGTCCCTAGGTGCTGCTCTATCTGGTATACCCCTCTGGGTTCGCTTTGCTGAATCCCCATGTGCTGGCCTGGATGGTGCTGATGTGATAGGCCTCTTCAGGTTAGACTCCCTTTTAGTGACGCGCTCCAAGCGTCGGGCTGCTGCAAGGACTTCGGTATAAGATGTGGGTGCTACCGATCCAATCAATCTCTGAAGCTCGAACTTCAGTCCGTCAAAGAACTTTTCAGCTTTCTCTTCTTCCGTTGAAATCAATGTCGGGGCAAAGCGGCTCAGGCGAATAAATTCTGCGTTGTATTCCTCCACTGACATGTTTCCTTGGATAAGGCGGTTGAACCTGTCTCTGAGCTCTGACCGTGCGACTGCTGGAATATACATCTCTTGGAAGAGTCTGGAGAACTCTTCCCATGTGACTCGGTCCTGTCCAAGCCTCCTCTCTTCTGCTAACCACCAGTGATGTGCATTCTCAGTTAACTGCATTCTGACGGCAGTCATCCACTTCTCTCTAGGAAGTTCAGCGGCTTCCAACTGATTCTGTATGTTTGTGAGCCACTCATGAACTTCCGTTGGCCCTTCTTTACCAGAAAATGTGCGAGAATTGAGATGACGGAAATCGGTGATAGATCCCGTCGCTGTTCGCCTTGCTGGTGGATTTGCCTGCTCCAATGCGGATACCAGACTGTTCCTCAGATACTCGGCCTCCTGCCGATGGGCCTCTTGCTGAATCTGTTGCTGTGCTTGCATCATAGCATACATCATCTGGAACATCTGTTGTCTGTCCATGGCTTGTCCTGGCGGGAATACTGGCATCTGGGGAGTGAACTGTGGTGGAGGTGGGATGTCATCTCTCCGGAACCTTGGATGAGGCTGTCCGGTTTGATCACTCTGCGATGCTTGTCCACCATCCCCTGGTGTCACTCCGTCTCCATAAGTAACCACAGCGTCGTGTGGCGTATCCAAGGGAATATCATCTCTGTTCCCGGAATCCATTGCTCTGCAACCAAAGGATAAACTGTAAGAACGCTCAGAGGAATCAATACAGGATGCAGTTCAAGTAACAAATTTCGAGTTCGATATAGAGTTCAACAATGGTTAAATAATGGATGAGAACCTAGAACTTATCCTATCCTTAGGGCAGGCTGGTTCGGTCCCTAAGTTGAAACCGAACTATTTAGTCGTAGACCTGCATGGGCCACCACAAAAACCATGTCACGCCCCAGTCCTAAAATACCGTGGGACCAGACTCGTGGCAATGGCCAGCAGTACGCACCGATGGACAAACCCAATTTAATGGATCCATCAGGGCATACTTAAGCTGTAATATAACAATGTCTACGACAACATGGCATAACTAATCTCATCCACACAAGATATAAAATATGATCCACAGAATAACTAAGGAATGTAAATCATCAATCAGTCTCAACAAGTGCTTCGGGGAACAACCCGATAAATATCTGATACATGGTTCAACAGACCATAAATAAATGACTGAAATAAATAAATAAATACTGAGCATAGAACAAGGATGCTCAGGCAAAGTCTTCAGCTAACACCTCGTCCTCGGGTGTTGGTCCAGCTCCTGCTCCGGTCCCGTAAATCTCGGGATAAACCTCGTCTGCAAAATCTGGGGACAAAATCCGAATCCAGGTCCTCAGGGGACATAGCAAGGTACAAGAAAGCTCATGCCAAAATGAGTAAATAAACAGTGCAGCAAATAAATAACTAAATGAAGCAATAGGGTAAATATGTAACCAATCTAAGTGAAATGCAAGTGAGAGCAGCACGAGTCTCAGGCTGAGCCACTACAAGCTCTGTGTCGGGGAGCCGGTAGCGGTAATAACCGGTAGTGGGTCTAGCTCTGCTCCGAGAGTCTACGACCTCTCAATAATAGAAGATATATATATGTAAACAGCCTGTAGCCTGTGTGTCTCTCCCCACCCAATGTAACCACGCATATCATGACCATAACGTCTCATGCCCATGTCAAGCGCGATCATAGCTAAATGCAACCAGTCATAAAGTATCTAAGAATATAATGTCCATGTCCTGTATCCTATACAGAATCACCACGAATATCTCGGGAAAATCCTGTCTCATGAATAGTGTCAAGTGTCCTGGGCCATAGGTACTCGATAAGACAAGTACGAGAATAAAGTGTCACGAATGTCCATCTCTAGATGACAGTACCCAACACTGCGTACAGTGTCGACACCCGACTGATAATCGGACGCTAAGTACGTCACACGGTCCTAGGTTAAGCATGCACAGCGCTAAAGTAAAGCAAGGAGTATAAGTAATAATACTGCAGAGTTTGGCAAGGTACACTTGCCTGATGTCAGAATACCAACAACTGTCCCTGTATCGGTGGATCCGGTAGGTACTACTCCAAAAGCTGTAATAAACATCACCAATAGTCTCAGAAGATGTCAAATAGCTAGAAATGCCTGTCCTTACGTCCAATTTGGACACAGGGGCAAAAAGGCCATTTTCCGGGCCAAAGCGGGTTCCACATGTGGGCCACTTTACACCGAAAAACGCATCAGGGTCAAAGGTCTCCAAATTCCTTAAACTCAGTGTCAACAAGTCAGGAACGATGATACGAACCCAACGGAACTTCCAGAATTGGATTCCGATGAGCCGATCTCAAAATCACCCGTCATGTGGAGCCTGTGGGGCCCACGATACGTGATTTTGTCAACGTTCTCGGAATCGGACCAAACTTGGGTCACAGGACCAGCGTATTGCTACGAGTCCGATGGCGCAAGTTTCGTCTCGATCCGACGTGTGTACACAAAGTTACAGTGTGTTCCAGAAAGGTCGGATACGGGATGTCGTCGGCGGATACGCGTTGATTTCGGGGTGCACGCACCTCCGAATCGACTTCTGTGAAATTCCACACGACCGTATTAACGTCGCGCACAGTTCGGTAAAGACAGCGTGCGACCAAGTCGTCCCGATTGGCGGGGCGAACTCAGTTCCGGGGTGAAACAGGGCGTTGTTTTTCCTATTTTTGGATCGCGGTGTGCGATCACCACAGGACGCGACGCACCGAGCGAGTTGCACGGGCACCGAGAGGGTTATACAGTCTACGTGTAGCAACTGACGGAATTGAAATTGAAGCTGCGATGAGGGAGAAATCGGTACCTGAACAGGGCCCCGTGAATCTATTTTTCACGTGTCCGTGAGTCACTTTGACGCGAGCTGAGTCCTGGTCGAGGATTCCCGTGTCCTCGCGAGTCTGGGCTAGGGTTCAGATCAGAGGTCAGCGGAGTCCCGCCGAAGTGGTCGGGCTTGGGTGTTGACGGCCTAGCGGCGGCGAGGTCCTAGGGCTGTCGTCGGTTCGGGGAGGACTGCCTCGGTGGTCGATTGTCGGGTCGACTCGGGGATGCGGCTGAGCGGTGAAGTCGGCGGCCTGGTCGACGATGAGAGGGCTCTGGAGGCGGCCTGAAACAAAGAGCCAAGGGCTGACGCGGGGGCACGACTGCTCAAGGCGACGCGTCGAGGGGCGGCTCGATCGTTCGAGCAAGGGAGAGCGGTCAGGCGCGGCTGTCGGCGCTGGACTCGGTGGATGGGGGAGTTGTCGTGAAGATGGCGGCGGAAACTTAGGGTTTAGGTTAGGGCTAGGCACGAACGCCGAGGAGGAGCTTTATAGGGCTGCTACAGGAGTTTCCGGCAGCCTAGGGTTTGCAGCGGGTCGGGTTCCGCAGCGGTTCGGGTCTGACCCATTCTGGTGGGTTTGATCCGGGTTGGGTCGAGCTTGGTTTGGTTCGGTTTAAAAACCAATAGCTTTTAGTCCTCAAATCGTTGCTCCGGAGTCCAATAAATTCACCGAAAAATGCCATGCGTCCGATTTTCCATTTTACCCAATAAATTATTATTTCCAGAATATTTTAACCCCAATAGGCAACACTTAAAATTCTTTAACCCACAATTACCTTTGTTATAAATTCCAGAAAAATACCAAAAATACGGGAAAATTATTCTAAAATTTATTCTGAAAATTTAGGGTGTTTACAACTCCTCGGGACAAGGGTTGAGTGATAGAAAATAAATACAAGGCCAGGAAGTGACTAGCCAATAAAGCGTGTCAGAGAAGTGACCGATGTGACTGGCCAATAAATTAATTATAGTTTAATTCAGAGACCAGCAGGCTTTCGAGGACATGCTCGGGTCAACTCAGAGAATACTGGTGGTCTGCTTTGACCAGCAGGCTTTCGAGGACATGCTCTCTGGGGATAGCACGATTCCTTCTCCAAGGCAAACAAAGTCTAAGAAGACCCGCAGGACATGGGTCGCAAAGGCCGCTGTGCCTCATCCAACTGTAGAACTTGCGTTCCCCGTCTCTCTCTCTCTGCCGCAGGAACCACATATCATGCGTACACTGTTTATGCGGCAACCCCTTCCAACAAGAAGGGTGCTTGGCACCAGAAGACCTGCAGAATATGGATTACAAAAGCCGTTGTGCCTCAACCAACTACGGAGCATCTACTCCCTGTCTCCCTCTATGATGCTAAAGATCCATAATATGCGTCCACCCAGTCTGACCCTGTCCATGCAGCGATCGGAAAAGGTGCGCAGTCCCCAAACTCTAGCAAACAAAAATACCACGATGCCAGAACTTCGGGTACTGAGGTATGTTCCATGCGGCCACAACAGAAGCCGCATAGTTCGGTAGCCACAGGCAAAGGTCCACATGCGGCACCGATCCTTGGTCACAGGCAAATGTCCATATATGGCCCGGACAGCGACAAGAGTTTCATCTTTGATCAAATTTCATGTAGCACTGACATCATGCGCTTTGCTAAAAAAATAAAAGATGTGAGGTTGGACTCTTCCTACTATGCACGTCGCGTGCTAGAACAAAGAAGTCTAAGACAATACGAGCTCGCCCAGCTCAAGCAATTGTTCATTCCACCAACTGTCAGTAGGTAGCACTTACTATGCGAGGCACTGACAGAAAGTCATACAAGACCGGCCTATGCACCCAGCCGCAGCGAAAAATGGACAGGGTCCGTCTCGAAGAAGAATCTATCAACTACTAGGGGTAGTTCTTCCTCAGAACCCCTAGGGGTTACACAAGCTGGGGGTAGTAACCCTCAGACCTATACAATAATCTGACATTCCGAGGAGATAACGATTCCCAAGGAATGAACGCTGAAGTCCCTGGGGGTAGGCACCCTCAGAAAGAAGACGCCGCTCCTACGCTAGGGGTAGTACTCCCTATGAGTCCGAACTGGACGTGATACTTCCAACCTTCCCTGACGACTATTCGTTACAAGAGTCCAAAGCGAAAAGTGCTACGTCTACTGTCCCATCCATCTCTTCTCATATAAGAACGATATACATGGCAGGGGACGAGCATGAAGGCCATAGTGATCGGCAGCGCCGTGAGGCCCTCGATACCATGATGCAAACCATGAGCGAATCAATGCAAGCCTTGACCTAAGCCATGCTAGACATCAAGGCAAGTGTAGCCTCCCAGTTAACAAGGGCCTCAGGTCAAACAAATCAGGACTATGGGACAAATGGGGACTCGAATGCAACCGCTCCATCTGTATGTGGCCATCATGCTCTACCAGGACCATATGCTTCTTTTGCATCAGATGAAGCCCGAGAAGCGATAAGGGAAGCCCGAGAACTCCGTGCTTGTCTGGACTCACTGGGAAGTAGGGACACACTACGTGAGCTCGGGATACGACAACCATACCCTCCCGAGTGGAGGGATATGCCATATACGTCCAAGTACAAACCCTTCAATCTAAACCCATATGACAGGGAGACATCCCCCGTCAGTACATGAGTTATTTTGAGACATCAACGAGGGCACCTACCTCGCAGTGATGCTCTCCTCACTAAGCTCTTTGTGGGGGCATTGTCCGGAGTAGCATTTGACAGGTTCTACAGTCTTCCAGATAACTGTATCTCCTCGTTTGACAATCTCAAGGGTCTTTTTCTCAAAAGATTCTACGACGGAGGAAGCGACATGACATTGTCCTAACTTAACCAAGAAGCCCGAGCAAAAGTCGGCTGAGGTTCCAAAGCCCTATGAGACTTACTCCTTTGAAGATGACAATGTCATGCTGTTATGCCCCACTTCCCAAGATACAGTGAGCCAGGTACGTAACTACATCTCCAGGCTACGCCCCATACGAATACTATCGTACCCGTATCAGCGATTGTCGCCTGTATAATTCTAGGATGGAATGCAAGTTATACTAAAATACTTTATTACTACAAACTATAATTATACAATGCAGATTTAAGTACAACTATACAAGTCTTTACAACAAAACTCTCTTAATTTCCATAGTTCCAGCGACAAAATATTATTTGTTGTATTCCCTGAAAACCACTTGAAGATTACTCCTCAACTTCGTCCGCATCATATATAGGTAGCATTTCACCAGGAACTTCATCTTTCGCTAGTGAACAATAGTAGGTTGTCAGAACAACAACAAGTCCTCGGTCAAGAACGGTTAGGAAATAAAAATATTATATAATACAGTAAGGCACAAAAAGGAATAACTTCTGTATATAAAGTAGGAAAGTAAATTTTATAATTATACCTAAGACTCGAATAATTTCTAAACTAGTATTCTTATAAGGTCTAACAATTCAAACAATACAAATCCCTATGTCACTACCATAATACACAAACAATTTTTCTAAATGATGATGCAAATTGGAGAACAATTCTTTGAATAACCACTTTAATTAGTTTTTCATCAATAATCCCGTACAACAGGAATCAGGTTGTAACTTAGTGGCACGATGCTTAAAATCTAGCCCTGCCTCTTATGGGCTTAACAATTAAATTTCTAATTCACCCATTTGATGTTTTAAATCGAAATATGTGTGTTTATATTCAGGTACAATTAACTCAGACTGGGTGGCACGGTGTTATAATCTGGCCCTGCCTCTCATGGGCTTTAACATGTAACTTAGATTGGGTAGCATGGTGTTATAATCCAGTTCTGCCTCTCATAAGCTTAAACAGGTAAGTGAGCTAAGCCTCACACACTCTATTTGCAAGGCCTTGCGAAAGAGCTTAATTGCTGATCAGCTTTTGTTTTTGTTATTATATTGTAGGATTTCGTAGGTGGAATTTAAGTTGTTCTCTCCCGGCCAATGCTCTCTAACCTAAAGCTACAAACAACCATATTTTATTACTTTATTAATTCTCTGTTCTGTATTTCTTATGTATTAATAGTATGCAATAATATATTTTCAAAGTATATCAGGATATAGGTTTACCATATCTTTACTATTTTTAGGAAACATATATCAGGGTTAAAAGTCCTTCTAATTTCAGGACAAGTATTAGGACACATAATTCCAAGAATTATTATTTCTTCCAATTTTATACAGAGGCGACAATAACATGGATTTAAACTTTTAAGTTGTAGTTACGTGGCTCGTGTCCGTGACCTACGATTCCTAGACTCTGGATAATCGTCCCCTAGTTAAATAAAATATTCTAAGATTGAGGGTTAAAATATTTGTAATATTCTGGATTTTGAATTTTGGTTAACTCCCAAAATTTTGGCAGAGTTTTCTTTTTATTTTATGCTCCAGAAAATTTAACAGTTTAAATACGAGAACCGGAGCAACCCTTCGTAGTATTCTCCGGGTTCGCCGACCCCTTCGGTGGAGCAACTCTCAACACCGGATTGCACGCAATATAATATATATACAAGAATATAAGTAAAACTTTTCTTACCTTGGCAAGTTAGCAAGTTTGCATTTAATATTTATAGGCACTAATCAAGTCAAAGAACATATTTTGTAAGAAACATGATATCCAAGTCTAAGTTCTAATAAAAATCAAGCTACTTAACAAATGTAGGGTATTAGTCCTAGAAGTCCAAAGAAAAGAGTCCAAGTCAAAATCTACTAAAGAAGCAACAATTTTTGTTTTTGACAAAATCAATAATCCAAAATTTACTAATTTAGTCGTGTATGTCCAAAGACATTAACAAAATAGGCTGTGTGTCTCCAAGGTCCAAGATTAGAGTAACCTATACATTTGCATGTCCACAACCAATAAATTTAGCTAATTCTACTGTACTATTCCACTAATTACACTAAATTAAGCATTTGGACAGAATTAATATCACAGAGAATATTAATAAAAGCTACTAGTTTCTTAGTATATTACTAAGTCTAAATAATTAGAACATATTCGTATGTCATACTTGGAAGCTTCAAAATCTATGATCAGTTGGGTAAGTCTATATTATAAATACTTACATATTTATCTAACAATAGAACGCACATTTGCTTACGAACCTCTATACAAGGTATATCATGGAAGAAAATCTTGTTAACTATATTTATTTATATAGATATATACATAATAATGCCCAAAGTCTAAATTACTTCTATCATGACCAAAATTGTTTTAAAACTAACTTTTTGTACTCAAACATTCCATATCGTGTCCAAATTTCGTATCCAAACTATTTATGCCCTAACTATTTGTGTCCATTACTTTGAATCATATCAAAAATTTCGTATCCAAATTTCGTATCCAAACTATTTACAACCTTATTTTGAATGACAAAAACTCATATATATATATATATATATATATATATATATTGCTAGAAATTAACCTAAATATAAAATTTTAGAAATAATTTGGAGAAAGAGGAGTTTATACCAAGGTTGAAGTAGAGAAAGAAGGAGGAGTTTGTTGGAGGAGGAAGGAGAAGCCGGAGAAGGGGATCACGGGCCATGGGCGGTGACGTCCGACGGCACGACGGGCGACGTCGATTCCAACGACGGGCGGCGGGGTGGTCGGCGGCGGCGGCAGGCGTGGGTCCAGCGGCAGCAGCAACGGTATTTGCAGTAGCAGTAGCAAATAGGTGGGGAATGAGGGAAGGATGAAGGTGATATGAAGAAGAGGAGTTAAAAAAGAGGAAAGATGGTACAGGTGATGGAAATAAGAGGGAGGGGTTAGGTTCATTGGAAAGGGAAGAAGGGTTAAGGAGAAGACATATGGCTTATGAAAAATGAAGAAGAAGAGGAATGAATATATGTGTAAAGGATGGTGATGAGTCAAGGGAAAAGTTACGGTGGGTTGATGGTTTGTCCCCCATTGTTTGGGTTTTATTCATTAAAGCCCCCCTCACAATCCAAGTATTTATGATAAAGCCAAATTGCAAATTGATATTTTCATAAACCTAATATATATATATATATATATATATATATATATATATATATATATATATATATCAAATAAAATAGAAATAATAGTAAATAAATAATAAAAAAATACAGCAGCTATGACACATGCCCATCTTCGATGTACTAATGAAGGGTGGTAAGCTTCGGCTCCGCGATGTCAAGCGCCCTGTAGAGACAACCGAAATAAACAACCTGAAGTACTGCCACTTTATCGGTGTCACGCCCCGATCTCCCGCAGGCTAATCGGCCGTCCCCGCTAGGCGGGAATCACCCTAGCCAGCGCTCCCGCGGGACGATCGCTTCGACCCATCCGGGCGTGATGCCGCACGAGCGTGATCCACGCCCGTGCAAGGCCAGGGTTCATTGGATGGCGGTAAGAATTCTAAGCCACAGAGTCGCACAGATTGTCCGAGTGCAGCGGAGTCATGAACGCATACGTGATCGGTAACAAGTTCTCTGAGTTGACAATATAGCGGAAGCATTGAAACACAAGTTGAAGTAAAGCAACTCTTCATTGATATAAACATGTATTACAGGCGGCGTATAGCCGAGATTATAAGTCGCTCAAGCCTCTCTCTCTGAAACAGTAAAAGCGTGCCAAGTGGCTACAAATAATTGTACAGGCGATGTTCAGGCGATGTTCACAACATTATGTCTTGTATATGTGCTTCAGTTCCGGATACACCGTTGCTTCGGAGTGATCTTCACACCTTAGCACGCACGAAGGAGGCATCCGCACCGAACGAGGTTCTCCTGCACCCTGCATACAAACTGGTGGATTATCAGTACATTGAATGCACTGGTGGGGAAGCTACTCGCCCGCTCGACAAATCCAAACACGTAATACAGGTTTCGTGCACCAACTATTAAGTTGTCTTTCTAGTTGCCTTAGGATCAGTTTTATGCAAGATTTGAATAGCCTAGTTCGTGTGGCAGTACGCCGTGCAACATGAGAGGAAACACGGCGAGACTTACCATCTGGCCTTCCCTGTCCAAGGCAAACATTATAAATTTATGCACGGGCAAGTATAAACATTCAGGAGACATAGCATATACAACACGAGAGTCATTGAACGGGACAATATTGGTGTGCTCAGTTGTTCTTTGATGCGATGCATGACTCGCACGCGGATAGCCGCTAGGCGAGGATGACTTATCTATATGAACATGATGTCGCTGGCATAGCCATAAAGGACAATAGTCATAAACGAATGGTTTGTAGCAAAAGTACAGTGGGCGCTACAAGCCATCTCGTTTAGTACAGTAGACTATATAGTACAGTTTAGCCGTGGAGAGATGGTATGCAGCGAAAGAACAATGTGTGCTACATGCCATCTCATCCAGTACAATAGGCTTATACAGTGGAGTTCCATCCGGATCGGAGCGGCCCCAGTGCCCTGGAGACCGTCCGTGGAACTATGCCTCGTTTCCGAGTTGTCCGTGACATGCAGGTCAGGGTCTTTTCCAATTTCACGAGATACACGAGTACTGTAGAACAGGAGTACAGTAGTACAGTAGTACAGGAGTACAGTAGAACACGAGTACAGGAGATGCTTGAATCATGATTATGTACAGTGATTAACTTGCCTTGATGCATTCCCCTGGTTCGGGGATTTGCCTTGGGTGACCTAATGGTCCCGGATACTTGCAGGTCCAATTGCACAGAAGGACTATTTGATAGTCTCCTAGCTAACAAGAATGCATGCACAATACAATAACGTTAGACAATCATAAGCAGACAAGCAAGCGTTTCTAAGGAACATAAGCAAAAACGTTTGCTCGGACCCGAAGGTAAGCCGAGAGTTGAAACCGTTAAGGGACTTAGCATGCGAGGGTCTGAACATAAGCAGTATTTCAATTTCCATGTTCTAGCATAGGCAATACAAGTTGGGATTATTCCCTTAGCTAGGTGCGTTGGATTCTTATTAGCATGCAGGGGGTGGATCACCTAGCGACTAGCATGTATCAATCCAGATTTTATGTGTGCTGGCTAAGCAAAGACAAGTTCACCGTAGCCACCCACCTTAGCGATGATTCGCCTCGGTAGAGCGATACGTAAAGCGAGCCTCTGAAAGCCTAAGCCGGATTCCTGTAGGGACAAGTCGGGATATTATTTGCTTCTCGTTGAGGCAAAGCGGGTCGGGACAGTTGCACTTTTGCCGTTTGAGTCGACAGTCCGCTAGAACGGAACGGGGTGTTACATCCTACTAAACTCAGAAAAAGTCTCATCCTCGAGACTTACTGAGGACAAGCAGTAATCTAGGGTTGAGGCAATCCTAGACAAGTCGTTGTACTTGTTCATTTGGATATTCACTTGCACAAGCATCGAAATCAGCATATCGCTTAGACTGGATCATGCGCACTTTCGAAGTGCACTTCTAGCGTGAACACGTCAACCAGCTTAGTGATAGCGAAGTCTTAGCACTCGAGTTTCACTTTTTCTTAAATCTTGGATGGTGCACTAGTTCAAGGCGTCCCTTGAATAGATGCATTCAACCAAACTTAGAGTTAGTGAAATCGGACAAGCTACTAGCGATACTCTCAAGGGTTCGCACAGGTTGGCACAAAGGCCACTCGCAGCACAACAGCATACAAGCAAGCATATCATATCATTCAAAACGCATTTTGAAAGAATATAGACTTATTGTTGGAACATCCCATCGAGGCATTGAGAGAGAGCGTGCACATAACCCACGAACGAGCTTTCGAAACAGAGATATCGAATCGAAGTCCAAAGGCGTAGAAGCCAGGCTCTGATACCACTATGTCATGCCCCGATCTCCCGCAGGCTAATCGGCCGTCCCCGCTAGGCGGGAATCACCCTCGCCAGCGCTCCCGTGGGACGATCGTTTCGACCCATCCGGGCGTGATGCCGCACGAGCGTGATCCACTCCCGTGCAAGGCCAGGGTTCATTGGCTGGCGGTAAGAATTCTAAGCCACAGAGTCGCACAGATTGTCCGAGTGCAGCGGAGTCATGAACGCATACGTGATCGGTAACAAGTTCTCTGAGTTGACAATATAGCGAAAGCATTGAAACACAAGTTGAAGTAAAGCAACTCTTTATTGATATAAACATGTGTTACAGGCGGCGTATAGCCGAGATTACAAGTCGCTCAAGCCTCTCTCTCTGAAACAGTAAAAGCGTGCCAAGTGGCTACAAATAATTGTACAGGCGATATTCAGGCGATGTTCAGGCGATGTTCACAACATTATGTCTTGTATATGTGCTTCAGTTCTGGATGCACCATTGCTTCGGAGTGATCTTCACACCTTAGCACGCACGAAGGAGGCATTCGCACCAAACGAGGTTCTCCTGTACCCTGCATACAAACTGGTGGATTATCAGTACATTGAATGCACTGGTGGGGAAGCTACTCGCCCGCTCGACAAATCCAAACACGTAATACAGGTTCCGTGCACCAACTATTAAGTTGTCTTTCTAGTTGCCTTAGGATCAGTTTCATGCAAGATTTGAATAGCCTAGTTCGTGTGGCAGTGCGCCGTGCAACATGAGAGGAAACACGGCGAGACTTACCATCTGGCCTTCCCTGTCCAAGGCAAACATTATAAATTTATGCACGGGCAAGTATAAACATTCAGGAGACATAGCATATGCAATACGAGAGTCATTGAACGGGACAGTATTGGTGTGCTCAGTTGTTCTTTGATGCGATTCATGACTCGCACGCGGATAGCCGCTAAGCGAGGATGACTTATCTATATGAACATGATGTCGCTGGCATAGCCATAAAGGACAATAGTCATAAACGAATGGTTTGCAGCAAAAGTACAGTGGGCGCTACAAGCCATCTCGTTTAGTACAGTAGACTATACAGTACAGTTTAGCCGTGGAGAGATGGTATGCATCGAAAGAATAATGTGTGCTAAAAGCCATCTCGTCCAGTACAGTAGGCTTATACAGTGGAGTTCCATCCGGATCGGAGCGGCCCCAGTGCCCTGGAGACCGTCCGTGGAACTATGCCTCGTTTCCGAGTTGTCCGTGACATGCAGGTCAGGGTCTTTTCCAATTTCATGAGATACACGAGTACTGTAGAACAGGAGTACAGTAGTACAGTAGTACATGAGTACAGTAGAACACGAGTACAGGAGATGCTTGAATCATGATTCTGTACAGTGATTAACTTGCCTTGATGCATTCCCCTGGTTCGGGGATTTGCCTTGGGTGACCTAATGGTCCCGGATACTTGCAGGTTTAATTGCACAGAAGGACTATTTGATAGTCTCCTGGCTAACAAGAATGCATGCACAATACAATAACGTTAGACAATCATAAGCAGAAAGCATGCGTTTCTAAGGAACATAAGCAAACACGTTTGCTCGGACCCGAAGGTAAGCCGAGAGTTAAAACCGTTAAGGGACTTAGCATGCGAGGGTCTTAACATAAGCAATATTTTAATTTCCATGTTCTAGCATAGGCAATACAAGTTAGGATTATTCCCTTAGCTAGGTGCGTTGGATTCTTATTAGCATGCAGGGGGTGGATCACCTAGCGACTAGCATGTATCAATCCAGATTTTTATGTGTGCTGGCTAAGCAAAGACAAGTTCACCGTAGCCACCCACCTTAGCGATGATTCGCCTCGGTAGAGCGATACATAAAGTGAGCCTCTGAAAGCCTAAGCCGAATTTCTGTAGGGACAAGTCTGGATATTCTTTGCTTCTCGTTGAGGCAAAGCGGGTCGGGACAGTTGCACTTTTGCCGTTTGAGTCGGCAGTCCGCTAGAACGGAACGGGGTGTTACAATCGGTACATCCACCATGCAACGTAGGATTGCTACACACTCAAATGGTACATCCAGCACCTGCTTGACACCAAGCCCCTTACCTTGGACTTCTATGACAAGACAGTCGCCGCCAATATGGTGTCTCTCCAGTTTGTTAACTTCCCGGTAACTGAGGCCCAAGACGGAGTAATCTCGATCTCCCGGGCAATGATGGAAGTCGTCAACCTTCCACCAGCTCACGACCAAGCGGCCGGGCTAATACCTCTTACTATACCTCGGGGCAAGTTCATGTGGGTCCACCCAGACCTTGTCCCATATTTGATGCAGCAAGCAGCGCCTTCTGCCGTCAAGTCTAAAGTACGAAAAATCAAGCCCTGCCATATGGTTTCTTCCACCGCTGAGGAGGCCTGGACAGGGGCAACCTGGTCGGGCCTTACCTTCCAACGAGATTATCAGTCTCCCGACGTCAATAAACCTCCAACTACTGAACCTGTCATGTTGAAACTGGGTCCATCTCAACCACTAACAGCGGACAAGTCCAAACAGAAAGATGGCTGCTTCGACAGGTGGTTGCATAAAAAAATGGCTCAGGGACTAGAAAAGTCCTACAACTTTGATGTCTTGTCACAACTTGCCAATACCCTGATAAAATTGTCACAGTTTGAGCTTCTTCGACTCTCTAGAGATACCCGGAATGCTCTACGTTAGGTATTACAAAATATCGATGCCTACTTGGCGCAAGTCAAGTCGTCAGTAGAGGATAGTGCCGCATGCCCCCACTGAAATAATATGATGGAAGCGGTACTCAATATCACATTTTCGTAATAGGACATGTAACTAAAAAATAACCGGCATGATTTTCTCCTGTATTACATATTGTACATTGGTGCCATCAAGGTGGACCGGATACACATAGATCCCGGTTCATCAATCATCATCAACCCGCAAAGTCTGCTTCAGCCCTTGGGCATTCTGATGCATCGTCTGGCAGCCACCAATACTTCCATCACTGGCTTCAATACGGTAAGGAGCTACCCTCTGGGAAAAATTTGTTTGAAATGCCAGATTGGTGACTTAAAAACTGAGGTTACTTGCTACGTCATTGACGTGGACGTATCCTACAATGTTCTGATGGGACGACCATGGATACATGAATACATGATCGTGCCTTCAACCCCGCACCAATGTCTAAAGTACGTGGACCATTATGGCACGGTCAAGACAGAGTTCACGAATGTCGAGCCTTTCAAAGGAATCGAGGCTTATTACTCTGACGCACTCTTATACAAGCAATACCACCGAGATGAAAGTGGCAATGATGCTGACGATGAGGCATAGGCCGGGACTACACCAGATGAGCTCTTGAGAGTCCATCTAAAGGTGCGTGTTACTGACACAACCTCTCCCTTTATCGTAAAAATATACAGAAAGGCACCCGAATCTCTGGTCGTTCATCTTCATAGGCCAAAACGATCACCAAAGAAAGATCCGGCGATATCTACATGACCAAACCGCTGGTCGTTCACCTTTATAGGCCAAGACAATCACCAACATATGGTTCGGCACCATCCACCATGACCGAACCTTTGGTCATTCACCTTTGCAGGCCGAGTCAACCTCCGACGGATGCTTCACTACCTTCTTCCACGTCCGAACCCTGGTAGTAAAGCTGTGCAGAAAACCTACAAAGTTATCGCTCGCACTGGGGATAAATCTCGGGAAAGACGAGCTTGAGGAGTACGTAGCTACTCATGCTAACATCCATTCTCTCGACGATGTAATTTCGGATGATGAGATACCTTACTCCATCAATAAAGGACTATCTATGAACTACTCCGAAGTAGCACACATAAGTACACTATACTCTATGGAGCACGGTCTAGGCATGCGTCTGCAAACACATGTGACTACTACCTACGTAATAAATTATATCCTCCCTAGCCAAGGTTCCTATTTTACGGTTCCAACAAGAAGGAGGGGAGATAAACCCATCATCTTCAGCAGGGTTGAATGCTCATGGTCCTTCATCTCGGAGGAACAAGAGCCAGAACCCGACAACGGCAAAATACAACTATACCGGTTCAGCGGTCAAGCCAAATACCTCATCCAGAAGATGGGTTATGATCTTAAAAACAATCAAGGTCTGAATTACAATAAAGGTTGAAGGCTGCCTCTGTGCCTGCCTGCTCCTACAGGCAAATTCGAGGATTACTACTATAAGACCAAGCAAAGCTTAGGGTATGTAACACCTTCCATAACCCCCGAGGGTTCAGATGAAGGAGACGGGGAGCACTCTCACTCTTTGCAATCTTCCGCTTGGGACTCCGATGTCATTATAGGAGAGATTCTCAAGCAAACATTGTCAGCCAACATGGTGTCAGCTGACCCTGAGGAAGACGATGAAGATCCACAAAATCTCTTTGAAGTAGAACCATGGGCCCAACGTCTAGATGCACAATAAGAGATACAGTTCGAATAACGAGAACCTTCTACCAAGGACGAAGTCATACAAGTCAATCTGGGTGACGAATCCTCCCCCAAACCTATCTTCGTCAGCAAAAGTCTGTCCGACAAAGACCGAGAATCCCTGCTATAGATCGTTAGGGAATACATTGATGTCTTTTCCTGGAGCTACGAAGACATGCCAGGACTAGACCCCCAAATTATATTCTACAAGCTCAATATCTTGCAGAACGTAAAGCCTGTCAAGCAGTAGCAACGAAGGATCTGTCCAGATATCATGAACATCATCGAAACTGAAGTTAACAAACTGATAGCTAGTGATTTCGTCTGCAAAGAATAATATCTAGATTAGGTATCCAATATCGTACCCTTCATAAAAAAGAATAGGAAGATCCGGGTCTGCATTGACTTTCGTGATCTAAATGCGGTCTGCCCTAAGGACGAGTTTTCTCTTTCGATCACCGACATTATGATCGATAACACTTATGGCTTCGAGCGCATGTCCTTCATGGATGGATTCTTACGCTATAATCAAATCAAGATGTATCATGAAGACGAGAAGCATATATCGTTCAGAACGTCGATAGGAGTATACTGCTACACAGTCATGCCCTTCAGTCTGAAGAACGCAGGTGCTACATACTAATGAGCTATGAGTACCATTTTTTGTCAATATCTACGCAAGACGACAGAGTATTATGTTCATGACATTGCTGTCAAGAGTCTCTCGAAAGATGATCACCTCAGGGACTTGAAGACTGTGTTCGACCTTATGCGTACGCACCAGCTTAATATGAAGCATACCAAATCCTTCATGGGAGTCTCCAATGACAAATTCCTGAATTTTATCATCACTTCACGGGTATTCACATAGACCCCGACAAAATTAAAGCAATCTTGAGATGAATCCGCCAAGTAACTTCCAGAAACTTTACGGCCTTCCAGGAAGGCTGGCATATATCAGGAGATTCATATCGAACCTCTCTAGGTATTGTCGACCGTTCACCCAGCTCATGAAGAAATGTGTCTGCTTTGTCTAAAATAAAGAATGCCAATGCGTGTTCGACGACGTCAAGGGATACCTATAAAACCCTCCAGTGCTGGTATCCCCACTCGTGGGGAAGCCTTTCCTACTCTATGTACGTGCGATGGATCACTCCCTCGGAGCTCTATTAGACCAGAATAGTGATGCATGCCATGATCAGGCCATCTATTATCTTAGCCGAAAGATGGTTGGTGCGGAGCATAGGTACACCTCCATCGAGAAGGAATGCCTTAATCTAATATTTGCTATCCATAAGACTCGACATTACGTGACTGGAAAGACCATTCATGTGATCTCGCGAGTCAATCCTCTAAGAGTCCTCATGACCAAACCAGGGGCACTCAGTTCCCGCCTAGCTACTTGGGTGATACTACTGTCTCCATACGATATGGTGTTTGTCCTACAGAAAGTCGTCAAGGGTCAAGCTCTGGCAGACTTTCTAGCAGCCCATCCGATGCCAGAAACCTCGAAACTCTACAACGAGATTCCAAACGAAGTGGCAGACTCAAATGTGACTTCATACAAGACTGTTTGGCGAATGTTTTTTGATTGTGCTTCAAGAACAGGGCCCAAAGACGATATCATTATGGGGGTAGGGACAGTGCTAATCTTCCCATACGGTCCGTTCATCAACCATGCCTACTCCGTCACAAAGCCGTGCTAAAAAAAAAGGGCAGAGTATAATGCCTTGGTTATTGGACTCCAACTCGCCAAACATGTAGGTATGGAGTATCTAGAGGCCTACGACGACTCCAAACTAATAGTAAGCTAGGTCCGGGGTGAGTATAAAGTCCGACACGACCTGATTCCTTACCACAAAGCCGCACTTGGCATCATCTCAATCTTCAAGGGATTCTTCATCGAATACGTCCCTCGGCAACAGAACATTGAGGCTGACGCCCTCGCCGGCCTCACTACCTCCTTGGCAGTTCTAGACAACACCCATCAACTAATCACAGTGATTGGTCGAGAGCTGGTCTGGCCTAAGAATAACCTCTGCCTATGTCTGAGCAATGCGACAGAAAAATATACTGATCTTCAAGACTTGAGGCTTTTATTCATTGACTTCGCAGTCTACGGAATTCTTCCCGAGAACCCAAAGAAAGTTACTTCCATCAGAAGACGTTCCCTCCATTTCTATCATGATACACCTACCAAAAGGTTGTATTATCTCTCCTATGACATACTTCTGCTGCGATGCCTATCCAACGCAAAAGAGAATAAGTTCTCCGTAGGGCTCATGACGGGGTTTACGGTGCCCATCAGCCGGGGCCCAAGATACAAGACTGCCTCCGTAGAATGGGTTACTATTGGCCAACAATGGTAGCGGATGCCGTCGACTACGCAAAAATGCTAAGCATGCCAAATTCATGCAGACTTCATCCCCAACCCTCGGAGTTCCTACACCCAACTGTTGCGTTCTGGCCGTTCGAAGCCTGGAGTAGGGACATCATTGGCCCGATTAGTCTACCTTCATCGAAGGGACACTGGTTTATCCTCGCCATCACCGACCACTTTTCCAAGTGGTCGAAGTTGTTCCACCCACTGAAGTAAAAATATCGAACGTGATTAGCTTCATCAAGCATCACGTCATACACCGCTTTGGCTTGCCACGAAGTATCGTCCACGATAATGGTCCACAGTTTGCAAGTTATGCCTTCTACCAATTTTGTGACAAAAATAGGATCCAAAATATGGCTTCGACGGCCTACAACCCAGTAGCGAACGGCTTGGCCAGACTCCTCAAGAAGTTTGTGTCTGCCAATAACTGCGTCTGGGATGAGAAGTTGGGTGAATGTCTCTGGGCCTACCGCACGACAGTCCATATAGCTACTGGAAATACGACTTTCTCTCTGGTATACCGAAGCAAAGCGGTCCTCCCGCTCGAGATTCAAATCCTGTCACTCCGAGTGGCTCTCTCTGTAAACCCCCTCACCCAAAATATGTATTTTGTGTATATTTTATATTATTATATTTATTATAGATGTTGAATTTCTTTAGAGTATTCTCTTAGTTAATTAAAAAATAAATTTCTTGATATATTTACTTATATAAATATTTATTTAGAATTATTTTAGATTATTTTAGATTATGGAGATTTTCTAGAATATTTGGTAATTAAAACTTAGGAAACATAAATTTTTAGGACTTCCATAATTTATTATGAGACCATACTTGAATGTTGTTACTACCAAATATTTATTTTAGAGTTAAAATATTTAAATATTTTTTTTGTAATTTATTTAGAATTTTAAGTAATTATTGGATTTTTGGAATTATTGAGGATTTATTTGGATATATAAAGTCTTAATATTAGATAGATGCTAATTTAGTGTTAATAGATATTAATAAGATTATATATAAATTATTTGTATTATATTTAATTCTATTTAAGATTATAAATTATTGAGATGAACTCAAACTCTATTTTAAATTAATTCAAACCCTGAGCCTACTAGGAAAATAACTTCATGCATATCCTATCCTTATTTAAACTGATCATAATCATATCCAAATTAGCTAATCCTAGTCTTATTCAATTAAACAATCTTCACCATTATAAATACCTATTAGACTTATGGAATAAACTCATATTTCATATTTTTTTAACCCCAAAATCCTCTCTTTTTCGTCCAAAAATAGTCAAAATTCGTCATAAATTCAGCCTCATTTTCTAGTAGTTATGACGACTTAAAAAGACGATATCTCCTAGCTCCGGACTTCAAACGCGCTCCAGTTTTTTTGTTAGAATCATATCAAGGTTAGTTTTCTAAATATATAAATTATTTCAGTAATTTCAGAACCTATTTTTCCATAATATTCCGAAAGTGCCAGCTGTCCGAAATCAGACACGTTTTTGTATTTTCGAGATTTTGGGAGATCTCGAACTCAGAATTACGAACCGTTTAAAGTTTCAGAAAGCTGACATGATGAAATTCCAGAAAAGTATTTTTTCAGAATTTAAAATATAATTTTATTCTACTGTAAAATTCGTGCAACATAGACGAAAATAGGGAACCACCGAAAACTGTCATCTGTGCGCCCTTGTGGTCATAACTCTTTACCGACTTATTATTTTATGAAACTGTCGATTCCAGAGTTTATGTAGCGTTGAAATCTACATGATTCCACACACAAATCCAGGATTTGAGTTGGTTGACTTTTTGGTCAACAAATTGCCTCAAATTGCGTACCATGGATCACAAATCCGTAAAGTTGACTTTATTTTGACCAAAATTAGGGTTTAACAATAAAATCAGATTATAATAAGATTAAAATACTATTTTAGGTTATTTATTCAGAATTAAAAATTAATTAAAATGGAGGAACCTATTCACCCACTTTTGTAACCTAACTTGTTTAATTTATGTGACGGGTAGATCGGACGACGCATTGAGTTGTGACTTCATCCTTTTTCAGAGCAGGCAAGTATACCTTGCCATTGTACTGTTATTCATATTCCATATGTTGCATGCATCCTTATTTTCTGTCTTTAGTTCATATATTTTAACTGTTATATAAAATACGCGCGACGGTGTCGTCGCGGTATATTTTTATTTATGTATTTGCATTGAACTTGTTTATGAGACTATCCCATTATCATGTAGCATCTTTAGGTTCATTGGCCATGACACAGTTGTTACACGAGTTGTGAGTCTCATATAGATCACGGACTTGCGTGCAGGGTTTGGCCTCCTGTACGTGTGGGCCGTACGTTAGGAATAACTGCTGTTAGAAACTTTGCATGCTAGTAGACTTAGCAGTTATTATAGGTATATGGACATAGCCTATTGTAGTACGGTGGTCCCATCCTTGTCCTTGTTTGGTCGCAGGATTGGGCTAGGGTACTAAAAATAGGCTATGAACCAAATTGTGTCATGGATGTGACATGCTTAGAGCATGGGGTAGGGAGAACAACAAGTACCGCATTTGAGCTCCTTTGCACTTTTCTCCTGTGCGCCCGGATTCTCCGCTGGAGACACGGGTGGTGATGACCACTATATATTATGTACTATCAGGCGGGCCTCCGCCGTTTAAAAGGCGATGTGCCTTTTAGGCCCCTGGATCTCCAATAGAGAACCATGCCAAATCCCAGTTTTCAGCCAGATAACTCACTTGTGGGGAAAGTTGTTCTTAACTGCATTTACTTAGACGGTTAGGCGACAATTGGATATTTATTTCAGTACTTTATTGGCATGTGTTTTATGTATCTTGTTACGTCCCTCTGAGGACCTGGCCCCTTCCAGGTGTATCTGTTATTGAGTATTCGCAGGAGCGCAGATTCGGATGGTTATATATAGTTCGAGGATGTCTTCTCTTCGAACCCGTGATTGTTAGCTGGTATGCTTATATGGTGTTTGCTGTGTTGTACTTATATTGTATTGCTCTTATATTCGAGTTGGTAGTAGATTTATTTCCATCCAACTATCATCCTTAGATACTTATATTGAGATCTAGTTTCATAGATACTGGTTATTTATTTATATTTGATTTTCGTGGATGAGATTTATATTATACCTAGTGACTTGTGACATATGTTTATACCACTTGTGGATTGATATTCATATTACAGCGTACGTGTGGATTTTGGTTCCCATATATTGGAGTTGCCATATCCATACGGCTGGCATGCTTACGTGTCCTAGTCCTACGTATTTTTGGTACTAGGGCGTGACATGTTTTAAGTGGTGGCCCATACAGGTCGAGAGCATATTATCTAGGTTACGTTATTGTACCGAACAAGCCTGCACCTAGGAATAGAGTATAGGATCTCATCCACAATTGACTATGATTCCCTCTCCTTCCAATCCATTCTATCTCAATAATTGCATCCTGCTTGATTCTTGTACATCCCTAATAGTTCTTTGAGTATAGCCTTCTGCTAGAATATAAGAACCCTGTTATTAGGATGATAATTATGGTAGCACACCTATTAAGAATACAACGAGAATATAGACACACCACTAAGTTTAGAATATCTAGTGAACCCTAGAATTCCTTATCTATAGACTGGTTTACCATTACCCCTTGATGTATTATGAAGACTTGAGAGTAGTATAAACACTACTAGAGTTAGTTAGAGATTTTACCATAATGTTTGACCCTAGTATTGGGGAACCAATAGAAATCTAAGGTTCAGTATTAGGACTAATCTAGCTTTTCGTGGGGAGATAGTACTAGAGAACTATAAATTTAGCTTTTGTCTTGATAGTAGAAGACAGTACCTTAGAGAGCCAAGAGCAATCCATAGAATATTTTCTTGATCATACCTCAAACATAGGGATTAACATAGCATCTTCCCTTAGAAAACCATGCCATTATCTAGAGTCTTTCTATTTAGTTCTATGACTTGTTCCTCTGACCCTTAGCGCTCGCTATTAGTGAGACGACTAAATTTCTTTCCTTCATCTTTCAATTCGTGCCACCTAAACCCCTCTGATTATAGACCAAGTGATTTTATTCTATGTTAGGATATATAGCTTGCTAGGATTTTGGTTGTTACTCTTGAATTTTTAAATTATGTGATTGGTAGTTAGAACTTGATGGTTTAAGCTAATCTTGTAGATTGAGACCTGGTGCTTATCCCTTAGTTTTAAATTGCGTAACATGTACCCCACCTCAATGTAGGTTATATCCTCTTTCCCTTTGACGGCCAGTAACTCTTCCATCCTTACTATTGACACTTGCTCTATAAGCGCTATGACTAAGACTTAGGATGACCATTACTTAAATAATGTAATAGGATACCCTAATCAGTACCAATATCTTCCCTCATATACCCTAGTAAGAGTTTTTACTTTATTTACATGTGAAAGGATTATTTTGTAGGATCCTCTTAAGACCGTCACAGTGTTAGTTTAATTCTTTTAAGTTGGGTAGTATACCTCATAAACCTAGTATCACATAGTCCTTGTGATCCATTGATGAAGTATAAATGAATAATCTTAACTATATGCTTGCATAAGAAGATAATGTTTATCCAAACCATGAGAACTTAGAGGCCCATATCCATATTTGCTCGACTAGCGACTTAGACAAGGAGTTAGTATGATAACTGTAGAGATTGTACAGTCTTAACTTCTTGTGAACTTAAAATATTTTGTGACTTCTTTCATCATGATCCAGCGTATTTATATTTATGTACTACCTTGACTTATGCCGCTATTATAGCCTAGTTTTTGCAAGCTTATTCCTTATCGAGCTTGTTCATGACATATGTATTAGTGGGTCGATACACTAATACATTTCAGAATCAGTGTATTAAGGTCTAGCTAGCCTTAGTGTGCTTGGTTCGCCCTTTCGCATAACTACCGACGTGGATTGAGATATATAATGATTAGTAGACGAATGTACTTGCCCTCTAGATATGTCTGAGTATATCGTATCCGTTACATAACTGTACCGATGCGAGCATGTGAATAGGAATTACCAAAATATGATTTCAATCCAGAACTGCCTTGATAATTCCCATTTGAATTCTCTAATCGCCTTGATCTCCATACTTCTATTCTAGTACCTTTCCCTTGAACTCTTTATCATTGTTTTCCGTCTTCCCTTATTTCGGAAAGACAAAACCTTGTGCTTGGTATAAATTTGATATACAGATAGTACTAGAGGTACCCACAGGCCAATCACATTATTGGGTGACTGTCTTTTGTAATTGATTAAGGGCATATCATATATGATATAATTGGTGTTAAAGTTCGAGGATTGAATGACATGAGTAAACAAATTAAGGAATATTTTTCTTAAGTGCATAGCCTTATATGATAGATGGGTAATTCTAAGATGGGTAGAAGTCACATTGTTAATTTAAGGTTAAATTATTTTAGATTGTGATCACGTAGGATTAGATTGAGAGATTAAGTCATTTTAAATGTTGAGAATTTTTAAGAAGGAGTTAGATGATGAGTATTTAATAAATTTGGAAATCTTGATATATCGGACCAAATATTTATACCTCAAGTATATGATTTAAATTTTTGAATATTGAAGGTAAAATCATCAATTAGAATTTTGAGGATAAATGTAGAATTTCATACTTGAACATTGGTGGATTGAATTTAAATTTTTTATAATTTGATGATTTGAATTAAGAGTTAAAAATTCGATTGTTGGATTATGTATTTGAAATATTGAGGATGTGAATTGAATTTAAAAATTTGAAGAATACCAAAATTTATAAGTGAAAATAGGAATAATATTGGACTATAATTATTTTCTAGAGAAGATTATGATAGTTGGAGATCGTGATATAAAATTTATATGCGTATTTAATTCTTGAAGATGTTATATGGATTTAAATTAAATTTGGATATTGATAATTTGAAAAAGTGAGAAGAGATTACAATAGGTTAAATTTTGATTGGAACAGTGATTATCTTAACCTTGAAGTGATTGCGATGGATTAGAATATATTTTAATTTTTGAAGAAATTGCGATTGACTTGCCTTATGTACGAATGTGAATGATTTATCAAACCATGCCTTATTTTTAATTTCGAAGACGAAATTCTTTTAAGTTAGGTAGATTGTAAACCCCCTCACCCAAAATATGTATTTTGTGTATTTTATATTATTATATTTATTATAGATGTTGAATTTCTTTAGAGTATTCTCTTAGTTAATTAGAAAATAAATTTCTTGATATATTTACTTATATAAATATTTATTTAGAATTATTTTAGATTAGTTTAGATTTTGGAGATTTTTTAGAATTTTTGGTAATTAAAACTTAGGAAACATAAATTTTTAGGACTTCCATGATTTACTATGAGACCATACTTGAATGTTGTTACTACCAAACATTTATTTTAGAGTTAAAATATTTAAATATATTTTTATGTAATTTATTTAGAATTTTAAGTAATTATTGGATTTTTGGAATTATTGAGGATTTATTTGGATATATAAAGTCTTAATATTAGATAGATGCTAATTTAGTATTAATAGATATTAATAAGATTATATATAAATTATTTGTATTATCTTTAATTCTATTTAAGATTATAAATTATTAAGATGAACTCAAACTCTATTTTAAATTAATTCAAACCCTAAGCCTACTAGGAAAACAACTTCATGCATATCCTATCCATATTTAAACTGATCATAATCATATCCAAATTAGCCAATCCTAGTCTTATTCAATTAAACAATCTTCACCATTATAAATACCTATTAGACTTATGAAATAAACTCATCTTTCATATTTTTTTTATCCCCAAACTCCTCTCTTTTTTGTCCAAAAATAGTCAAAATTCGTCATAAATTCAGCCTCATTTTCTAGTAGTTATGACGACTTAAAAAGATGATATCTCCTAGCTCCGGACTCCAAACGTGCTCCAATTTTTTTATTAGAATCATATCAAGGTTAGTTTTCTGAATATATAAATTATTTTAGTAATTTCAGAACCTATTTTTCCAGAATATTCCGAAAGTGCTAGCTGTCCGAAATCAGACACGTTTTTGTATTTTCGAGATTTTGGGAGATCCCGAACTCAGAATTACAAACCGTTTAAAGTTTCGGAAAGCTAACCTAATGAAATTTCAGAAAATTATTTTTTTGAGAATTTAAAATATAATTTAATTCTACTGTAAAATTTGTGCAACGTAGACGTAAATAGGAAACCACCGAAAACTGTCATCTGTGCGCCCTTGTGGCCATAACTCTTTACCGACTTATAATTTTATGAAACTGTCAATTCCAGCATTTATGTAGCATTGAAATCTATAGGATTCCACACACAAATCCAGGATTTGAGTTGGTTGACTTTTTGGTTAACGAATTGCCTCGAATTGCGTACCATGGATCACAAATCCGTAAAGTTGACTTTTTTTGGACCAAAATTAGGGTTTAACAATAAAATTAGATTATAATAAGATTAAAATACTATTTTAGGTTATTTATTCAGAATTAAAAATTAATTAAAATGGAGGAACCTATTTACCCACTTTTGTAACCTAACTTGTTTAATTTATGTGACGGGTAGATCGGACGACGCCTTGAGTTGTGACTTCATCCTTTTTCAGAGCAGGCAAGTATACCTTGCCATTGTACTGTTATTCATATTCCATATGTTGTATGCATCCTTATTTTCTGTCTTTAGTTCATATATTTTAACTGTTATATAAATGCGGCGACGGTGTCGTCGCGGTATGTTTTTTATTTATGTATTTGCATTGACCTTGTTTATGAGAATACCCTATTATCATGTAGCATCTTTAGGTTCATTGTCCGTGACACAGTTGTTACACGAGTTGTGAGTCTCATATAGATCACGGACTTGCGTGCAGGGTTTGGCCTCCTGTACGTGTGGGCCGTACGTTAGGAATAACTGCTGTTAGAAACTTTGCATGCTAGTAGACTTAGCAGTTATTAGAGGTCTATGGACATAGCCTATTGTACTACGGTGGTCCTATCCTTGTCCTTGTTTGGTCGTAGGATTGGGCTAGGGTACTAAGAATAGGCTATGAACCAAATTATGTCATGAATGTGACATGCTTAGAGCTTGGGGTGGGGAGAACAACAAGTACCGCATTTGAGCTCCAATGCACTTTTCTCCTGTGCGCCCAGATTCTCCGCTGGAGATATGGATGGTGATGACCACTATATATTATGTACTATCAGGCGGGCCTCCGCCGTTCAAAAGACGACGTGCCTTTTAGGCCCCTGGATCTCCAATAGAGAACCATGCCAAATCCCAGTTTTCAGCCAGATAGCTCACTTGTGGGGAAAGTTGTTCTTAACTGCATTCACTTAGACGGTTAGGCGACCATTGGATATTTATTTCAGTACTTTATTGGCATGTGTTTTATGTATCTTGTTACGTCCGTCTAAGGACCTGGCCCCTTCCAGGTATATCTGTTATTGAGTATTCGTAGGAGCGCAGATTCGGATGGTTACATATATTTCGAGGATGTCTTCTCTTCGAACCATGATTGTTAGCTGGTATGCTTATATGGTGTTTGCTGTGTTGTACTTATATTGTATTGCTCTTATATTCGAGTTGGTAGTGGATTTATTTCCATCCAACTATTATCATTAGATACTTATATTGAGATCTAGTTTCATAGATACTGGTTGTTTATTTATATTTGATTTTCGTGGATGAGATTTAGATTATACCCTGTAACTTGTGACATATGTTTATACCACTTGTGGATTGATATTTATATTACAGCGTACGTGTGGATTTTGGTTCCCATATATTGGAGTTGCCATATCCATACGGCTGACATGCTTATGTGTCCTAGTCCTACGTATTTTTAGGACTGGGGCATGACACTCTCTAACCAGCTAACAACGGACGATAATTATCATTGACGGCTACAAGAGTTGGAAGCACTCGATAAGAAATATCTCCTAGCTCAGCAGCATATTGAGCTATATCAAGCACGTCTCTTGGGAGCCTTCAACAAACGGGTCAAGGAGAAAACTTTTTAGGTGGGTGACCTTGTCCTGACTATGAGAAGACCGATGGTCATAACCCACAAGATGGCCGATAAATTTTAGCCTAAATAGGGAGGCACGTTCATCGTAGAGTCCATATTCTCAAACGACACCTACCGACTGGTGAAATCTAATGGCGACTTTCTTATGATGTCCATAAATGGCAAGTTCTTAAAAAAGTACTACGTCTAAAACTAGACTTGTAATCCTCTCTTCCCCAACAGAACAACCCAGATGTACACAGTTACTGCTCTTAATTCTTCAGCGAGTGCCTATATACAACATAACCCTTTCTCTACAAATATCTGTAAAAGCCATCGTTTGTATCCAGGAGTCCTGGATACGCAACAGATGATGTATCCCCAAAGTCTCCCCAGTGGAACAGTCCTCAGGTCCATCTGCGCACTCCTGTATGGACCACCCAAAAAAAAAAACCCAATCTCTTTAGACACTAGCCATGTTCATATTACCTCTGAGCTATCATCCTAACAGTCTCTCCAGCAGAGCAGTCCTCAGGTCCACTGGTACACTCCCGCAGTGACCACTCAAAAACCTAATCTCTTTAGATGCTAGCCATGTTTATATTACCTCTGAGCTATCGTCCCATCAATCTTCCCAGCGGAGCCATCCTCAGGTCTAACCATACACCCGGATGGACCACACTCAGCAAATCACTCCTCAGCCAGTTTCACGGATATCGGTTCATGTCCATATTAACTCGAAACTATCGTCCAAATATTTCTCCCCGGCCGAGTTTGCCATGTCCATATTACCTCTGACCAAACCTTTCGGGTCTTGGCTATCGATCATTATGTCCTTATTACCTCTGATATTGGTTGTTATCTTCACTTATCACCCGTACTCACCAAGGTACACCATCGGTGTTAAGTCCATAAAATCTACTACGTCTATATTACCTCTGGTAGGGCTTGCCTTAAACCCATTACTTGCACTCAAATGGGTAAAAAGTAATGGGTCTACAAAATCAATCATGTTCATATTACCTCTGATAGGGATTATTTTTGAACTTATCACTTGTACTTTAGTGCACAAGAAGTGGTAAGTCCACTAAAGATCCCCTAGTGGGATATCCTCAATCGAAGCAAACAGCCACGTCATATTATCTCTGGCTCATTTCCTTTTTCTTTCACAAAAAATACCGGGATCATACCTAACCTCATGGTGTGACTGTTGATCAGCACACGTCTACGTCACCTCTGAGCTATCATCCTCACATCCTCCCTCGAGAGTTTGCCATGTCCATGTGACCTCAGAGCAAACCTCTCCCTACGACTATCATTAGTCATCGTCTCAACTTATTACTCGTGCTTAAATTTAAGTACGCTAAGTGTTAGGCCTAATACCATGCGGTCCCAATGGCTATACGACATAGTATCCATGCGACCGAAGATATCTCCTCTATGCTTCTTATTTAAAGTATTCCAAACTTGCCAGTTTAAAAACTTTGAAGGGGGGTCTTGTAGAAGCATAGAAAATATGCATCCCTGCGTCCAACAACCATGCGTCCCTAAAGCTCAGCAGAAATCAGGCCGTAGAGGCACCCTGCGGTCCAATAAGACAACACTCATGCATACCAAACAACTGAAATAGCCTTGGATGCATATGGACCTAACATGATGTCCCGTCAACATGATCATTTCTGACACAGAATCCTGACAAAAAGGATTTTTTTAATTGCCTCAAAAGACGTGAATGCACTAAACAATAGAACTCTCACGTCAGTATTGGAACTTCACTCTTAGTGGGTGTGCAGTGCTATGTATATAGCACAAATAAGGGCCCCATATGTCCCAGACTCCATATGTTTCATATATCTCTGGTCCCATACGTCACAGACTCCATGCGTTCCATGCATCTTTGGCCCCAAGCGTCCCAGACTCTACGTGTTCCATGTGCCCCTGGCCCCATGCGTCCCAGGCTCCATGCGTTTCATACGACTCTGGCCCCATGCATCCCATACTCCATGCGTTCCATGCGTCTCTGGCCCCACGCGTCCCATACTCCATGCGTTCCATACGTCTCTAGCCTCGTGCATCCCAGACTCCAGGCGTCTCTAGCCACGTACGTCTCAGACTCCATGAAGACCAAGTTTTGCCGTTACAACTGAGGTGACTCTCTTCAACTAAGTGCGGATCACGTGTCAAGCTGACCAAGTCACGACCATAAAGGAAGAGAACCACCCAGATCTTCAGCAACAAAAAATTCCAACAAGTGCCTACGTGGCAGCTTGACCTGCTCACGGCTACAAATGTACCCTGTTAAGAAGGGACATGTGGCACCCTCCAAAATCTATACGGCCCAACATATGCACGCCCAAGAATGACTATATATATCCGTGTGGCAAGCCCAAGTACATATACACAGAGGGAAGTGGTAACAAAAATAGAGAAAGAGGACCCCTGCTGGACAAATATGTGCACACAAGTTGGCGGGGCATCCAGAGACAAGTAGAGAGAGAGAGAGCATACCGAAACGAGCTTAGGGAGAACGCAAGCTTCTTCACCCTGCATCGGATTATCCACGGAGTAAAGGAGATGACATAACACTCCTTGTCTATTATCACACCCAGATTAAAAATATTATACTTTAATTGTCTGTCTAGGACATCTTTGTACTTTCTTTCGTTTGTTAATTAAATCAAGCTCTTTTAGAACTTTCGAATTTAATGGCGAACAAACCCGGGCTGATAGGGCGCACTGCAATGCCTTTGGATAAGTCCCTGTGGTGTCTATCAAACCAATGAACGCATATAGATAAAACACATGCTATTTTATTATCTTGTGCAGATGATAAGTATACTTTTGTTTCAGTACAGGGAAGGGGCACATCGGTTTTGTAAGCAACTGATGGGACATATGGTTTTTATGTTATTTTTCTCTTAAAATATGCAACTGATATGAAATGAAATTTACTCTAGTTCTTAATAGCATGATCATTTTTAATGCACGCTCGTCCTTAATAAGCAAGTATTGATTTAGGCGAGTGGGTTCATCCCGCTCACCAGTACAGCTGAGTATTGATCCACGTTTGTGGGTACCATTTCAGTCACTCAGGGTGCGCAATGCTAGTGGAAAGACGAGAATGCGTTGGCAGCTTTTTATTATGAAGTATAGTTGAAGCCAGTTTATTTTGGAGGCATGTATTTTCAACCTATACAAGGACGTAATGCACGGGGCTATGAAGATTATCTGATGGAGCGCCCTGCCTTTTGAGTTCTCTTTTGTAATGTAATTAATGTAACCGAGAGGCGTATCAAATATAAACTCTATGTAAATTACTCTATTTTCAATCAATGAAAAAGTATGTTTCTTCTTATACTATATGTTCAACTCTTTATGAAATGTGTACTTTATAACTTGTATTTCAAATAGTTTTTTTATTACAC
The DNA here is from genome assembly GCA_036927795.1 of Iris macrosiphon. Lineage (NCBI taxonomy): Eukaryota > Viridiplantae > Streptophyta > Magnoliopsida > Asparagales > Iridaceae > Iris > Iris macrosiphon. Next base: position 18,830,751 of record JAYESA010000011.1, on the reverse strand, counting down.
TTTCTTGCCTTGTGCGAGTGCAACTCTAGGCTCGCACGACATCACGCCCAAGCGAGAATGATCGGTTCCGCAAAGGATCCAAGCGAGGACGATCAACCCTTGTGGGATCGGGGTGTGACAGGGACGGTATGGGGTAAAACACGAGATCATGGGGCTTTTTACTCCATCCCGCCCACTAATATACGACTATCGTGAAGTTTCGTCCAGATCGAATTGGCCCCTGTGCCCCGATGACAGTCCGCAGGAACCTGAACATGAATATCTTATGCACAGGTTATCCGTGACCATGCAGGTCTTGGATCTTCCAGATTTATGACATAACATGTTCAATCTTTATTTTTGTTCACACTTATTGGCTCCCAGAGCCGTCTGATTCTTGTCCATGAATGATTATTGTTCCACGAGCTATCTTGATCATGTTCTTGCTTAATTTGAATTGATGCAGTCCCCTAGTTCGGGAACTACCTTGGCGACCTAACGGTCCTGAATACTTTCATGTTCAGACTTGCACGGAATGACTATTCGATACTCTTCTGGCGAAACTAGATGATGCAAGACATGTATCGTGTTACTTGATCGTGGTATAAAACTACGTAAAAAGCATTGAAACGAGACGAATGAGTTCTAGTAAGCATGTAAGTAGGCAAGCATTAAAATAATATAAAACATAACCATTATAGGAAATATGCAGAATAGTCTTACTTGAAAACATAAGCTGTTACGCTAGCACGAGTCTAAAGGGGTAGTGCGAAGAACTATCTATAAAGCAAGTTTTATTTCCATGTTCTATACAAGCAATACAAGATGGGATTATTCCCTTAGCTAGGTGCATTTTATTCTTTATTAGCATGTAAGGGGTTTATGGCCTAGCAACTAGCATGTAACTCAATTTATTAGGTATACAGGCTAAGTGAAAATAGGTTCACCGGACCCACCCACCTTAGTGATGCATCGTATCGGCCGAGTGAGACTCCGAGCGCGCCTTTGAAAGTCTAAGTCTAAACTTATGAAGGGCCAAGTCTGAATTCCTTTGCATCAAGCGAGTCTTCTTGCCAAGCTAGGTAGGATGGGTCATCGCAGTTGCACCGTTTGAATCGGCTCTCCGCATTGACGCGGAGCGGGTCATTACATTATACACCACTCAGAAAAAGTCTTATCCTTAAGACTTTCTGAGCACAAACTGTTCTATCGCACACTATCAAATCTAACTCAAGCATACTACTTTGTGTCATTAGACCCGTTCGAACACAACTTCTTACTCGTATTCCATATTTCGTGTCATATTTGTTCCTAGTTTGTTTTATTGAATGACTCTATCACCCAATCTAAGCTAACTTATATTTACTCGATCGTCGTATTCTTTGACTCAGTCTCTAATGTGCCTTAGCGTGGAACACATATCGCTTAACGCAAGGCATGATCTACTGTGTACAATGATCATAGGTTGAGTCTAACTTACCCAATTCATTATACTTTTCCAAGCGTATCAAAACTTATTCACTTGTACTACTTTCGAGTTCAACATATCGTTGTCTGGATCGTGCACACATTCAAGACATCCCCTAAATATATGTATTTTAGCCAAGCTTAGCAATAGCAAAGTTTTTGCACTCGAGTTCAGCATATCATTGAGTCCGGATCGTGCAAACGTTCAAGGCGTCCCCCAAACATATGCATTTCAATCAAACTTAACGATAGCGAAGTCGGACAAGCTACTGGTGAAGGCGTCTCATATGATCAAAACTCTTCAAGTTGAATCCCAACTAGTCTTTCAATTTGATAAACTCCAAGTTTGATTCATTTTCTAAGTATTCTCGTCCTACAAAATCACTATGATACCTCTAGTGGGGTCAATCAAAATCTACGCCAATTTAAATCCAACTTAAAACCGAGCATTGCACTACCAACAAGCATGATCTATCTAATCTATCGACTAGCGTCCAAGTCCTAATATCTATTCTGCTCGTGTCAAACACCAACTTTCTAGCTCACACTTACCGTTCCAAGCCTAACTCTAAATCTTACTACCCTAATTCCTAAGTTCAAACTATTGTTCGTTTGTACGGGGTACGTTACCCAATCTCGCTTCACTCAAATTTTTAAACATCGAGCAGTGATCATCCTATCCACATCAACACGTTCATTGCACGGGTCCGAGTCTGTTTAAGCAAAGCTATCCTACGGTAAGTTTGTTCAACCAAATCCATGATATATCCATGTCATACGTCAAGCATATAATTCGCATAGTCTATCTCCTCAAATATGTTTGATATAATCCACCTATCCATTTTTTTCTTAGTCTAGACTACCAAGTCCTAATTCAATTTTTAATCTTTGATCTAAATTATAACTCCAAGTCGTCCAACATAATTGACGTATTCGTTCATAAATCCACCGAGCGTAACTTGCTTCAATTCTAGACTAACTCATCCTCGATACACTTCCATCCTCGACTCACTTTCGTATCAAGCCATAAGTCAAAATGATCCTCCAATTGTTATGCTCCGATCTCTCACAAGTTCGATCATCCCTACTTGACATGATATCATAACGCCAACGCTCCCACGGGATAATCGTTCTCATCCGGGCGTGACACATGTGCGAGACTAGAGTTACGCTCGCACAAGATAAGAACGTCAAATTTTATTGTTATCATCAAAATGAACAAGATATCTTATCATTATACTTCGTTTCATCCAAGTTATATATTAATCCATCAAGTCATGTTCATCTAATAAGCGTTCATATCGTGATCATAATTCGCCTAGCCAAGTCGTCCAAACTTTAATGTTATTGTTGGATCAATCCGTAGTCTACCTCTATAATTCCTTAAAACATTCAAGTTAGAAGATCAAATATATAATCTACTCGTCGTTCGTCTAACTAGGAAATCCTCTGGCTAAAGTCTATTCACCTTATTTACGTTCTATTTCATCGAGTTCGTCCGCATAATTATCGAACATGTCAGGCCCTGATCTCCTTCGAGTTTGATCATCCCCGCTGTACATGATATCACTACACCAATGCTCCTGCGAAATAATCGTTCTCATCAGACCTTGATGTCGAGTGCTATCCTTCGAACTAGATTCAAGATCGTTCATCCAACTTAAGTTCAAATCCCTTTATTGCATAACTCAAATCTTCGAACCACAAAATTTCTTACTTGTATCAATCTGTGCTAACTTCTTGCAATCAATATCGTATCAAGTTTTTCAAATTTGAAACCATAACATTCATACTCGGGCTAAGTTCTATCGAGCGATATCCTATCAATCTAAATTTTTGATGTATGCTATCTTCCATCAGACTAACTCCGATCGCATCCTAGATTACTCCATCTCAAACTCAATTTTTAATCAGTTTGATTCAATTTAAAATTGCTTGTACGATCCACTAAGTTTTCTCGACCAAGATATTGATTCCAATAATCTGAATCCCTATACGATATAAGCCTTATCACTTGCTCAACACATTCTCAATCGTTCGACCCAAATCTCGTACGAAATCTTTGAATTCACTACTAGCTAGGCATTACTTATACTAAGGCTTTGCACAATCACGTCGCTTGTTGACAAATTCATTGCTACCCTGAAATCCTCGATTCGCTATAACATTTCTAAGAAGATACATACACCACTCAGGGTTTGAGCTACTCGACAAATTCTCAAAATCACTCAATCTTCAGATCGCTTATTCGTTCCTGATCTATCACATACACTACTCAGGAATCGAGTCATCCAAATAATCCTCAATTGCGTTTGCATCGCTCACTTGCATATCTATCTAATTCATTCCTTAGAATTCCTGTAGGGTCCCTATGGATAAACTACCCACTCCATAGTGTCCCTCCCCCCCTGAATGATTGGTGCGGCGGTTAGGCATTATTAGCCACTGAGATCGATGCATTCGATTTGCCGACTCCTTGCATGCCTTACCGCATGAGCCCAGAAGAAAGTGCCAAACTGAACATGCTTTTTACTCCCACTAGGCTTGAAGAGAGCGTCAGAAAAGACCATCAATGAATCCGGGTTAGCAAGCGTGTGGTCCACTACTTGCTCTTCAGTAAGCCAGTCAGCCTGTTAAATGATCCACTCTTGCAGGTTCACCCGACTGCCTCGATGATCTTAATCTCGTATACCTCTATTACTAGTCATCCACACAACCATATTTTAATTCATACTTATCTACACGAATTTTCGTTCAAACCATTCCTCATAACCCAAGTACGATCCTCTATATTCGCCTTGGCGATAATCCGATAACGTCTCTATCAATTTTTATTCTATGTCTGACTTATCCTAATCCGAACGATATATATTCTTGTTCGCACACTCGCTCGCACCAAAGGGTCTAGGTGCGCGATACCCAATATGACTTTGCCTAAAGGTTGTGTGCATAGCTATCCCGTCTGAACAATATTCTAGTCTTGCACACTAATCCGCTTAGTTTTAGCGTAGGGGTATTCTGGTTCTCACATAACTTGCTAAATCTAGAATGAGTCTATCCCCATAAAGTCTAACATAGCTCAGCACAAAGGCCTTCACATAACTATCTCGTTTAACCGATCATTCACATGCACCTTTGAAAATATTTAGACTTATTGTATGGAACATCCCATTGGAACATTGAGAGAGTGCGTACACCTCTTTACCCACGAGCGAGTTTTCAAAGCTGACAAAATTAATATGAAGTCCAAGGACGTAAAGCTATGCTCTGATACCAAAATATCATGCCCCCGGCCCGGTAGGGCCAGAATATCCTAGCTTGGGCGTGATATCGTGCGAGCCTGAGTTGTACCCGCACAAGGCCAGGTCTGAACAGGCGATTGATAGCTAGTTTGCAAAGTCATCATAGCGAAAGTATAGTATAAACACAAGTATGAAATAAAAAAGGTCTTTATTAATAATCTATAATGTTTCAAGCGGCGCTAGACCAAGATTATAAGTTGCTCATGCTCTCTCTCTCTCTCAAAACAATAAAAGGCATGCCAACTTGCTTATAACGGAGGGGATGATACATAGGCAATGTTCCAATATATTATGTACTGTATTTGTGCTACAGCTCCAGATGCAACGCTCCAAGGCTCTAGAGTGAACTCCACGCCTTAGTTCACACGAAAGAGGTTCCACACCGAACGAGGTAATCTCGTACCCTGCAAGCAATCTGATGGGTTATCAGTATATTGAATGCACTGGTGGAGAGGATTCTCGCCCAACTCAACAAAACCAAACATGTAAATATGTTATGTGCATGCTATCATTATGTTGTCTTTCTAGTCTTGCCTTATGATCAGTTTCATGGCATAAGATATAAAGTCAAACTCGTGTTGTTGTGCGTCATACGATTTAAGAGTAATATGGTAAAACTTACCAACTTACCATTCGTCCTTCTATGTCCAAATATACAACCAAGTTAACCAAGAACGAATATATATAATGAAATTAAAGGATTACATAAGAAAACACAAGTGTTATGAGCGTATTTTTTCTCAGGTGCATGAGTTACTTAGGTTACTTAGATGTGTTATACTCAGATGCTCATGTATGATACATTAGATTGTTTAGGTGTTCAGATTACTTGATTCGATGCAATGACTCACACGCAGATTGTTGCTAAGCGAGATGACTTAATCTATATAAAACGGTCACTAGCATAGCCAGAAACTATGACTTATAGTCTCTGGGCGGTTAGATGTGTGAGGTACATGAATTTCTACACGCCAACTTCGCCCGGGCCAGTATATGGTATAATACGAGGCCATAGGGATTTTAATTCCATCCCGCCCATTAACATGTGACTATTGTGAGGTTCCGTCCGGATCAGATTGGCCCAGGTTCCCCGACAACCGTACATAGAAACCTGAACATGAATACCTTGTGCACAAGTTGTCCATGACCATGCAAGTCTTGGGTCTTCCAGATTCATGACATAACATGTTCAATATTGATTCTTGTTCATACTTATTGGCTCCCAGAGCCGTCTGATTTTTGTCTATGAACGAGTATTGCTTAATGAGTTATCTTGATTATATTCTTGCTTAACTTGACATGATACAGTCCCCTAGTTCGAAAACTGCCTTGGTGACCTAACGGTCCCGAATGCTTTCAGGTTCAAACTTGCACAAGATGACTATTCAATAGTCTTCTGGCGAAACTAGATAATGCAAGACTTGTATCATATTACTTGATCGTGGCATGAAACCATGTGACAAGCAATGAAACGAGGCGAGCGAGTTCTAGTTAGCATATAAGCAGGCAAGCATTGAAACTGTATAAAACATAAGCATTATAGGAAATATGCGGCATAGTCTTACTTAAAAACATAAGCTGTTACGCTAACACGAGTCGAAAGGGGTAGTACGAGGAACTAACTATAAACCAAGTTTCATTTTCATGTTTTATACAAGGAATACAATATGTGATTATTCCCTTAGCTAGGTGCGTTGTATTCTTTATTAGCATGAAAGGGGGTTATGGCCTAGCGACTAGCGTATAACTCAATTTATTAGGTCTGTAGGCCAAATAAAGATAGGTTGACCAGAGCCACCCACCTTAGCGATGAATCACATCGGCCGAACGGGACTCTGATCACGCCTTTGAAAGGTCTGAACTTCTAAATGGCCAAGTCTGAATTTCTTTGCATCAAGTGAGTCTTCTCGTTAAGCTAGGCGGGACGGGTCATCGCACTTGCACCGTTTGAAACGGCTCTCCGCATTGACGCAGAGCGGGTCATTACACTTAATACATAACTCGAGCCATCATTCATAGATCAATTCTTCCCAAATATTGGAATTTTCACACTGATCTACTTTCCAATCCAGAGATTGATAAACTTAGCTACTTCACATTCTAGGGATTTCTATACTGGCGACTCAACGATCCCAAACTTTTTTCGTAATTCTATATCTTTGTAATAATAGTAAAATATTCTATATTTCTATATAGCAAGTTAGCAATAATAAGATTACTCAATTTTACTTCTTGTTATTTTACCTAGCGTTAAAAATCTTATGAAATATAGAAACAATGATTAAAAGAGCTTTTTTTATTAAAGTTTGAAGGTAAAGGAGAGAAAGGTCAAAACCACACATCATTTGATGAATTGTTCTTCTGTCTCAATCACATGGATTTCTGAAATAATTTCTCTACATGAATCCAAATCCAACCAGATACTTCGATCCAATAAGCTAGCTCAATGAACCTTGTAGAGCGGGGTATTACAAATTATGGGATCCAGTTAAACTATAAATCATAGGTAGATCGTGGATCGTAGAACTGTCAACTATTATATCGTCTAAAGGATCAGACAAGTTTTTATTTAATGCTATCACATTAAATTTATATTATAATATTGTTCGTTATTCATCTATGCATGTCACCTTTTTATTGTTTACACCAACTAGAGCTAGAGGGTATATTCAAACTATTGGTTACTGTATCAGCATATTGTTAGTGTATTGGTGTTTTATTATACCGTTATCGTGATAGTGTTGTTGATTGTGAGATATGGAATAATGAGAGAAGTATAATCTTTAGCACATAGACCTAGTCCCTGTTGGAGTCAAGTCTGGCTGAGAGGGACATAGTTCGATCTGAACTCGGTGTGTTCGTTCCAGAACTATTAGCCCGAACTCAGCCCAAGTTCGATGTCGACGGGACTGATATATTTTGGGTTCTAATCTACACCGTTGGATGCTGGTGGACGGCCAGATCTGTTAGTGTGCTAGTTTTAGGGTTTTCTAAAACCTAAAAGTAGGTTTCTCATCCTATTTTATGGGTTGAGGGTGGAGGCACAAAGAAGAGCAGAAAGTAGAGATTTAGGGTCTTGTCCATGGAAAATATAAGAGAAAGTTCATACTTTACTCTTAGGACTTGCCATCCAAGACAGAATGGAGAGGAGATCTAATCGAAGAGTCAACGCCTTTATTCAGGAAGATCACTACGGGTTGGGTGATTGACTTCATTGTAATCCCTATTTTTTCTTTTTAAGTTTTGTGAGGGGGTTGAACCTATTAGGGTAAATGGCTCAATATTGGATTTTGTCAATCTTGTAATTTTATCTGAGTTATATAGATTGAGATTTATCCAGGTAACATAGTGACCGACCATATATTATCTTTATCTATGTTTGGTGTTTGTTAGACGGGGGTTAATTATCTCAGGTTGGTTGGCCTAAGTTTTTGTTGCGGTCGGTTTCAAACACGATATCGGACACTTGTAGGGCGTATCCGATCCCAATGTTTGGTATCAGAGCATCTGGCTCTGGTGTCTGATTTCTAACAACTGGTCTTAGATCTCTCAGGTTCGTAAGAGGAAAGGTAAAACTATGTCTACGGAGAAGATGAACACACGTATGATCTGTCACGTCCCAGTCCCAAAATACGTAGGACTAGGAATACGTGGCATGCCAGCCGTATGTATATGGCAACTCCAATATATGGAAACCATAACACATACGTACGATGTATTATGAATAATAATTCACAAGTGGTATATAATGTCACAAGTCACAGGCAATATTAATCTTACCCACAAAATCCAATAAAAATAAATAACCAAATATGACAATGAACCATATATGAAATAGTCGAGAAGAACTAATAGTTGGGTGGAGACAAATCCACTACCAAACTAGGATATGACAGAAAATATAATAAGTACAACATCTAACGATTAGGGAGGCTCGAAGAGAAGACCTCATCGAACAGAAAGAAGTAGAAAGTCTTGATCCGTGCTCCTGCAAATAGTCATGATCGTCTACACCTGGAAAGGGACCAGTTCCTCAGAGGGACATAACAAGATACATAGAAGCATGCTATATAAACTGCAGTAACTAATTAAATATGCAAATAATTTTCTAACCACCTAATGTGCAAATTAGAGGACAACTTTCATACGTATGAGTGGAATTTAGGCTCATATACATATAATAATAGGGTATCTAATAATAGCAAGGTATCTCATAAATATAATATCACACCAAGTTCCATCCGGAGACTTGGCTCACCGATTTGGATTCCCATACGCATAGTCATTATCCTCCCCCTTATCCCCGCACTGACTAAGTCAAATAGACGACGTTTCCAGTATTGTAACTGTATGAGTCTCTAATACACTAATTATAGCAGTTACATTCTAACCGTCACACGTTCCTTACGTATCGGTAGCAAGTCGAATACGAAGTCCATGCCCCTAACAGAATATCATAAACCGTGTCATGTGTGTGTCATGGTATAATGTTATATAAAAATATTCCACAATTAGGAGGTAGTCCGCTAAAACTAAGTCAACATGCATATAATAAATAAAAGCTACAAAAGACGACGAATACCGTCGTTTGCACCCAAGTCAACTTAGACGCACAGTTTATATATGAAAATAATTTATGCAATAATAAAATAAAATGCTGAAATAAAAATAAATGATAGTAGATATAGCAAGGTATCTTTTCTGTTCTCCAAGCAGAGTTTAAACAATGTCCTGACAGTGAATATGCCACGTCAAAAGTAGCACAAAAAGAGAAAGACGTACGAACATCTCCTGATGCTTAAATAAACATCACCAATATTCACGGAATAAGCGTGATAGTAAAAAAATTCTACCCTTTCATCCAATTAAAAATATGGGCAAAATGGTAAATTTGGATTAAAGCGATATCCATTTGTTGACCACTTTGCACCCAAAAATGTGTCAGGAATAAAGGTCTCTAAATTAGAAAAATTATAGGTCAAAATAATCCTAAACGATGATACGAACTCAATGATATGTCCAATTTTGGATTCCGATGAGCCGATCACAAATTCATCCGTTAAGTCAGACCATAGGGCCCACGAAACGGCGTTCTAGTCAACATTCTCAGAAATGAGCAAAACTCGGGTCACAGGACCCATATAACGTAACAGATCCGATGACGCAAGTTTTGTTGCGTTCCTACGAGCGTGCACCAACTAATGGAAAAGTTTGCAAACTACCGATATGGGAGACTTTCGACTGATACAGGTTCATTCCGGCGTGCACACACGCCCAAATCAACTTTCTCGAAAGCCCACAAATCCGGATATACCATACACGCCTTTCGGTATAATTGGTACGCGATGAGGTGGTCCCGTTTGGCGGGACGTGCTTCGTGTCATAAGTTTTGGATTTTAAAAAACATAATATTTAGTCAACTTTGGACAGGTTTAATTCGATGAATACATCGAGTTAATTAAAACTAAAAGAAAGGTTTTTCTTTCCTATTTGTTGTCAATAAATGCCTTCAAATAGATTCTCAAAATTGTACGTGGTTTGGAAGACAACTTGGCGTGAACATGGGTGTTTGGATTAATTTTCTGGACTGTTTTGGATAGATTTTTCGTCGAACTTTGGATTAATTTTTCTTTCGATCCAGAGTACCAAAAATTATTCTACTTGAAGAATTTCCTAGAGGGTTATGTTATGAGCGTGTACAAAAAAATCGTTCGTAAAACAAATGAGTGAGAAGGAAGTTACCTGACTCGAAAGTGGGGACATGGGTTTGGGCTTACTGCTGTCCGCGGTTCAGGCGGTGTGGCGGTCGGACGGTGCTGCTCCGGCGCTCCAGCGGTTGTCGGTTGGTCCAGGTGGTGGTGCAGGAGAGTTAGGGTTAGGGTTTAGAGGTTTGACATGTATATATATATATATATATATATATATATATATAGGGGAAGGGGGAAGAGAGATCGGGTAGGGCCTAGGGGAGTCGTGGGCTGTTGGGGTCGCGGGTCATCTGTTAGGGGTGGTCGGGGGTGGTCGGTTGGGTTTTGTTCAGGGTCAGGTTAGAGTTAGGATTTTAATTCTTTTAGATTACTTGCTAGAGGAACTCTTTTAAAAACTTGTATATTCCTAAGGTTTCTTGTTTAGATTACTATTTCTTTTTGGTCGAAATACATACTACATAGATAGGCTTGTAAATAATATTGCAGCCTTTCTGGACTTGTCATTGAGATCTTTGGTTTCTATTTTATAATTGGTCCTTGTACTTTTTGTGTTCTCTGCTAGTAACATATACTGCTGCTTATTAGGGACTAAGCAATGACTACAACCAAATGCTTACAACCCTCTTACAACCGCCACGACGTGGCGAGCGCCCATTGGAGGAGGGGAAAGAGGCGGGATCCGATGGCTGCCCGGGTGGCCGCCAGGTGGCAGGAAGAAAGGTGGGGCCGGATGTAGCCAATATATCCGGGGGGAGAGAGGGTTGTAAGAAGGTTGTAAGCATTTGGTAGTAAACTTAGCATTATTGGCTTAGGGCTATGCTATGACTACAACCAAATGCCTACAACCCTCTTACAACCGCTACGTGGCGGCCGCCAATTGGAGGAGGGGGAAGAGGTAGGACCCGGTGGTTGTCCGAGTGGCCGCCACGTGACAGAAATGCCGCATGGAAGCCGTTCATTGGGAGGAGAGGTGGGGCCGGATGTGGCCCATATATCAGGGGGGAGAAAGGGTTGTAAGAAGGTTGTAAGCATTTGGTAGTAAACTTAGCATTATTGGCTTAGGGCTATGCTATGACTACAACCAAATGCCTACAACCCTCGTCGGTGACCATGCATACGAATGTAACTTTAATTATAAAAGAATATATCATGAATGTACAGAAGACTTGATAGAGTATATCACAGTTCTTATTATTTGTCTTGACCCACAGCTTATCATAATCACTGCTCAATCTGCATTATTGGCTTATTAGTATCAATAATGCTAAGTTTACTACCAAATGCTTACAACCTTCTTACAACCCTCTCTACCCCCCACTATGTGGGCCACATCTGGTCTTACCTCTCCCCCATTGAATGACTGCCACGTGGCGTTCCTGCCACGTGGCGGCTACCGGGTCCCACCTCTCGCCCCTCCTCCAATAGGCGGCCGCCACGTGGCAGTTGTAAGAAGGTTGTAAGCATTTGGTTGTAGTGGTAGCACTACCTTGTTAATATTAGTTATAAATGTAGCAATAAAAATTTCTATAAAAAAAATAGATATGCATTTACAATAAATTATGAAAAATTTATAACGTTTGATAAATAATTTTATACCCAAAATTTTTTTGGTGGACTATTTTTATTTACTAAATAGATAAATAAAAATAAGTATACAAGCTATTAACTTAAAATTTTGTTTTCTAATTAGAAAAGTAGATAATTAATAATTTTAAATAATTAAATAAATAAATAAACCAAATTGCAAATTTAAATTAGGGGGGTGGGTTACATGATCACCCTCACAGGGGAGAACTGGGCTATTTAGAAGCCAAGTATAGAGTATCTACTATGGTACAAGGACTTGTATGGTCCGTTGGAGGCGATAGCGCCAAGCCATTGGATAAAGCTGCTGAAGACTGAAAATGACTGGATCGAAAGTTCGTTGGATTCCTCCGCCAATGACTGGATGACTCGGTGTTTCACCACGTGTCCATGGAGAGTTTGACAAAATTATTATTGGAGAAGCTGCATTCGTTGTACGAAATGAAGACGACTAGCAACAAGGCATTTCTTATTCACCTTTAGTCTATTCTAAGTTAGTAGTTAGTGTTGCATAGTGAGTATTGGACTATGTTATGACTACAACCAAATGCCTATAACCCTCTTACAACCGCCACGTGGCGGCCTCCCATTGGAGGAGGGGGAAGGGGTGGGACACGGTGGCTGCCCGGGTTGCCGCCACGTGACAGGAATGCCACATGGCATCCGTGCATTGGGAGAAGAGGTGGGGTCGGGTGTGGCCCACATATTGGGGGGAGAGAGAGGGTTGTAAGAAGGTTGTAAGCATTTGGTAGTAAACTTAGCATTATTGGCTTACAATAATTAAAATTATCTATTTAGTAAATAAAAATAGTTCACCAAAATATTCTGCTATGACTACAACCAAATGCCTACAACCTTCATACAACTGCCACGTGACGACCACGTGGCACCCATATGACGGCCGTCCATTGGAGGAGGGGGGAGAGGTGGGACCTGATGGCTGTCTGGGTGGTCGTCACGTGGCCAGAACGTCACATGATGGTTGTTCATTGGGGGAGAGGTGGGGCAGGGTTGGTGTAAACTCTCTCATTTATTTCTATAGATAGTCTGGTTATAGGTTAGAAAATTTTGGTTTAGCAGCAGATGTTTGAGGTTTAGAATTAAGGATGCAGATGTTTGAGTCTTTAATAAAACTCTTGGCGCGCCCTACCGTTGTTGCAATATTCGGAGCCCAACATCAGCCCATAAATTATAACAAGTTGTTGCATTCTAGACTTGACACGCCAATTTAGGCGTTGGACTTTTCTGTTACTTAAAATAATAATCCCTTGTGCTCTAATTTAATTGCACAACTTCCCATATCCAAAATCTATTTTTTAATCCCGTGTCGTGCACCTGTGTCGTTGCCATCAATTTTGAGACACCAACTCAACCCGTTGAGCCAGACCAATTAAAGGGTCCAAGACTGACACCAATCCTACACCATTCATGACCTTTGTATCACTCCCAATTGAGATCCCATGTGCCCCCATTTAATTTAAAAGCACATGACATTTTTATTCTAATTAAATTGGGGATACCAACTTTGACTAATCCTATTTTAATCCCAATTTAATTCCAATACCTCTTTAATTAAGCCCATGTAGAACACACAAAACCCCCTCACCCTAAAAAATACCAAACACCAATTCTCCCATAAATTTTCCATCATTTTATGTGTTTGTGCTAACTCCCAAAATTAAGGGGCTTAGTTGCAAAAGTTGCACTAGGTGGCAACACCCCATTGGTTTAAGCCAAATGGAGAAGCCCTCTATTCTTTGACTAGTCAACACCCCCTCCCATGAATGAAAATTCTCCATAAAAAATCCTGGCCATTCATTCAAATAGGGAGCATCATCACCACACACTTCCAATCCCACATCCCTATAAATTGTCTCTTCCCACACTCTTTCCCAAGCAGGCCCTAATCCCTAAACTTGGGAAACCCCACCCCCTCTCTCTCCTCCCTCCTCATAATTTCAGCTGAAAACTTCTTTTATTCTTCTTCTTCCTTTCTTCTTACTTCTTCTTCTTCTCCTCCTTCTACTCCACTTCACAACCCCGGCCCAAGCCAAGCCAACCCCGGCCAGCTTCTACCCCGACCGAGCTTCCCCTTCCGGCCACCGGCTGCTGCCACGAGCCACACCATTCCACCACCGTCCCTGCAGCCCACTTCACTGACCCGGCCAAGCCAAGCCAACCCTGCTGTCACGAGCTTCACCCCCCGGCCGACTTCACCCTTCGGCCATCACCGTTCCACCACCACCACTATACACCAACGCCACCACCACCACACACCAACACCACCGGCCGCCACCACCTATTGTGCCCTCCGGCCACCTCGGGTTACCTCCATCCGACCACATTCTCGTCGACTTTACACCCCGGCACCACCACATCACCATCAATATCTCCAGTCACCACTGCCACCAACCGGCCGACTTCCCTCCGGCCACCCCGCTTCTCATCATCACCTTTAACACCACTACTACTCCGGCCAACTCCTCGGCCATCCGTCCAGCATCACCACCGCGTCTCCAAGGTGAACCCCTCCCCCTTACCTATGTTCATTTTAGTGTTTTATATATTGTTATTAGTTAAGTTAGTTTTAGGGTTGGTTTATATGCATGTGGAATTATTTTAGGTTGAAATAAATAGGTCATATTATACATTGATGGTGAAATGTTAAATTAAATATTTAAGGTTTAAAAATAAAGTGAATGAGAACATGGAATATATACACGTGATGGATGGAAATGTGACATATATAATGAAGTTAGGACTTAATTGCCATATGAGATTTTAGGGTGTTGTCCTAATTAAAATATGCAATTTGAATATTGTTAATGGACAATTTTAAAATTATTGAGAAATGATACTATGATTTTGAAACAATGTTTAACAATGGAGGAACAGGTGATGGATTGTGTAATAGTGTGATATATCGAACCATTAGGCAGTGATTGAAGACTGAGAAATAGTAATAAATTTGATCGAGGAATAGTTTTAAGGAGAATGATAGACGATTGTACATAATTGAGGGTTTAATAAATAAATTAATTGTTTATTTCGAGGATGACAGTAAATGTACATGTTAACGTCGGTGCACACCGAGGTAAAATTTGAGGAATAATCATACATAAAATACTGATGAACACCGTGATGAGTATAGTAGGATGGAGGATTTGTTTGATGATATAGTACAGATGTTTAATTGAATCAGATGTAACACACCCTTAGTCTACCTTGGTCAACCCTCTAGCTTCGTGACCATGTAATTTGTAACTAAGGTTGAACATATGATAGATGTGTGTCACATCATATTTCAGCTTCGTGATAGTTTATTGATTGAGCTTGTATCTCGACTCTAGGTACTACGGGAGCTACGGACTTGGACGTGGTACCGGATCCCCGTCATCAGCAGCCGGACGCAGGCAAGTGTACCTTGCCACCCTGTATTTCAGTTACTGGATATTTATTGTTTCATTATATACATTGTGCGCATGTTTGATTAAGATCGTTACTTCGCGTCTGGATCACAATCGGGTACAGATGTTCGTCGTAATGTCTCGTAAAAAATATTAGATGTTCACAACACCTTGATGTACGTACCTACGTATATCGTAACCTTAGGACACATTCATACACGATTATCGTGCCAAATTTCCTGTATCCTGATACTGACATCATGACCGAAGACTGGGACGACCTTAGGGTCGCGTCTGTTGATAGTTATTTCTGTGTGACGAGACTGTTAGATAGAGGTTCAGGTTCAACGCAAAATCGTTGACCGTTTGGGATGGGGAAGACAATTACTAGACGTTTGGGCTCCTCTGTATGCACTTATATATGTATATGTACTATTTCTGTAGTGATCCTGTATCTAGTGTAGTTGTATCAACCGTGTGACTCTTTGCCTGGAGCTGCGGTACGTCCCGTGTATTTTCGTGTCCGGAGCTACGGTTTTACTTTGGACAGCCCACGCGTCGTACATTGTCTTCAAAACTGTGTCTCACTTAGTTGGTTATGCTAGAATACACCGTCGTTGCACTTGTAATTTCTGTTGTACTTTGGCATACTGTATTTTTGTACCTTGTTACGTCCCTCTGAGGACCTGGTTCCCTGCCAGTTGTGCAGCATAGACGATTACGGAGCATTTGGAGTTGCTGATGGAGATGCATGTCTTGCGGGCATTGTACCAGGTACTCACATCATTTCTACCGGCACTATGGTTATTTTATATTGATTATTTATCTGCTGTTGTAGCCTAGTTTTTATAGACTCATATTTCTTCTCGAGTCTATTCGAGTTGGGGTATTATTGGGCGGCCGACTTTAGCACATGCAGCTTTTTCTTGTATATTTCTGTTCATTGTGGATTGAGACATAGATGTTTACATTTACAGGATTTTTAGATAGTGTCCTTTATTATACAGCTTATACGTATTCGAGTCGGACCAGAGTCTGGTCGAATGCGTAGCTGGCGTGTCGCGTATTCCTGGTCCTATGTATTTTGGGACTGGAGCGTTACATGTTTTTGTGATGGCCCATGTAGGTCCGTCTTAAATCTTCTTGGTCACCTGACTGTGCCAAACGAGCCTGCAAATTAGGAATATATATTATGATTTATTGTTGTATAGGCTCAATCCATAATCGATTTTAAAAACTCCCTTCGTGATTGATTATCGCCATTGGACTTCCCAATTGTATTCGTTCCTTTTATCAATATCATTATCCTTTCTCATCTCCTTTCATTCGAAAAGACGGACGCTTGTGCCTGGTGGTTTCCTCCAGAAGAAGATCGTAGTTCAGACGGCAGGAGACATAATTTGTGCAATAATCTCTGAGAAGATTGTTACCCTCAGTAGGGTAGACTAATAGGTTTTTTTAGATCCTTGATCTAGTGTGGAAGACTAGCAAGAGAATTGGACCCAGTAGTACCCTACCCATACTTGAGATGGCAGTGATCTTAGAAGTACCGGGAGCTAAAAGGATTGTTGATCATGACCTAGAATAATTTATGGAAGTGCATAGCCCGAGGCTAGGAATTAGTTGTTGTATATGATAGCGATACCAGGAATGATATTATGGACTAGAGGAGATAAAATTTTAGGCTCTCACCTTGAAGATGATGATCTGATACCAGAAATTTTAGTATGTGCTTGGGTGATATCATTATTATAATTGCACTATGTGACCCGGAGCAATAAATAACAGAAAGAAGAAATTTGAGGAATAAAATTTTAGGGAAAACTTTGAGGAGAAGAGAAATTATACATTAGGCAAGGAAGAATTTTTCTCTTGGAGGATTAGTGTTGTAAACAGAACGGGAGAATTTATTTTGAGGTTAAGTCTAGACTATGACATCATCCTAGCATGATTTGGTTGAGCCAATACCACGCGACGCTAGATTGTCGACGTGGTTGCGCTATATTTAGACCACCAGATTACCCTGAGTTTGAGTTTCTTCGGGGAGCCCAGGAGCATGGGGCCCATCTACCTTAGGGGCACACATTACAAAAGGTGAACCAGTGTACCCCTGCATTATATCAGAGTTTGAGGATGTGTTTCTAAAGAATCTTCCAGGCCTGCCACCTGACAGAGAGATAGAGTTTGCTATAGAGTTGACTCCAAGAGCCGAGCCAGTTATTTTTTTGTCTTCAGACTAGAACCGATAGAGTTGGTTGAGTGGAAGGTCCATAATAAAGGATCTCTTAGACAAGGGTTTCAGTCATAATAGTATTTCTTCATGGGGAGTACCTATCTTATTGTACCGAAGAAGGACGGGACGGTACATTTGCGTATCGATTACAGGGCGTTAAATGCTATAACGATAAAGAACAAGTATCCACTGTCGTGCATCGATAATTTATTTGATCAGCTTAGTAGTGCATGTGTATTCTTGAAGATCGATCTCAGATCCGGTTATCATCAGATTAAGGTACAGAGAGAGGATATCCCGAAGATGGCTTTTTGGATGAAGTATGGGCGCTATGAGTTTCTAGTCATGCCGTTTGGTTTAACCAACGTGCCAGCAGTATTTATGAGTCTGATGAATAATGTTTTCCACCAGTACTTAGATAAGTTCATGGTGGTATTTATCGATGACATCTGGGTATATTCCAAGAGCCAGTAGGAGCACGAGAGACATCTCAGGATCGTGTTGGAGACACTAAGACAGGAGAGGCTATACGCCAAGCTCAGCAAATGCGAGTTCTGCTTGGATAGAGTACCATTTCTGGGATACATAATCACCGGAGATGGACTATCAGTTGACCCAGAGAAGATAGCTGCAGTTGAGACATGGCCAACCCCTACATCAGTTACAAAGGTTAGGAGTTTCCTCGGACTTGTCGGATATTGTCGAAGGTTCGTAGAAAATTTCTCGAGGATCGCTGCGCCTATGACGCGACTGATGCATAAAGGCGAGGAGTTTATCTGGACCGAAGAATATCAGACGGCTTTCGATGAGCTGAAGAAGCGTCTGACATCAGCACCGATTTTGACACTACCTTCAGGATCAGGAGGATTTGTAGTGTACAATGATGCGTCTGGGAGAAGATTAGGATATGTACTGATACAACAAGGCAAAGTGATAGCCTACGCATCGAGACAGCTGAGAGTTCATGAGAAGAACTATCCGACGCACGATCTAGAGCTAGCTGCAGTGATATTTGCACTAAAGCTATGACGACACTACCTTTATGGTGAGTGTGTTGAGATTTACATAGATCATAAAAGCCTGAAGTATGTCTACATGTAGAATAAGCTCAACATGAGACATAGGCGCTGGCTAGAGTTGATGACAGATTATGATATATAGTTGCAGTACCACCCTGGCAAGGCGAATGTAGTAGCAGATGCCTTAAGCAGGAAGCCCATGGCCTACTTTTTGACAACTCAGCGGCAATTGCTAGAGGATCTTCAGGAGCTTGGGATAAAGATTGTATTGCCAGGCATGGATGGACAGATGGCCAGTCTTGAGGTTTAGTCTATATTGATTGAGAGGATCAAGGCAGCCCTGCCTACATATGCGAGATTTTGACGACTGCGAGAGAGGACAGAGGCCGGCATGCAGACGAGACTCAGGATTCATGAAGATGGAACATTGAGGTGTGGAGATCGCCTATACGTTCTGAGTGGCGAGATACGCCAGGAGTTGATGACCGAGGCTCATAGCTCCATTTATTCTATTCATCCAGGGGGTACGAAGATGTACCGAGATTTGAGACAACATTACTGGTGGCATGGGATGAAGAGAGAGAGATTGCAAGATTCGTGGCGAGATGTTTGGTTTGTCAGCAAGTCAAGGCTGAACATCAGAGGACTGCAGGACTATTGCAGCCACTTTTCATTCCCGAGTGGAAGTGGGAACACATTACCATGGACTTCGTCACAGGATTCCCGCGGTACCCTAGCGGGAAGGATGCAGTTTGGGTTGTCATAGACAGACTCACCAAGACTGCATATTTCTTGCCCTTCAGAGTTGGGCAGTCCACGGAGATATTAGCTGACATGTATATGAGGCAGATAGTACGACTACATGGGGTGCCTGTCAGCATTGTATCGGATCGTGATTCCAGATTCATGTCACATTTTTGGCAGAGTATGCAGGAGAGTCTAGGAACTCGTCTCGAGTTCAGCACTGCATATCATCCACAGACTGATGGCCAGTCAGAGTGCACGATACAAATACTAGAGGATATGTTGAGAGCGTGCATGATCGACTTTGGAGGATCTTGGGAGGACCATTTACACTTGGTAGAATTCTCCTACAATAACAGCTACCAGGCTAGCATACAGATGGCACCTTATGAGGCACTGTACGGCAGGAAGTGTAGGTCACCGGTATATTGGAGTGACGTGGGAGAGCGTCAGATACTTGGTCCAGAGTTGGTGACACAGACAGTGGAGAAAGTCAAGCAGATTCAGAGCCACCTGCGTGCAGCACAGGACAGACAGAAATATTGGGCAGATGTGCACCGCAGACCTTTGGAGTTCAAGGAAGGTGACCATGTATTTTTTAAGATATCGCCTACTAGTGGTACCATCAGATTCGGAGGCAGAGGCAAGCTGAGTCTGAGGTACATCAGACCTTTTGACATCTTGGAACGAGTTGGCGAAGTGGCTTATCGTCTTGCATTGCCTCCATTATTAGAAGGAGTGCATAACGTATTTCACATATCATAGTTGAGGAGATACGTGGCAGACCCTAGCCACGTGCTTGATCATTCAGAGATTACAGTCGGGCCCAGTTTATCTTACGTAGAGCAGCCAGTGGAGATACTCGATCACAGTGAGAAGACTTTGAGAGGTCAGACTATTTGACTAGTCAGAGTTGCATGGAATCATCATTCGCCAGACGAGTCTACCTGGGAGCGCGAGGATTCCATTCGACAACATTTTCCGTATTTATTTGAGGACCAAGGTACGAATTTACGTACCGTATTTGATTACCAGTTTGCTTTTAAATTCTCATAGCTATAATCGTGCTTTACTTTTAATTTTGGGGACAAATTTTTTCTAAGTTGGGAAGGATGTAAACCCCTTCATTTATTTTTATAGATAGTCTGGTTATGGGTTAGAAAATTTTGGTTTAGCAGCAGATGTTTGATGTTTAGAATTAAGGATGCAGATGTCTGAGTCTTTAATAAAATCCTTGGCGCGCCCTATCGTTGTTGCAATATTCGGAGCCCAACATCAGCCCATAAATTCCAACAAGTTGTTGCATTCTAGACTTGACACGCCAATTTAGGCGCTGGACTTTTCCGTCACTCAAAATCATAATCCCTTGTGCTCTAATTTAATTGCACAACTTCCCGTATCCAAAATCTATTTTTTAATCCCGTGTCGCGCACCTGTGTCGTTGCCATCAATTTTAAGACACCAACTCAACCCGTTGAGCCGGACCAATTAAAGGGTCCATGATTGACACCAAGCCTACACCATTCATGACCTTTGTGTCACTCCCAATTGAGATCCCATGTGCCCCCATTTAATTTAAGAGTACATGACATTTTTATTCTAATTAAATTAGGGATACCAACTTTGACTAATCTCATTTTAATCCCAATTTAATTCCAATACCCCTTTAATTAAGCCCATATAGAACACACAACACCCCCTCACCCTAAAAAATACTAAACACCAATTCTCCAACAAATTTTCCATTATTTTATGTGTTTGTGCTAATTTCCAAAATTAAGGGGCTTAGTTGCAAAAGTTGCACTAGGTGGCAACACCCTATTGGTTCAAGCCAAATAGAGAAGTCCTCCATTCTTTGACTAGTCAACACTCCCTCCCATGAATGAAAATTCTCCATGAAAAATCCTGGCCATTCATTCAAATAGGGAGCATCATCACCACACACTTCCAATCCCACATCCCTAAAAAATGTCTCTTCCCACACTCTTTCCCAAGCAGGCCCTAATCTCCAAACTTGGGAAACCCCACCCCCTCTCTCTCTCCTCCCTCCTCACAATTTCAGCCGAATACTTCTTTTCTTCTTCTTCCTTTTTCTTCTTCTTCTTCTTCTTCTTCTTCTTCCTTTCTTCTTACTTCTTCTTCTTCTCCTCCTTCTATTCCACTTCACAACCCCGGCCCAAGCCAAGCTAACCTCGGCCAGCTTCTTCCCCGGTCGAGCTTCCCCCTCCGGCCACCGGCAGTTGCCACGAGCCACACCATTCTACCACCGTCCCTGCAGCCCACTTCACTGATCCGGCCAAGCCAAGCCAACCCCGCTGCCACGAGCTTCACCCTCTGTCATGCCCCAGTCCCAAAATACGTAAGACCAGAAATACGTGACACGCCAGCTACGCATTCGACCAGACTCTGGTCTGACTCGAATACGTATAAGCTGTAATATAAAGGGCACAATCTAGATATCCCATAAATGTAAACCTCTATGTCTCAATCCACAATGTACAGAAGTATACAAGAAAGAGCTATATGTGCTAAAGTCGGCCGCCCAATAATACACTAACTCGAATAGACTCGAGAAGAAGTATGAGTCTATAAAAACTAGGCTACAATAGCAGATGAATAATCATTGTAAAATAACCATAATGCCAGTAGATAAGATATGAGTACCTGGTACCATGCCCGCAAGACATGCAACTCCAACAGCAACTCCAAATGCTCCATAATCATTTATGCTGCAAAACTGACAGGGAACCAGGTCCTTAGAGGGACGTAACAAGGTACAAAAATATAGCATGCCAAGTAAACAGAAAGGTACAAGTGCAACAACAAGGTACTCTATCATAACCAAACAAGTGTGACACAGCTTAAAGACAATATTCGACGCGTGGACTGTCCAAAATAAAATCGTAGCTCCAGACATGGAAACACACGGGACGTACCGCAGCTCTGGGCAAAGAGTCACACGGGTGATACCACTATACTAGATACAGGATCACTACAGAAACAGTACATGTACATATATAAGCGCATGCAGAGGAGCCCAAACGTCTAGTAACTGTCTTCTCCATCCCAAGGGTCAACGATGGTGCGCTGAACCTGAACCTCTATCTACAGTCTTGACACATAGAAATTACTCGACAGACGCGACCCTAAGGTCGTCCCAGTCTCTGGTCATGATGTCAGTATCAGGATACAGGAGTCTGACATGATCACAGTGTATGAGTGTGTCCTGGGGTGTCGATGTACTCAAGTACGTGCATCAAGGTGCTACGAAGCATATATCAATTATTCTAGGATGTTACGACGAACGTCAGCACCCGATTGTGATCCGGACGCGAGGTATCGAACGTCAACATAAATACGTGCACAATGTACATAAAGAACAACAAATATCTGTAATCTGAAATACAGGGTGGCAAGGTACACTTACCTGCGTGCGACTGCTGATGACGGGGTCCCGGTACCGCGTCCAAGCCCTCAGGCCCCGCAGTACCTAGAGATGAGATACAAACCAATAATCTATTCCACGACAGACAGGGATGCGACACACATCTACACCTAAACTCAGTCTCAGCTACGACTCACAGGGACAAGCCACTAGGGGGGTTGACTACAGTTGACTATCGGTATGCTACGTCAAATCATCTAGTCATCAATACCATATCATCAAACCTTCCTCAAAACACAGTTAACGATTATAATTCCTTCGTTTAATATCCTTATTACCAAACACATAGTACTGCTCTAAATTAAATACCTTAAATTCCCAGTTTCTAAATTACCGATCACACTAGTCCTCAATCAAACATTCACCTTCTATCCTTACTAATTATATATTTAAATTGAGCATTTTATACTACATACTACATAGACAAGTTTTCTCTACATAACATCCACTGTCCATTGGATCACAAAATCATACCATTCCTTAAGGGTGAATTCAACCACAACCCTTGCTAACAATTCTATATATGCTGTATAAGTAATGCTTCTCTTCCAAATTAAACACACAAGTATAAATTATCAACCCATGCTCATAAGCCCTAACTAATGCACACAACCATAAATATCAAGAACCCTCATCCTCATATATATAATATGTTAAAAACCCTAACTAATCACATATAAAAACCCTAATCACATAACTTAACCATGAACAATATATAAATAAAAGACAAGGTGAGGGAAGAGTTATACCTCAACGACGAGGTGGGTCGTCGGCCGGAGCGGGGTGGTAGTGATCTCGTGGTGGTGGTGGTGATGGTGAGATCTAATGGTGGTGGTGGTGGTGGTGAGATCTAATGGTGGTGGTGGTAACAGGGAGGAGGTCGGATAGGGGAGTAGACCGGAGTGAATAGGTCGGATGGGGGGAGTAGCACAGCGGGATTGGATCAACCGACCGGAGTGGACGCGGGGGGGGGTGCTCAAACTGGCCGGAGCGGTCAGCTCTGTCGCAGTAGGCGGGTCAGGGGGAGCTGCACAGTGTCGCCGGAGTTGGTTCAGTCACCGCCGGAGACACTGTGGGATGGAGAAGCTCGAGAGAGGTGGTGGTGTAAATATCAGTTGGCCCGCCGGAGCTCGAAATCAGCCGTCGGTGGCCGGAGGGACTCGGCCGGACTGCTGGCTCATCGTGGGGAGCAGCTCTCCAAGGAAGGAGATGAGGGAAGGAAGAAGGAGAAGAAGAAAGGGAGAAGAAGAAGAAGAGAATGGGATTCGGTTTACATGGAGAAGAGGGAGGAGAGAGAGAGGGGGGTTTTCAAAGCTCCCTTGGGATTAGGGCCTGCTTGGTATGTGTGCATTGAAGAGACATTAAATAGGAGAGGTGGTGTGGGAATGTGTGGTTAGGATGCTCCAATTCAAATGGAGGGCTAGGATTGATCATGAAGGCTTGGTTTCTTCATGCAAAGGAAGGGGGAGAGGGTTGACTACGGTCAAAGAAGGGTAGGCTCTCCATTTGGTCTTGGCCAATGAGGTAAGGACACCTAAATTAATAAATTGCAACTAAACCCCTTAAATTCGAGAAATTGCACGAACACATAAAATAATACAAAAATTGTGAGGAAAAAGGTGTTTGGTGATTTGCATGGTGAGGGGGTGTTGTGTGTTTGGCATGTGTTTAATTACATGACCATTAGGATTAATTGGGGATTAAAATAGGATTAGACAAAATTGGTATCCCCGATTTAAATAGAATTAAAGTGTCCCGCACTTTTAAATTAAATGGGGGCACTTGGGGTCAAAATTTGGAAATGACACAAGTCAAAAATGGTGGGGGCTTGGAGTCAGTCTTGGACCCTTTAGTTGGTCTGGCTCAACGGGTTAAGTTGGTATCTCAAAACTGAGGGTAACGACACAGGTGTCCGACACGAAATTAAATATAGGATTTAGGATACGGGAAGTTGTGCGATTAATTTAAGGCACACAGATTTGATTTTTGTGTGACGAAAAAGTCCAGTGCCTAAATTGGCGAGTTAAGTCAGAAGTACAATAGTCCGATAGAATTTATAGGCTGATATTAGGCTCCGAATAATTAAGCAATGATAGGGCGCGCCAAGGGTTTAATTAAATAAAATAACAAACAACTCTACTCTAAACCTCAACATCTGCTGAAAAATCTAAAATTTTCCCAATCCATACCTGACTATCTATAGAATTAATCGAGGGAGTTTACACCCCCCGGCCGACTTCACCCCTCGGCCATCCCCGTTCTACCACCACCACCACACACCAACGCCACCGGCTGCCACCACCTGCTGTGCCCTCCGGCCACCTCCGGTTACCTCCATCCGACCACATTCTTGTCGACTTCATACCCCGATACTACCACATCACCATCAACATCTTGAGTCACCACTGCCAGCAACCGACCGACTTCCCTCCGGCCACCCCGCTTCTCATCATCACCTTTAACACCACCACTACTCCGGCCAACTACTCGGCCATCCGGCCAGCATCACCACCGCGTCGCCAAAGTGAACCCCTCCACCTTACCTATGTTCATTTTAGTGTTTTATATATTATTATTAGTTAAGATAGTTTTAGGGTTGGTTTATATGCATGTGGAATTATTTTAGGTTGAAATAAATAGGTCATATTATACATTGATGGTGAAATGTTAAATTAAATATTTAAGGTTTAAAAATAAAGTGAATGAGGACATAGAATATATACACGTGATGGATGGAAATGTGACATATATAATGAAGTTAGGACTTAATTGCCATATAAGATTTTAGGGTGTTGTCCTAATTAAAATATGCAATTTGAATATTGTTGATGGACAGTTTTAAAATTGTTGAGAAACAATACTGTGATTTTAAAATAATGATTAACAATGGAGGAACATGTGATGGATTGTGTAATAGTGTGATATATCGAACCATTAGGCAGTGATTGAAGACTGAGAAATAGTAATAAATTTGATCAAGGAATAGTTTTAAGGAGAATGATAGACGAATGTATATAATTGAGGGTTTAATAAATAAATAAATTATTTATTTCGAGGATGACAGTAAATATACATGTTAACGTCGGTGCACACCGAGGTAAAATTTGAGGAATAATCATACATAAAATACTGATGAACACCGTGATGAGTATAGTAGGATGGAGGATTTATTTGATGATATAGTATAGATGTTTAATTGGATCAGATGTAACACACCCTTAGTCTACCTTGGTCAACCCTCTAGCTTCGTGACCATGTAACTTGTAACTAAGGTTGAACATATGATAGATGTGTGTCGCATCATATTTCAGCTTCGTGATAGTTTATTGATTGAGCTTGTATCTTGACTCTAGGTACTACGGGACCTGCGGACTTGGACGTGGTACCGAATCCCCGTCATCAACACCCGGACGCAGGCAAGTGTACCTTGCCACCCTGTATTTCAGTTACCGAATATTTATTGTTTCATTATATACATTGTGCGCATGTTTGATTAAGATCGTTACTTCGGGTCCGGATCACAATCGGGTGCAGATGTTCGTCGTAACGTCTCGTAACAAATGCTAGATGTTCGCAACACCTTGATGTACGTACCGGTATATATCGTAACCCTAGGACACGTCCATACACTGTTATCGTGCCAGATTTCCTGTATCCCGATACTGACATCATGACCGGAGACTGGGACGACATTAGGGTTGCGTCTGTTGATAGTTATTTCTGTGTGACGAGACTGTTAAATAGAGGTTCAGGTTCAACGCACAATCGTTGACCGCTTGGGATAGGGAAGATAGTTACTAGACGTTTGTGCTCCTCTGCACGCGCTTATATATGTTTATGTACTATTTCTGTAGTGATCCTGTATCTAGTTTAGTTGTATCACCCGTGTGACTCTTTGCCCGGAGCTGCGGTACGTCCCGTGTGTTTCCATGTCCGGAGCTACGCTTTTATTTTGGACAGCCCACGCGTCGAACATTATCTTCAAAACTGTGTCTCACTTAGTTGATTATGCTAGACTACACCGTCATTGCACTTGTACTTTCTATTGTACTTTGGCATGCTATATTTTTGTACCTTGTTACGTCCCTCTGAGGACCTGATTTTCTGCCAGTTGTGCAGCATAGACGATTACGGAGCATTTGAAGTTGCTGAGGGAGATGCATGTCTTGCGGGCATTGTACCAGGTACTCACATTATTTCTACCAGCATTATGGTTATTTTATATTGATTATTCATCTGCTGTTGTAGCCTAGTTTTTATAGACTCATATTTTTTCTCGAGTCTATTCGAGTTGGGGTGTTATTGGCAGCCGACTTTAGCACATGCAGCTCTTTCTTGTATATTTCTATTCATTGTGGATTGAGACATAGTTGTTTACATTTACGTGATTTTTAGATAGTGCCCTTTATTATACAGCTTATACGTATTCGAGTCAGACCAGAGTCTGGTCGAATGCATAGCTGGCGTGTCACGTATTCCTGGTCCTATGAATTTTGGGACTGGGGCGTTACAGTTGGCCCACATGGCAGGGGGGTGAGAGGGTTGTAAGAAGGTTGTAAGCATTTGGTAGTAAACTTAGCATTGAGTGAGTATTAGGTCATTGTTGCATTCTTTTATCCTAGTTAAGTTGTTGTTGATGTTAAATATTATTGTTGAGTTTATTATTATACTTAAAGACCCAGACATCGTACTACCAGCAAAATCATGACGACATATACTGCAATTGTCCACGTACTGTATCCTAAAAAGTAGGAACGGATCGTGACCTCTCCTGGCCTTAACAAGGTCTTCAATCAAACTCTTTTAACTTTTGCTTCCACTGTAACCAATTTTTCTTGAGCCTGGGCATGATTATCCTTCTCGAAAAAGAGCTCATGCAGAGATTTTGTTTGACCATCTATATACAACATCTGAGCCATAAATCTACACCATATGCCCTCCTCATATCTACAAGATCAACCTTGAGCTTTGCTTCTTGGGCTTGGATCTTCTAGTTGTCACGGTTTCTAGGGTTATTGGCAGAAGGCTATACATAGCCCCCTACCCTCTCAACGCAGACGTGTGAGATTTTGCGAAAGTTAATTTGGATGTGCGTGCACACCGGAATCAACGCGTATCCTTCAAAAAAGTCTCGTATCGGTATCTTCTGACACTCGTCATAATTTTATGTATGCTTGTCATTTCGCAACGAAACTTGTGCCATCGGATTCGTAGCATTACGCTAGTCCTGTGACCCAAGTTTGGTTTGATTCTGAGAACGTTGACGAAACTCCGTTTTCGTAGGCCCCACGGCTCCCCTTGACGGACGATTTTGTGAATGGTTCATCGAAATCCAGTTCTGGATATTCCGTTGTGTTTGCATCATCGTTCTGGGCTTGTAGATACTAAGTTTGACAAATTTGGAGAATTTTGTCTCTGGCACATTTTTTGGTGCAAGATAGGCCACATGTGGATCCCGCTTTAACCAGAAACTGTCAATTCTGTCCCTGTATCCAAATTGGACTTATGGGTAGTCAATTCTAGATATTTCATATATTTTGATAGTGATGGTAATGTTTGTTTCAGCATTCGGAGGCGTACCTGAATATTTTGCTGTTACCGGAGCAACTGAAGGAGTTCAAACCTCAGGCAAGTATACCTTGCCAAACTTGTAGTAATTGCTTTAATATTATTTGCTTGATTTATTTCTGTGATGTATTTGCTCAACCTAGGACCGTGAGACGTTTCTTAACGTCCGAACAAGATTCGGGTGTTGACGCCGTACGTGGAGTCGTGTAACGTCATTTAGAGATTAGTTATCTCGATCCTATATTTTTGTACTTGCTTTATCATGTACGTCATACCATAGGACACTTGACACTATTTATGAGACATAAACTTTTTTGAGTTATTCATGGTGATTCTGTATAGGCTTACAGGATTCGTGACATAAGACTTGCATATACATAGATATCATTATGACTCGCTGTATTAGTTAGAGGTCATGATCTAGCGTGTTATGGACATGAGACATCGTGGACATGAGACGTGTGATTACATTAGGTGGGGAGAGACACACATGCTACAGGCTGATTACATACATATATATTTATTATTGCAGTGCTTTAGTCTCTGTTCCAGAGCTTGGCCCATTACGTGATATTACTGCTACAGGCTCTCCAACATAGAGCTTGTATTGGTCTCAGCCTGAGTACTAGTGATGCTCTCATTTGCATATCACATAACTGGTTACATAGTTTGTCCTGTTGATATATTTTTATATACTGTATTTTATTTGGCTTGAGTTATTCTTGTACCTTGCTATGTCCCCTGAGGACCTGGATCCGGATTATGTCCCCAGGTATAGCAGAGGAGATTTACCCCGAGGTATACGGGACAGGAGCTGAAGCTGGAGCAGTACTAACACCGGAGGACGAGGTTGTGCCAGAAGATTTCTTTTGAGTATTTGTTATATACTCAGTTATATCTGTTTCTAGATATTCTATTTTCTGTCTCTTGGATTACTGTATTAAACTTATTATCGGGTTGTTCCCCGAGACATTTTATTGAGACTTGTTGTTGGATTATATTTCTCTTTTGATTAGTCTGACATTTTGAATTGTGTTTACCTTCTGTGGATGAGATTAGAATTAGACTGTGACATGTATCGTAGACCATTATATTTGTTTTACAGCTTAAGTACACTCTAACGAGTCCATTAAATTGGGTTTGCCCATTGGAGTTGTACTGCTCGCCATTGCCACGTGGCTAGTCCCTCGGTATTTTGGGACTGGGGCGTGACACCTCCCCCTCAATGGAACGACAACCATGTGGCGTTCCTACCACGTGGCGGCTACCCGGACAGCTACCGGGTCCCACCTCTCATCCTTCCTCCAATAGACAGCCGCCACGTGGGCGCCACGTGGGTGCCACATGGTGGTTGTAAGAAGGTTGTAAGCATTTGGTTGTAGTGGTAGCACTACGCTATTAGTATTAGTTATAAATGTAGCAATAAAAAATTTTATAAAAAAAAAGATATGTTTTTACAATAAATTTATGAAAAATTTATAACGTTTGATAAAAAAATTTATACCCAAAAATATTTTGGTGAGCTATTTTTATTTACTAAATAGATAAATAAAAATAAGTATACAAGCTATTAACTTAAAATTTTGTTTTCTAATTAGAAAAGTAGATAATTAAAATTTTAAAATAATTAAATAAATAAATAAACTAAATTACAAATTTAAATTGGGGGGGGGGGGGGGGTTACATGATCACCCTCACAGGAGAGAACTGGACGATTTGGAAGCCAAGTATAGAGTATCTACTATGGTACAAGGACTTGCATGGTCCGTTGGAGG
Organism: Iris macrosiphon; assembly: GCA_036927795.1. Lineage (NCBI taxonomy): Eukaryota > Viridiplantae > Streptophyta > Magnoliopsida > Asparagales > Iridaceae > Iris > Iris macrosiphon. Next base: position 18,800,520 of record JAYESA010000011.1, on the reverse strand, counting down.
GCGATAGCGCCAAGCCATCGGACAAAGCTGTTGAAGACTGAAAACGACTGTATCAGAAGGTCGTTGGATTCATCCGTCAATGTCTGGACGACTCGGTGTTTCACCACGTGTCCATGGAGAGTTTGGCAAAAGCATTGTTGGAGAAGCTGCATTCGTTGTACGAAATGAAGACGACTGACAACAAGGCCTTTCTTATTCACCTTTAGTCTATTCTAAGATAGTAGTTAGTGTTGCATAGTGAGTATTGGACTATGCTATGAATGTCACGTGACGGTTGTTTATTGGAGGAGAGGTGGAACGGGGTGTCCCACATAGTTGGGGGTGGGGGGGTGGGGGGGTGGGGGGGTGTTGAGAGCCATTTGGTAGTAAACTTAGCATTGAGTGAGTATTAGGTCATTGTTGCATTCTTTTATCCTAGTTAAGTTTTTGTTGATGTTAAATATTTAAAGACCCAGACATCGTACTACCGGCAAAGTCATGACGACATATGCTGAAATTGTCCACGTACCGTATCCTAAAAAATGGGAACGGATCGTGACCTCTCATGGCCTTAACAAGGTCTTCAATCAAACTCTTTAACTTTGGCTTCCATTGCAACAAATTTTTCTTGAGCCTGGGCCTGATTATCCTTCTCGAAAAAGAGCTCATGCCGAGATTTTGTTTGACCATCTATATACAACATCTGAGCCATAAATCCACACCATATGCCCTCCTCATATCTACAATATCAACCTTGAGCTTTGCTTCTTGGGCTTGGATCTTCTAGTTGTCAGGGTTTCTAGGGTTATCGGCAGAAGGCTATACATAGCCCCCTACCCTCTCATATGTGTTTTTGTATGCAAGAAATTAAGGAGACATATAGTAAGGAGTTATGTCCATCTGAAAGAGAAGAAGCCCATTGATATACTATGCAAAGCTTTCCGAGGATCCTCGTGGTAAGAAAATTAACATCATATACTTGACTTTTGAAGGCAGTATCTTCGTACTTCCAAAAGTTATTCCAAAATGAACTAGTATATGTAAAAATAAGCAAAACAATTGTAAGCAAAGTGCGTTTGATTGTAATGTAGAAAATATGTTAAAAAAAAATTAATTCCACATAATTATTTTCCTAGAAAAAAAATTTCATAAAATTTTGAAAAAAAAAATTATGGAAAGTTTTATTTGATATTTGAAAAAAAAAAATCAAGAAAAATATCATTTTTTTATAAAAAATGATATTTTCTTACGGGTTGGACAAGTTTTATTTTCCACAATTTTGGAGGAAAATATGAAAAATGATTCCATAGAAAATATAAACTATCAAACACTACAATTGATGAAAAAATTACGATGAAAATATTTTTCATGGAAAAAAAAAGTCCAATCAAACACTGCCTAAGCATTTTTTTTTTTTAGAGGTGGTGAAAATATACAGAACTTTGAGAAGCTGAAAAAACCCAAAGAACTATGATGATTGTTCTTATAGCCAAGTTCTCTAAGCTCTTGTTCCCTCTTTCATAAGCTATAGGGTTTGGTTGGGGACAATTAAACTGGAACTCAAAAGTGTCAAACTTGGGATCCACCATTCCCTCTCACTACACTAAGTTGTCTAGGTTTCAACCATTTTGCATTGCAGCTTAGATAAATTACCAAGAGATAATAACATAACTTCATGCCCTCTGTGGTATAGGACCAGTCCCGACTTTGGGCCAGGGAAAAATGGGTGACCGTTAAGGGCCCAAGACTCGGAAAATTAAGAAATAGTCGAATATTTGTTAGCTTGGATGTATATTCTGTCTATTATAGTGCTAGGCCTAATAGCTCAATAGGAACAACAATAGCCCCAGGCAAATAGTATTTGGCCCAATAGCCTTTACTAAGAAAGGGGTGGAATATGTGTTAGCCTTTACTAAGTAAATATAAATTGCTTATCTTAGTTATCAACTTTGGTTGTGATAGTTTAATGGAAAAAAAGTTATGGAGTTTGTAATAGGGGAGCCTCATTCTCAATTTCAATCTTCGTCCGACCATGTATTGTACAAGCCATTGTGCTAAGTTCTTGTTCCTGTGTAGGATTTGTCCTGAATTTTTTGATGTCAAGGACAAAAATTAAAGTAGTGCTCATCAAAAGAAAATAAAAACTGAAAAGTTCGTAAAAAACACCTACTAAAAGTCTTGAACTCATGCCCTTTTATATAAAACATGTAAGTAAAAAATTAACTTTACTAAGTAATCATTCTATAAAATTGTGTGAGTATTAATATTTAAAATATTAATAAAGGTTATATATATATATATATATATATATATATATATATATATAATTTTTTTTTTTTGTGTTCTTCAAAATTTTGGGACCTCGACAGTTGCTCGATCTGCCTTGGGTTAGGGCCGTCCGGTTTTCATGTGCTTTTAAACTTCTCTACACCTATCGGTAGAACTTAAATTTAAAGTCTCGTTTGTTTCGCAAAATTTTGGCATTGGAAAAGAAAAGTGATTCATTTCCAATGTTTGGATGTCAAAGAAAAATATGAAAAAAGAAAAATAATTTTCATAGGAAAGAAAAATAGGGGAGAAAGTGATTCCCCTCACCCAACCAAGAAATCACTTTCCATTACAAAAAATTTATCTTTCCTTCAAATTTTTTTGGTCTTTCCAAACACTAGAAAAAAAAAGAATAATAATTATAATTTCTCAAAGTAAGTAAAAGAATACGAAATTGATTTTTTTTAATTTTTTTTCGCAAACCAAACGAGACCCAAGTTCAAATCTTAGCTAAGTTCCAAGAACTAAACAATGAAACATAGGCTGTCAATGGTACCACATTATGATATACCAATAAATAAAACACTCATGCAAACACATACGGCAAAACCATCCAGGCTAATTACAACTTGATACTCTCAACTATTCCAAATGTTCAACTTAATATACTAAACTTTGATAGGTATTAACTTAATATCCTCTCTCAACTAATATTTTTAACTTTGTACCCTCCTTCACTTTAACCGTTAGCTTTAACGTTATTTTTTTCCTAAACTATCCTCACGTGCCGTCCCCCGTGCGTGCGCGCCTCCGACGCGCGCAGTCCTCACGCACGCGTGCGTCTACACCTCGCGTCGCTCCCGTGCGCTCGCGGCGGCTGCTGCTGCTGCTGTCCGGGGCTGTGCGGTCCCCACTCCGGCTGCCAGCGCCGGAGAAAGAGGTGGGGGGGGGGGGGGGGAAGGGGCTGCCGGATAGAGGGGAGGAGGGTATATTTGTCATTATTTAGTTCGGATATCAAGTTGATGTCTATCAAAATTAAGGATATCAAGTTGAACATTTGAAATAGTTGAGGGTATCAAATTATAATTTAGCCAAACATCCAAAACATAATAAATTCAACTTTGTTCGTATAATTTTTGGACTATTACATAGAAGTACAAGCAAAAAAAAAAAAAAAAAAAAATCAAGTACACAGTTTATTATTCTTTGTCACAAGTTTCATATAGGTGATGAAATGAATCAAGAAATCCGAGATTTCGGAAAATGGAAAAAACAAAGGACAAAAATGAACAACTAACAAATTGTCTTTTTTGTGTGTGTTGAAATTGTCTTATGACTGGTCTTCGGTGGCCTCAGGCTCCGCCTCGTGCGCCTCTGCCTCCTCCGCCTCCGCCTTGGCCTCGGCCTCGTGCTTCTTCAAGGAGGCAGTCCTGGTCAGGTGGTTGTAGCTCCCCTTCTCCTTGAACAGCTGCGCGAAGTGGTGCTTGCAGTAGAGGATCCCGTCGAGCGCTGCGTAGCTCGACGGGGTCAGCACGCAGCCTCCGTGGGAGCACTTGAAGCAGGTCTTGTGGTAGGACTCTCCTTCCATAGTCAGCTGCAAAATCACAGCAATGACACGTAGTAAATCCGAGATTTCAGATTATGAGTGTTGAAGTGAGTTGAAAAGTGTAAGTTTTTGTAGTTCTTATAATTCTGGAAAGTGTTAGAGTAGATATCTCTTCAACCAAATCAAACGTACGAAGTGAAAATAATAATTTCTCACTTCCACTCACTCAGATGTAAAAATAAGAATTTAGTGGCAAATAAGATTTACTGTTCGTGTCACTTCACAGTAAACATTGTCTACAAACATATAAAGTGGTTCCAAATTCAAATTTGGACAACTTTACTCTTCCAAATCAGTGAACCAAATAGTCCTTTTGTGTTTTTAGTTGTCAAAAATCCGTGCTACTATACCAAAATTTAGTTAGAAAAAATAAAAATAAAAAATACAAACCTTCTCCAGGGGATAGGCTGTCTTCTTGCATACAGCACATTTATCCTGGGTGCCAGAGAACATGCCGGAGACTCTGCTTGGTGTTTTCTGCACCACATATATAATGGTTAATCTTAGATTATTGTTTGCCATTGCAAACTCGAGAAATTAACATGGAGATCTGAAGTGGTTGTTGCACCTCTTTGTTATCGGACTTAGTCGCTGAGGATCCATCGAGTCATCGTTTCGACACAAGCCATGATACAAAAGAAGAATCATCAATATAATATATATAATAGAAAAATGATATGTGAACCGTCAGTTCTGATCCGCAGCCACGTGTCAGAGTCCTATTGGCTGTCCTCCTATTTACTTTGGGTATTGATCTGTCAATGAAGTGCTGACACATGGCTGCGGACCAGTTCTTCGGACTAAGAAGTGCCGTTCACCTGGAAACTTCCTATATAATATATGTATGAAAGTAGTTTGGATCAGAGAATGTCTAGTAAAAAGAGTAATGCGGTTGGCTTACGTACGTGTTTGGAATTTCTTGGTGAAGCTACCAGTCTCCTTGAAGAGCTGCTCAAAGTGGGGCTTGCAGTAGAGGACACCATCCATGGAGGAGTAGTTGCACATCTGAGAAGAATTCAGTTGGTAACACTTTGACATGATCATTTTCATCAGATTAACCTTCTTCCCACTAAAATGCTATCGTTCTCTTTCTCTAACATTAAGCAAATGTTGTCTCTCAATGCAAGTTTATCTAGACCAGAGGTGGATTCAGAAATTTAAATTAGGGTGGACTGGACTAAACTAGGGTTGACTAAAGATAGACTAACTCATATAAACAATTCAAAATTCAAAAATCAAAATTCAAACATATATATATGAATTTTTTTTTAAATTTTTTCGGGTGGACTAGCTACCATTTGGATCCGCCTCTATCTAGACCTACATCTACTTTTACAAGACAAAAAAACCTTCACATTTTATCTCAAATTATATGGTCGGCTTCTTCTTCCATTCAGTTCCGTTAAGGGCCATGTCCGCAGTGACAGTATGTCCTAATGTGTATTCTGTTGGAATCCATTTTATAGAGATCACATAATATTTTACACTAGATGTAGTCTACCTAGGGCAACCCTAAGGACGTAGCCACTGGTGGGCTCGGGTGGACTTCAACCCACCCAATAGACGCTCAAATACTAGTTCCAGTCCTATGCTTTTAGTTGTTGTTGTTGTTGTTTTTTTTTTTTTTTTGATGAAAGTCCAGAATTTAAGGACTTCCTTATCTACGAATGTAAATTAATTAAAAACAACATGCCTTTTTGAATTTTGTGTTTCATATTCATTAATGTTCAATGAGACTTGACGCTATCCAGTAAATGGTAGGGAAGGCTGACAAAAGAACTAATTTGGTAAACTAATTTTTTTTTTTGTCGCATTTCCATTTTTTTAGTACGTTAGATATGGTTCTACATTAGCCAAACACGATACGGTATAGACACGATCATGACGATATCGATACAATATTCATTTTATTAATAAAATAAAATAAATCAAGACGTTTTAAGTTCAATATGGAATAAACTAAAATTTTGGCTCCGTCCTTGCGCAACCCTCGTCTATTTTGCCTTGGACCGGTAGTAACATTGTATGACACTAAGCGCATGCAATGCAGACGGAGTTAGGTCTACCCTACATTTTTCGTTCTTCTTTATTGCACATGTCCAAACCATCTGAGAGGATTTTTCTCTCGATCGAGAATTTCACTAAGATAATACGTAATGCAGTGCTTTGGCTTACCGAGAGGGTTCCCTTGCAGTGGCTGCACTTGAAGCAGGTCTTGTGGTAGTGGTTCCCGTCGGCGGTGAGCAGGTCGATGAAGTGCACGGTCTTGTCGCAGGCCTTGCACTTGTCCTGGGTTCCGCTGAAAGACATGGCTAGCTAGTTAGTTACCGAGCGACTACGTGGAGTTTGCCTCCCCTTCCGTGTCGACAACTACTACACGATGAACTGACTTGAAATGCGAAGAAGACGAGAGTGAAGGAAGGGAGGAAGGAAGGAGTGGTGATTGCAGAAGGGAAGGAAATATATGGGAGAAATATAGGACCCTGTGCATTGTTGAGGGAGGAGATGGGGAGCAAGGGAGGGAAAATAGGAGGGATGTAGACTTTCCAACCACACAAACCTAGTCAAGAAATGGGCATATTCATGGAAGAATGATACAAAGGTGCATGGGGGGCCGGAGAAGAGAGGATGCTATTTTTAGAGGGCTAAGGTACCAGCGGATTCAATCACTAATCCATCTCAAGTACTAATTAATATTGAAGTTGTGATATGATCCAAGGAAATAGGTGGTATACCTGTATGAAAGGACGGAGCTAGAAATTTTTCTTAGCGGGGGCTGGGAGCAGGGGCATTTCACGAAAAAAAAAAAAAAAAAATCTTAGCATGGGTTGAGAGCATAGGATGCCAGAATTTTTTTTTTTCTTAACGGAGGCTGAGAGCAGGAACATGCCAGGGAGATGAATAATTTTTTTCTAGTAATTTTTTTTAAGCCCGCACTACAGTCCGAGCCAGTCCAGCTTATGCTTCGCCACTGCATGTATGTACTGCTTGCGTGCACTGTATTGTGTCCAACATGCTACGAACATTTCAAAATATACTAGAATATACCAAAATTAAAATAAATAATGTGAACCGTGTCCTATTAGTATTCGTGCAACGTATAGAGCTCTCACAGACAAAGTTTCAATATATATGCAGCAAGCAGCAGGCAGTATTATTACTATGGAAGAGAGTTATATTCATAAATCGTACAGAGGTTCAAAAAAATTCTTAGCAGGGGTTGAGAGCAGAGGCATGCCAGCAAAAGGTGTCCTCTGAGAAGACCGCGTCCAGTTGGCGCTTCGACTCCGCTATCCTAGTGGCATTCCGAACCACCAGTAGCACATCATCAACATAGAGCTGTAAAATGATAAAATCATCCTCGACAAAGTACCTCACAAATACACAGTGGTCCGACATCGTCCGTGCATAACCATGCTCCCCCATAAATGACTCAAACTTTTCGTACCACTGCCTCGGAGCCTGCTTCAGACCATACAAGCTATTCCTCAACCGGAAGATCAAGTGTGACTTGCTCTTCTCACAGAATTCCTCTGGCTGCTCCATGTATAACTCCTCGTCAAGATCACCGTGGAGGAATGTCGTCTTCACGTCCATTTGCTTGACTTCTAAGTCGAAACTGGCTGCCAATGCTAGCACCACCCGAATAGACGACTGTTTGACGACTGGCAAAAAGATCTCATCATAATCTATGCCTTTTCGCTGACCGTAGTCTATAACTACCAGCCTCGCTTTGTATCGAGGGCGAGTAGCATCATCTGTCGGCTTCACTCTAAACACCCATCGATTCTTCAAAGCCTTCTTGCCCTTCGACAACCTCACCAGATCATAAGTAGAGTTGGCCTCCAAGGAACTCATCTCCTACTGCATGGCCTCCATCCACTCCTGCCTGTGTTCATCTTCCATAGCCTCTACGAAACTTTCGGGTTCTCCCCCGTCAGTCAGTAGTACATACTCACCCGGTGAGTATCTCGTAGATGGTCGACGCTCTCTATCGCTCTTACTCAATGGAACCACTGGTGCTGACCGTATATCAATAGCCTCCTCCCATTCAGGAACGACCTCCTCGGCATGCTCATCCTCCTGAGGGTCACCCTGACCACTATCAGCAGGTTGATGATCAAGGTTGGGAGCAACTCCATGTAATGGCTCCCCCATAACTGGATCCTCTGTGATGTCCTGTGAAACTGCTCAAAGCGAAATGACTCTAACTCAGACAATTTCTCAGCCTCAGAAGGTATCTCGGAATCCTGAGTGTTGCCCTTCTTCTCTCCCTTCCAAGCAAAATAGTTTGCTTGATCATTTGTTTCAAAATGACTCTAACTCAGATGATAAAATGACTCTATCTCGGAACCTTCTTCTCTCCCTTCCAAGCGAAATGACTCTAACTCAGATGATGGGTCTGTAGTACAAAGATGGGACTTCTCCTTGTCGCCCTTCTTCTCTCCCTTCCAAGCAAAATAGTTTGCTTGATGTGGCCCTTCTTGCCATAATGGTAACACTCTGTGTCCTCGTACCGACCCTTGGACCTTTTCCTGCTTTTGTCTCTGCCACCGTCTGGACCCCTGCTTTTACCCCTACCACGTCTCTCTAAAGCAAGCGACTCTGAGTGGGATATGGATAAAGTTCCCTGAGAATGTCTCCGCATTTCTTCATTCAGTAGCCCGCTCTTAACAAACTCCAGACTGACCACGCCTTCAGGAGCATAAGTGATTATAGACACTCGTTCGGTCTTCCACGAGTCTGGCAACGTATACAACAGCCATTGTCCCTGAACCTCGTCGTCGAACTTGACTCCCATCGAGGATAGCTGGTCAACCACGTCCTGGAACTCACTCAAATGATCCGTAATGGACATCCCATCTTTGTACTACAGACCCATCATCATCCGGATCAGGAACGATTTATTTATCCCGGTCTTCTTTGCATACAAAGATTCCAGTTTATCCTATAGTGTCCTCCCATGCTCAATACTGGCAATGTGGTTGTACACATTCTTGTCAACGGATTGCCTGATGTACCCACAAACCTGTATATGCTCGAACTTCCAGTACTCTTCAGATGTAGTGCCCTGCTCTGCGTAGGCACTATGTACAAGTGATACCGCTTTGCTTGCTCGAGCGAAAGCCTTCTCGGAGACTTATCGATCGAACCATAAGACGATTGATCTAAGTGAGTAGGCATAACTTCATTCTATGATTCTTGCACGCCTTAATAAAAAAATATCAGTTTTCAAAATACTTGTTTTGCTTAATAAGATAATGTTCACATTGCGAATGATAGAACGAGAACCTGCTTGCTTAACAAGAGAACTTGTATGCTTGTCTAAAAAGAGATAGAACCTTGCCATGCTAAGTCAAGATAGAAAAATATATTACATGCTTAGTTATATTGATACCGTTATCAAACGAACCCTTGTCATGCTAAAAAGATAAGTAAAAGAATTTCTTGAACAAGTCCCTTTGTCATCTGCTAAGTAAGAGATAGATATTGCATGCTAGTTGCTATGAAATCGACATCGTGCTTGCTAATATATGTTTTGCTTTCCTATTTTGCTATATCGAACTGCTATAAGTCTTTGATTCGTATAAGAAGAGACTAATAGTGTGCCCTGAGGTACGGTCCTTGTGATCTAGTGGGGTGTGCTATTAGATATGTGAAAGATGTGTTTTGCTTGATAAGATGTATTTTGCTCGACCATATATGTTTTGCTTGATCATTTGTTTGCTTGCATTATAGATGATTCATGTCATTGCATTGGTCTTGGACAACTTGTGCACATGTTCTTGTCTCTCGAATGGTTCCTGGGGCACTAGAAATTGCTCGGTCCGGAAGAGATTTTCTTTTCACCCTGAGGATAAGGCTCTACGGGGTATAGTTGGGTGATGTGTCTATTAGTGTTGTGTGGAACCCATGACGTCACAGCTGCTAGTACTCGTGTGTATTGGTGAAGAGCTGAACCTTGAGTCACAGCTGCCGACACATGCGCGTGCTAGTAAAAAGCTGAACCTTGAGTCACCGCTGCTAATCATGGGGCTACCCATGGACCATCATACAGTTAGGGCGCATGCTAGGCTAGCCTTCTTATATACCTAACTGTTTGATGCAGAGACAGACAGGGAATGAGAACCTTATACATATATGTTTATACAAATTATTGCTAACAAATATGTCTGCTGCAGGGATAACCGTTCGGCAGGGGGTAAGAAACACGAAGAGTATATATATATATATATATATATATATATATATATATATATATATATATATATATATATATATATATATATATATAGCTTGCTTGTTCATTTTGTTTGTATCATAGAGTTTATCTGATAGTGCTTCATCCATTCGCATTGGTCGGATAATGGCTATTAGTGCAGAGCTGAACCTTGGTCCCGGTTGCTATTATGTTAGTGAAGGGCAACCATGAGTCACATCTGCTAATAGCATCAGATAAAAGAGTCATTAGTTAGCTGGATTACTGCTACTGATCCTAAGTTTCTCGGGGACCGAAAGCATATAGATAGTTTATCTTATTTTCTTGATAGAAGGATAGTTTCTAGATGGTACATTATCCCTAGAGTCTTGGAGTATAGCTCGCGAGACACGCTGCACACACCCTGATAGTAGAATAATCGGCTTGTCTTGTGTGCTTGAATGCTATCGAACATGAAATCTGATTTCAAAGATATTTCCAAAAGAAGTAATATGACTCCATTCTTGTACTGCATGTAACGAACCTATGTAAAACTAGAAATATCACTAGTAATATAATATTTTATTACATAATTACTTAGTGTTGGTTTTAGTGAATGTTGCTTCTGTTCGTTTATTTTATACTCACCAGTACTTTCTCCAAAGTGCTGACCCACCAATAGTTTGCTTGTTTGCAGGTGTTGGATCGTCCGAGGAAGCGATAGCCGTGCCTCATCCCTAGGACCCAAAAATCTGGAGTCGATGTCTTGAGCCATATCGAGATTACTTTTAGCTGCTTTTGTATAAAGGGATGTAATGTATGGAACAATGTCATTATATTGAAGAGAGTGCTTGAGCGATTTGTAACCTCGGCCAAGCGCCGCTTGTAACACTTTTGAATATCAATAAAAGATGCTAGTTTTCTTATGCCATTTTGTTCATTACTTTTCTGCAAAATGTGTCGCTGCTTCCGTCTTGAATAGCTTACTTAGCCTTGTTCAAGCTTTGGCCTTGTGCAAGCACAACTTAGGCTTGCACGGCATCGCACCCAAGCGAGGATGATCGGTTCCGTAAGGACCAAACGAGGACGATCGACCCTTACGGGACCGAGGCGTGACATAATGGTATCAGAGTAACTCGATTCTTTGCCTATTTTATTGCCTTTGACTCTGAGATATCCCTGATATTGTGCTGCAATGAACGTTCCATACAATAAGTCCATAGATATTCTCAAAGGTGCGCACAAAAGTTTTCTTATTTGCTTTCTTGTTGTTTAGAGATATGATTTTATGATTCTTGATTTGCTTATGTTTTCGATAGAGGATGGTGAGGGATGAGGACTATCGCTGCTCTGGATTTTGTAAGTTTCTTCTTGAGTTTCGAGGAGAAACTTTTTATCGGCGGGTAAGTATGTAGTGCCCCGCTTTGTGTATGCACTATATACAAGTGATATCGCTTTGCTTGCTCGAGCAGAAGCCCTCTCGGAGAGTTTTCGATCGAACCACAAGACGATTGATCTAAGTGAGTGGACAAAACTTTATTATCTGATTCTTGCATGCCTTAATAATGAATTTGAGTTTTCAAAATGCTTGTTTTGCTTAATAAGATAATGTTCACATTAAGAATGATAGAACGAGAACCTACTTGCTTAACAAGAGAACTTGTATGCTTGTTTGAAAATAGATAGAACCTTGTCATGTTAAGTCAAGATAGAAAAAAAATATTGCATGCTTAGTTACACTGACACTGCTATCAAACGAACCCTTGCCATGCTAAAAAGATAAGTAAAAGAATTTCTTGAACAAGTCCATTAGTCATCTGCTAAGTAAGAGATAGATATTGCATGCTAGTAGCTATAAAATTGACATCCTGCTTCCTAATATAAGTTTTTCTTGCCAGTTTTGCTATATCAAACTGCTATAAGTCTTTGATTCGTATAAGAAGAGACTAATAGTGCGCTCTGAGGTACGGTCCTTGTGATCTAATAGGGTGTGCTATTGGATATGTGAAAGATATGTTTTGCTTGACAATATGTGTTTTACTCGATCATATATGTTTTGCTTGATCATTTGTTTGCTTGCATTATAGATGATTCATGTTATTGCATTGGTCTCGGACAACTTGTGCACATGGTCTTGTCTCTCGAATGGTTCCTGGGCCACTGGGAATCGTTCGATCCGGAAGAAATTTTTGTTTCACCCTGAGGATACGGCTCTACGGGGTCTAGTGGGGTGATTTGTCTATTAGTATTATACGGAACCCATGATGTCACAGTTACTAGTACTCGTGTGTGTTGGTGAAGAGCTGAACCTTGGTCATAGCTGCCGACATGTCATGCCCCAATCTCCCGCAGGCAATCGGCTATCCCCGCTAGGCACGAATCATCGCCCCAGCGCTCCCGCGGGACGATCGCTTGACCCATCTGGGCATGATGCCACACGAGCGTAAGCCGCACCCGTGCAAGGCCGTTGTCCATGCAGGCGGTAAGAGGTCTAAGCCACATAGTCGCACAGATTGTCCGAGTGCAGTGAAATAATAAACGCATAGGCGATTGGTAACAAGTTCACATAATTGTCAATAGCAGAAGCATTGAATAAACAAGTAAAAGTAAAACAAACTCTTTATTGATATTGAACAAGTGTTACAAGCGGCGCTTGGCCAAGATTACAAATCGCTCAAGCCTCTCTCTCTCTGAAACAGTAAAAGTATACCAAGTGGCTACATTTGTGGAATGATACATAGGCGATGTTCCAACATTATGTCTTCTATATGTGCTTCAGTTTCGGATGCAATTCTCCAAGGCTCCAGAGTGAACTCCATGCCTTAGCATGCACGAGGGAGGCATCCGCACTGAACGAGGTTCTCCCGCACCCTACAAACAATCTGGTGGGTTATTAGTACATGAATGCATTGGTGGGGAGGCTACTCTCCCGCTCGATAAATCCAAACACGTTATATAGGTTTCGTGCACCATCTATTAAGTTTTCTTTCTAGTCTTGCCTTATGATCAGTTTTATAACAATGATAAAAATCCTAATTCGTATGGCAGTGCGCCGTATGATATAAAAGAACACGACGAGACTTACCAACTTATCATCCATTCTTCCCTGTCCAAGGCAAACCAAGTTAAATCAATCACGAACATATAATGAAATCCAGGGCAAATATCATATGCAAACACAAGTGTCGTGAGCGAGGTTATATTTCGGGTGTACGATTACATAAATTATAAGGCATCTTGCATTGGATGTTCAATGTGTTCAATTATGCACAAGTGTTTTATATTCATATCCATTTAGGTATTCCGATGCAGTTATGAATACATGTGTATTATACAGAGCATTTATTTACAGTGCAATGACTCGCACGCAGATTACTGCTAAGCGAGGATAACTTATCTACATGAACAATTATCACTGGCATAGCCATAAAGGACGGATTATAGTCTCAAGACGAGAATGATATGCAACACAGGTAGCGGGCCCCACTACATAACATTTTGTCCATACAAACAACCATATGATATGTTCCGTCCGGATCAGATCGATCCCAGCGCCCCGACGACCGTCCGTGAAAACCAAAAATCTTGTGCACAAGTTGTCCGCGACATGCAAGTCTTGGGTCATTCCAGATTCATAACGATAATTCTTGATTCTTTTTCTGAACGAGCATTGCTCCACGAGCTGTGATTCATTGCTTTACTTAACACGATCCTCGTTCAGTGTTCAACTTGACTTGATAAAATCTAAGGCAATACGAGCATGAGACAATCAAATAGCATGATCTATCCTTGCATAGTCTCCCTGAGTCGTTAGATTGAGTACATGACGAGTATCATTATTTTTCTGAGGCATTGTGATGTTATCTTGCTTAACTATCCATTGATGCAGTTTCCTAGTTCGAAAAATGCCTTGGCGACCTAACGATCCCGAATACTTTCAATGTTCATACTTGCACGAAACGACTATTAAATAGTCTTCCGGTGGTTTGGATAAATGCAAGGCAAGATAATGTCTACTTTATTGTGGCATAAGTTTCATGTGGCAAGCATTGGAATGAGGCAATAAATACAAGTTAGCATATGAGCAGGCAAGCATGCATTTATGTTGAAACTTAAGCATTCACGTTGGCACGGGTCTAGGATAAAGCGAGGAGTGAAACCGTAAAGGGATATACCGAGCGACATTATCTATGGGATGTACAGTGTAAGCAAGTAAAGCAGTGCACTACAAATAGTATAATATTCTACTCGAGGCATAGTGGGGTCTAGTTGCACAAGATAGAGGTAGCATGCAAGGGTCCAATTATAAGCAAGGTTTTATTTTCATGTTCTAATATAAGTAATACAAGTTGGGATTATTCCCTTAGCTAGGTGCATTATATTCTTTATTAGCATGCAGGGGGTGATTCACCTACCGACTATCATGTATTGTCCATATTTTTAAGTGTGCTAGCTAAGTAAAGACAAGTTCATCATAGTCACCCACCTTAGCGATGATTCACCTCGGTCGAGCGATACTCCGAGCGAGCCTCTGAAAGCCTAAGCCAGAACTCCTGAAGGGCCAAGTATGGAATTTTCTTTGACTCAAACGAGTATTCTCGCTGAGCAAAGCGGGTCGAGTCATTGTACTTTTGTCGTTTGAATCGGTAGTCCGCTTGAGCGGAAAGGGTCGTCACACGACATATGCACATGCTAGTGAAGAGCTGATCCTTGAGTCACCGCTGCTAATTATGGGGCTACCCATGGACCATCATATAGTTAGGGCGAATGCTAGGCTAGCCTTATTGCATACTTAACTGTTTGATGTAGAGACAGACAAGGAAAGAGAACCTTATACATATATGTTTATGTAAATTTTTGCTAACTTGTATGTCTGCTGCTGGGATAACCATTCGGCAAGGGATAAAAAATACGAAGAGTACATATATATAGCTTGCTTGTTCATTTCGTTTGCATCATAGAGTTTATCTGATAGTGCTTCATGCATTTGCATCAGTTGGACAATGGCTATTAGTGCAAAGATGAACCTTGGTCCCGGATGTTATTATGTTAGTGAAGAGCAACCATGAGTCACAGCTGCTAATAGTATCAGATAAAAGAGTCATTTGTTAGCTGGATTGCCTCTTCTGATCCTGAGTTTCTCGGAGACCGAAAGCATATAGATAGTTCATCTTGTTTTCTTGATAGAAGGATAGTTTCTAGATGGTGCATTGTCCCTAGAGTCATTGAGTATAGCTCACGAGATACGCTGCGCACACCCTGATAGTAGAATAATCAACTTGTCTTATGTGCTTGAATGCTATCGAACATGAACTCTGATTTCAAAGATATTTCCAAAAGAAGTAATATGATTCCGTTCCTGTACTGCATGTAGGGAACCTAGGTAAAACTAGAAAGATCACTAGTAATGTAATATTTTATAACATAATTACTTAGTATTGGTTTTAGTGAATGTTGCTTCTGTTCGTTGATTTTATACTCACCAGTACTTTCTCCAAAGTGCTGACCCACCAACAGTTTGCTTGTTCACAAGTGTTGGATCGTCCGAGGAAGCGATAGCCGTGCCTCATCTCCAGGACCCAGAAATATGGAGTTGATGCCTTGAGCCGTATCGAGATTACTTTTAGCTGCTTTTGTATAAAGGGATGTAATGTATGGAATGATATCATTATATTAGAGAGAGTGCTTGAGCAATTTGTAACCTCAGCCAAGCGTCGCTTGTAACAATTTTGAATATCAATAAAAGATGCTAGTTTTCTTATGCCATTGTGTTCTTTATTTTTCTGCAAAATATGTCGCTGCTTCCATCTTGAATAGCTTACTTGCCCTTTTTCAAGTTTTGGCATTGTGCAAGCACAACTTAGGCTTGCATGGAATCGTGTCCAAGCGAGGACGATCGGTTCCGTAAGGACCAAGCGAGGACGATCGGCCCTTACGGGACCGGGGCGTGAGATCGGATTTGTCACTGGGCCTCTCGGAAGCAAATACCAGCAGATGCAGCTTCTTGACAAATATCATATCCTTTATCTTGCTCCTCCAGTAGTGATAGTTGGTACCATTCAGGTTTACCATGCGCACCGGCTTCACGTCCATCTCTCCTTCCTGGTTTGCCTGTCAACTCCTGACATCCTTCTGAAATTCCAAAACCTGGCTCTGATACCATACTGTTGGGAATAAAACGTGAAGCTAATTACTAATAATCGGTGAACCGTCCCTTCTCCAACCAAAACCAAAAAATACCAAAGAAGAACGAAGTTGTGGCAGCAACAATTAGGTGTTCCAACCCTTCTCCAACCCTACTGCTCGAACACCTAATTGTGAATTTTTTTTTCTCAAAATCCTTCTTCAACCCATCCTCAAAATGAGAAATTTTTTAATTTTTTTGAGGAAAGAACTCTCTAGAGAGATCATGACCATTTTGTCCTCCAAGTTGAAGCTAATTACTAATATATTCTACATATGTTAAACACTAAACTTAATTAACTTAACATATTTTTTAATTTATAATTATAAATAATATAATAATTATACTATTAAAATATTATTGTTGAGATCTTCAAATAGAATCTAATATTGAATATATTTGCTATTAGTATTTTTTTTTATTACATTCATTTGATTAATAAAATAATATTTTAATAATTTGGCAAAAATTAATGGAATAACATCAATTTTTCTAAATTAAAATACATTGACTTAAAAAAACATAAACAAGTACATCAAAATTTAAAATAACGCAATCAATAATATTAAATAATATAAATAATATAACGTTAATGTTATATTAAAAAAATATAAACAATACATTAAAATTTAAAATAATGCAACAAACAATATTAAATAATATAACGTTAATGTTATATAAAAAAACAAGTACAAAAAAATTTAAAATAATATAAAATAATATAAAATAATATAATATTATCTCGGTAAATAATATTAATAATATAACGTTAATGTATATGATTATATTAAATAGTTGTAAAAAAATAAACTTATGTAAAAATAAATAATAATTGTTTATTATTTGAGGATTGATGGGTTGGAGATGTAAAATTTTGAGAATATCATAATGTAGAAATATTTCTTTTTGAGTCCTCAAATTTAGAGAAGGTTGGAGATGTCCTAAGGGGAAAGTCAAGAGCCGTTGGCTACTATTGGGTAGTGTGTGCAGCTGGTTGTGTAGGAGTAATGAGGGATTTTAATGATGGGATAGGGAGTGCAGTTGTAGGAACCACTAGGAAGCGACCTATTAGCTGCTAGGTAGAAAGCTAGGTAGATAGAAAGCCTAGCTGAATTTAAAAGGTTTTGAATCTTGGTTGAACCCGGTCAGACCCGATTGAGCCCGGGTCAAACCTGTACCGAAAAAATTCGATTCGATCATCGGTCCAGTTTTTAAAACATTGTCCTACATAAAATAGGAATACCTTAATAAATTTATATTGGATATTTCTATATATAATAGGAATACCTCAATAGATTTGGATTTGGATTTGGATTTGAATTTGGATTTGGATTTGGATTGAGTATTTCTATATATAATAGGAATACCTCAATGGATTTAGATTTGGATTTGGATTATGATTGTATATTCCTATATATAATAGAAATACCTCAATTGATTTTGATTTAGATTGGGTATTCCTACATATAATAGGAATATCTCAATGGATTTGGATTGAGTATTCCTATATATAATAGGAATGCTAGTTGTGGGTTTGAGACTATATATATTATGTGTTTCCTAATCCTAAAATAAATGTCAAAAATATTGCAAAATGAGGCAACAGTGCTTTTACAACATTGGAAAAAGAGAGGTAGAGAGAAGGCTATTTCGAAGTGGAGATTGGTTTCGGATAATTTTTTTCTCGTCGTCTCCGTTCTTCGTGTGTCTGCGATCTATTTTCTATTCCAAAGAGTTGTGGTGATCCATTTGGATCGGTGAGAAGTTTGTAAAGAGTTGGTGTATTTATTATTGCATTATTAGTGGCTTTTCAGTGTTGGACTCCGATCATCCCGTAGTTTTTTTTCGTAAGGAGTTTTCACATAAAAATTGTTCGTGTATGCGTGTAATTTTTCTGTGTGGTTAGGCGTTTGGTTTTGTATGTTGTTATTGCTTGGTTCTCTCACAGCTTCTTGGTTTAGGGGAACGGTTTCCGCATTTACGTTCCCAACAGGTGGTATCAGAGCTTTGGGTTCAGAGATGTGTCAGGAGTTGACAGTCAAACCAGGAAGAAGAGATGAACGCAAAGTCAGTGCGCATGGTAAACCTGAATAGTTCCAACTATCATTATTGGTGTAGCAAGATGAAGGACTTGTTGCTCGTTAAGAAGCTGTATCTTCTAGTATTTGTGTCCGAGAAGTCCAGTGACAAATTTGATGAGTACTGGAACTTCGAGCATATGTAACGACCCATTCTGTTCAAGCGGACAGCCGATTCAAATGACGCAAGCGCAATGACCTGACCCGCTTTGCTCAGTGAGAAGACTTGTTTGAGGCAAAGGAGTTTCAGACTTGGCCCTTCAAGAGTTCAGACTTAGACTTTCAAATGCTCGCTTGGAGTATCGCTCGACCGAGGCGAATCATCGCTAAGGTGGCTGGCTACGATCAACTTGTCTTTGCTTAGCCAGTATACTTAAAATATGGACGATACATGCTAGTCGCTAGGTGAATCACCCCCTGCATGCTAATAAAGAATATAATGCACCTAGCTAAGGGAATAATCCCAACTTGTATTGTTTGTGTTAGAACATAGAAATGAAACTTTTCTTATAAATGGACCCTTGTATGCTACCTTTGCCTTGTGCAAGTAGACCCTGCTATGCCTCGAGTAGAACGATATATACTCTTCATAGTGCATTATTCACTTATTTATACTGCATGTCCCTAGATCATATCGCTCAGTATGTCCCTTTATGGTTTCACTCCTCGCTTTACCCTTAGACCTGTGCCAAACGTAAATGCTTATGTTCAATATAAATGCAATATTTGCCTGCTTATATGTTAACTTGTACTCGTTGCCTCATTTCAATGTTTGTCACATAATTTATGCCACAATTAAGTAACACTATCGCGTATCGTGTATGCATCTAGTTAGCTAGAAGACTATCAAATAGTCCTTATATGCGATATGAACCTGCAAGTATCCGAGACCGTTAGGTCGCCAAGGCAATTCCTGAACCAGGGAAATGTATCAAGTCAAGTTAAATACTGAACAAGAATCATGTCAAATAAAGCAAGAATTATAGCTCATGGAGCAATACTCGTTCAGAACAAGAATCATGGATTATCATATCAAGTTGTGAATCTAGAAGACCAAGACTCGCATGTCGCGGACAACTTGTTAACAAGTGAGATTTTCGGATCTCGTTCCACAGAAGGTCTCTGGGGCACCGGGGCCGATCCGATCTGGATGAAACTCAAGTAAGTCTTAATCGTGTTTAACAGGATATCGTGTGCGCTTCACGCTGCACCATTCTCGCTATAAGACTGATAGTCTCGTGTACTAGGCGGGATGGCTTGTAGCGCACTATATACTTTCGTTGCATTACATCCTCATCAAAGACTATAACTCATCCTTTATGGCTATGCCAGCAACACATGTTCATATAGATAAGTCATCCTTGCTTAGCGACAATCCGCATGCTAGTTATTGCATCGCATCCAGTAAATCAAAAACACCTGAACCATCATGGGTATAAGATACTTGTACATAATTGAACACTTAAATATAAAAATGCAACACACTTGAATAATCCTTATAACTCATGCACTTGAAATAGTACCTCGCACATGACATTTTGTTTGCTTATGCTATTGTCCCTGGATTTCGATATAAATGTTTGTGCTTGATTTAACTTGGTTTACCTTAGACAGGGAAGGACGAATGGTAAGTTAGTAAGTCTCCCCGTGTTACTTTGTATATCGTACGGCGCACTGCCATACGAGTTAGGCTTTTCATTATGCCATAAAACTGATCCTAAGACTAGAATAGAAAGATAACTTAATAGATGATGCACGGAACCTACATAACGTGTTTTGATTTGTCGATCAGGTGAGAAGCCTCCCCACCAGTTCATTCATGTACTGATAACCCACTAGATTGCTTGCAGGGTACGGGAGAACCTCGTTCTGTGCAGATGCCCCCTTCGTGCGTGCTGAGGCGTGGAGTTCACTCTGGAGCCTTGGAGCATTGCGTCCAGAACTGAAGCACATATACAAGACATAATATTGGAACATCGCCTATGTACCATTCCATAAATGTAGCCACTTGGCACTCTTTTATTGTTTCAGAGAGAGAGGCTTGAGCGACTTGTAATCTCAATCTAGCGCCGCCTGTAACAATTGTTCAATATCAATAAAGATCTTGTTTTATTTCTATACTTGTATTATTTAATGTTTTCGCTATTGATGACTCTGTAAACTTGTTACCAATCACCTGTGCATTTCTTATCCCGCTACACTCGGACTATCTGTGCGACTCTGTGGCTTAGACCTCTTACCGCCTGTTCGGATCATGGTCTTGCATGGGTGCGACTTACGCTCGTGCGATATCACGTCCAAATGGAAAAGATCATCCCGCAGGAGTGCTGGCACGGTGATTCGCGCTCAGCACGGACGACCGATTACCTGCCGGAGATCGGGGCGTGATATATTGGTATCAGAGCATGGCTTTACGCCTTTGGATTTCGTATCGATTTTCTCAGTTTTGAAAGCTCGTTCGTGGGTTATGTGCGTACACTCTCTCTCGTTGACCCGATGGAATGTTCTATATAATAAGTCTAAATACTTTCAAAAGTGCATGTGAATGATATGATTGCTTGTATGAAATTGTAATACGAAGGCCTTTGTGCCGACCTGTGTTAGGCTTTGTAGGAATAGACTCATGCTAGAATTTATAAGTTATGTGCAAACCCGAATACCTATACATGATTACCTAGCTAGATAGTATGTGAGATAGAATATCATTCGGACGGTTAGCTATGCACACACCCTTTCGGCTAAGTTGTGTTGAGTATCGCGCGCCAAGACTTTTTGGTGCAAGCCAGTTGTAAGCGAGATTGGGACATCATTCTGTAAAGGATATGTCAAACTTAGATTGGAAACCGATAGAAATATTATCAGATTATCGCTAAGGCGAATATAGAGAATCGTGCTTGGATTTTGAAAAATAGCTCGAACGGTATTTCGTATCGGAAGATACAAATCGAATATGATTTACTTGGATGACTATCAACATAAATATATATAAGAGACTAAGATTTATCAAACGATGTTTAGGTATCGCACATAAATTCTAAGGAACGATTTGGTAAATACGCTAGCGATTGATGCGAACACGATTGAGTATTTGATTGGATGACTCGATTCCTGAGTGGTATATGGATCATTTAGAAATGTCCAAACGGATTTATAGGTCTCGTGCGATAGTTGGTTGGAACGAATTTGAGAATGTCTTGAACAAGTGATAAGGCTTATATCGAATTGAGATTCAAGAAAATAAAATCGATATCTTGGTCAAGAAAACTTGGTGGAAAATTTGAAGGATCGTGCGAGTGATTTTAAATTAAAACAAACGGATTGAACTTGAATACAATATCGCTTGAATATAAGTTAGCCCGAGAATGAATATTATGGTTCGATGAAAGAGGTAAGCGATAACGGATTTAACCTGGAGTTTGGAAGAACCATCTTGAATCTAGTTCAAAAAGATAACCTTTAAAATCAGTCCCAAACGAGAACGATTATCCTGCGGGAGCGCTGGCGTGGTGATTTCACGTACAACGAGGATAATCGAACTCACGGGAACATGTCCGGTGATTATTCCAAACGTACTTGATGAATGGAACGTATCAAAACTGGATAGACTTTGGCTTGAATATTTTAAACTTAGTTATTTGAGAAATGATAGAAGTAGACTATCGATTTATCAAACGGTAACATTAAAGTTGGATGATTTTACTAGACGAACTATAATCACGCCATGAACGAACATGACTTGGTGGATAAACATATATAACTTGGATGGAGCAAAGTGAAATGATAAGGTGTCTCGATCGTTTTGATGATAACCATAATGTTTGATGTTCTTATCTTGTGCGAGCGTAACTCTATGCTCGTACATACGTCACGTCCGAATTAGGACGATTATCCAATATGAGCGTTGGCGTGGTAATCTTACGTCCAATAAGGATGACCAAACTTGTGGGAGACCGGAGCGTGATAACTGATGGATCATCTTGACTTGTGGTTCAACACGATAAGACAAATTTGGAAATGCAAGTGAATCGAAAGTATTTCAAGAATAAGTTAGCCTAGAACCTGGAGTAAATAATGCTTGATGGTTTCGTGAACGGATATATGAATCTTGTTGGATGACTTGGAGTTATAATCAAAGGTTTAGAATTGAATCTTGGCTTGGTGGTCTAGACTTAGAATGGATATATAGATTCTATCAAACATGCGTAAGGAGATAGACTATGCGAATTGCTAGGCTTGTCCTGCAACTTGGATATATCATGGATTGCCTGAACGAACTCAAACCCTGTGCGAACGAACGTGTTAATATGAATAGGATGATCTGTACTCGATGTTTAGAAATCTGAGTAAAACGAGCTTGGGTAGAATATCCCATGCAAACGAATAATGGTTTGACCTTAAAAATTGGGGCGAGCATTATATGACGAATTTGCACGATGAATCGCGTGCTTGAACTTGTACCTATGACCATGTGAGCTGACCTAGTAATTAGGCAGATGACCCTGTGCCGAGTAAAAGAACTTGTGTAACCGACTTTAGCATATTGCTTGAACAAGCCATAGAACTGGGGCAGCAAGACAGAGTTAGACTCGGAACGGTAAACGTGTATTATGTTTGACCCGAACAGATGGACGTTAGTCGATTGATCAGATAGATCATGCTTAACGGTAGTGCAAATATTGGGTTTGAGTGGAATGAAAATGACTTGGAATTTTATTGACCATGTTGGAAGTATCCTTATGATTTATAAGACGAGAATCCTTGAGATTTTCGTAAGTAGCTTGTCCGATTTCACTATCGCTATGTTTGGTTGAATGTATATGTTTGACGGATGCCTCGAACGTGTGCACGATCTAAGATCCAGTGATATGTTGAACTCGAGTGCAAAGAATTCGCTATCGCTAAGTTGGTTAACATGCATATGTTTGAAGGACACTTTAAATATGTGCACGATCCAGACTCGCGATATGCTGATCTCGAATGCTAGTGCAAGTGAATATATTAGATTCGCACGAACAAGTATAACGACTTGGATAAGTTTGCCTCAGCCTTAGATCATCATTCATGATCGATCATAACTTACCCTACGTTAATCGATATATGTTCCGAGCTAGGGCGCAGTACAGACCGAGACAGAACTTGGATTGAATGATAGATTCATTCAATGAGACCGACCCAGCATACACGCGACATAGTGTAAAGAACAAGTAAAAATTTAAGTTTAAAAGGATCTAGTAGTACCGATTGCTACGCTTGGAATAGATTCGATAATGCGATAGAACGACTTGCACTCAGGAAGTCTCGAGGACGCGACTTTTTCTGAGTGGTATATAATATAACGACCTATTCTGTTCAAGCGGACAGCCGATTCAAACGGCGCAAGTGCAATGACCTGGCCCGCTTTGCTCAGCATGAATACTCATTTGAGGCAAAGGATTTCCAGACTTGGCCCTTAAGGATTTCAGACTTAGACTTTCAAAGGCTAGCTCGAAGTATCGCTCGACCGAGGTGAATCATCGCTAAGGTAGGTGGCTACGATGAACTTGTCTTTGCTTAGCCAGCACACTTAAAATATTGACGATGCATGCTAGTCGCTAGGTGAATCACTCCCTGCATGCTAATAAAGAATACAACGCACCTAGCTAAGGGAATAATCCTAACTTGTATTACTTGTGTTAGAACATGGAAATAAAACTTTGCTTATAAATGGACTGTTGCATGCTACCTTTGCCTTGTGCAAGTAGACCCCGCTATGCCTCGAATAGAATGATATATACTCTTCATAGTGCACAGTTCACTTGTTTACACTACACGTCCCTAGATCATGTTACTCAGTATGTTCCTTTACAGTTTCACTCCTCGCTTTACCCTTAGACCCATGCCAAACACAAATGCTTATGTTCAATATAATTGCAATGCTTGCCTGCTTAAATGTTAACTTGTACTCATTACCTCGTTTCAATGCTTGTCACATAATTCATGCCACAATCAAGTAACACTATCGCGTATCATGTATGCATCTAGTTAGCCAGAAGACTATCAAATAGTCTTTCTGTGTGATATGAACCTGCAAGTATCCAGTACCGTTAGGTCGCCAAGGCAATCCCCGAACCAGGGGAATACATCAAGTCAAGTTGAACACTAAACGAGAATTATGTCAAGTAAAGCAAGAATCACAGCTCGTGGAGCAATACTCGTTCAGAACAAGAATCATGGATTATCATGTCAAGTTATGAATCTGGAAGACCAAGACTTGCATGTCGCGGACCACTTGTTAACAAGTAAGATTTTTGGATCTCGTTCCACAGAAGGTCTCCGGGGCACCCGGGCCGATCCGATCCGGATGGAACTCAAGTAAGTCTTAATCGTGTTTAGCAGGATATCGTGTGCGCTTCACGCTGCACCATTCTCTCTATAAGACTGATAGTCTCGTGTACTGGGCTGGATGGCTTGTAGCGCACCGTGTACTTTCGTTGCATTCCATTCTTGTCAAAGACTATAACTCGTCCTTTATGGCTATGCCAGCGACTTATGTTCATATAGATAAGTCATCCTCGCTTAACGGCAATCCGCGTGCGAGTCATTGCATCACATCCAGTAAATCAAAAATACCTGAACGATCATGGGTATATGATACTTGTACATAATTGAACACTTGAATATATAAATGAAACACACTTGAGTAATCCTTATAACTCGTGCACTTGAAACAGTACCTCGCACATGACATTATGTTTGCTTATGCTATTGTCCCTGAATTTTATTATAAATATTCGTGCTTGATTTAACTTGGTTTGCCTTGGACAGAGAAGGACGAATGGTAAGTTGGTAAGTCTCGCCGTGTTCCTTTGTATATCGCACGGTGCACTGCCATACGAGTTAGACTTTTCATTATGCCATAAAACTGATCCTAAAGCAAGAATAGAAAGATAACTTAATAAAAGGTGCACGAAACCTATATAACTTGTTTGGATTTGTTGAGCGGGCGAGAAGCCTCCCCACTAGTGCATTCATATACTGATAACCCAGTAGATTGCTTGCAGGTTGCGGGAGAACCTCGTTCGGTGCGGATGTCCCCTTCATGCGTATTGAGGCATGGAGTTCACTCTGGAGCCTGGGAGCGTTGCGTCCGGAACTGAAGCACATATACAAGACATAATGTTGGAACATCGCCTATGTATAATTCCACAAATATAGCCACTTGACACGGTTTTAACGTTTCTGAGAGAGAGGCTTGAGCGACTTGTAATCTCGGCTTAGCGTCGTCTGTAACATTTGTTCAATATCAATAAAGAGCTTATTTTATTTCTATACTTGTGTTATTCAATGCTTCCTCTATTGACGACTATGTGAACTTGTTACCAATCGCCTGTGCATTTCTTATCCCGCTGCACTCAGAATATCTGTGTGACTCTGTGGCTTAGATCTCTTACCGCTTGTTCGGATCATGGTCTTGTACGGGCGCGACTTAAGCTTGTACGGTATTACGCCCAGATAGGAAAGATCGTCCCACAGGAGCACTGGCGCAGTGATTCGCGCCCAGTGGGGATGGCTGATTACCTGCAGGATATCGGGTCATGACAGCATATACAAGTGTGTGGGTACATACGGTAATCCATTGACAAGAACGTGTATAACCACGTTGCCAACATTGAGCACGCGAAGACGTTGTGGGAGAAGCTAAAATTTTTGTACGCAAAGAAGACCGGGGTAAACAAGTTATTCCTGATCTGATCGATGATGTGTCTGTAGTACAAAGATGGTACGTCTATTACGGATCACTTGAGTGAGTTCCAGGGCGTGGTTGACCAGCTATCCTCTATGGGAGTGAAGTTCGACGACGATGTTCAGGGACTATAATTGCTGTGTACATTGCTAGGCTCATGGAAAATGGTACGAGTGTCTATGAGCGCTTCTGCTCCGGAAGGCGCGGTCAGTTTGGAGTTTGCCAAGAGCGGGTACTGAATGAAGAGATGCAGAGACGTTCTCAGGGCACTTCATCCACATCCAACTCAGAGGCGATATTTCAGAGAGCTCGAGGGCTCGGAGTGTTACCATTGTGGCAAGAAGGGCTACATCAAGCGAAAATGTTTCGCTTAGAATAAAGAGAAGAAGGGCGACATAATTATATAAAAAAATTATTTTATCTTTAATTTTTTTAAAGTTACTATAAATATTTTATAAATAAATTTAAAAAATATTTTCTAAATTTTTTTACCAAACAGAATTTTTAACTTTTATTTTTCTTAAAACCATTTTATAGATAAAGGTAACCAAACGCAAAGTCAGAATTTTTATTTCCAGAAAATAACTTTATAACATCTTCTTTTAAAATTATTTTCAAAACAATATTTCAGATAACATATCAAAACAGATCATTAATTTTGAACTTCTTCCACCAAGTTTCAGAGCCTTCAATGTCTCCATAACTCGGATGAGTTTATTAGCATTCCTCGACGATGTTGGAAAGGTGGTGGCTGTCGTCTCCTCCATCGTCGTCGTCGTTGCTGGAGCAGTCAGCGCAATCTGACGGCGCCTCGCCCAGCATGTATAATATAATCCTAAAATTTTCACAACAAGGCTGTTGATTCCAACAACCATCGCTAATATTACTGTAGTCGTCCAGGTTGGTAGCGACGACATTGGATTCTGGTCAGCCAGCCTACTCTCGTCAACGGTGGTAGGAAGGCTGGCTACAATGCTAATTGAAAACAACATTACTATCACACCGACATCCGTTATGGTCGTTCATTTTATTTTTTCATTGTGCTGAGGAGCATGAAAAAAAAGAGACATTAACCTTTATTGAATTTCCATTTTTTTTATATTAAAAATATATATTAATTTTATTTTAATGATAATGATAATGATTTATAAGCCACCAAAACTCATATTACAATGAAGAATACAAGTGTTTAAATAGTACTTCATCTCCAATATTTTCAACTTAATTTTTTTATCATCGGTGATGGAGAGGCAATGGTAGTCGTCTCCTCCGCCACCGTTGTCGGTGCTGGAGCAGTCGGCGCAATCGGATGGCACCTCGCCCAACATGTGTAGTATAGTCCTAAAACTGTCACGATCAGGCTGGTGATTCCAATAACTGCAGGTAATATTACTGGAGTCGTCCAGGTTGGTGGCGAGGGCAGTAGGTTACGGTCAGACAACCTACTATATTATGTTATATTATATATAATATAATATAATATAATATAATATATATGGCATAACATGGTCGCAATTTTAACATATTAGATGAACACTTACATTAGAAGTAACAATCGTAAGTCATCATACGATCCAAAATGCTAGTGTGATGTGCCATACTGATACAATGAACCAATGACAGATAATTGTTACTACAAGGTACTAGGTGGCCTAAATAGTGGTCAGGATGGTTCTTTCGAAAGAACTTTTCTGACATTCTCGGATACCGAGTCCCCAGAACATGATAGACTCATTGAGGTAGCATAAAAAAGAAGCTGACAAGAGAAATTAAATAAGCATATAAAGTATGCAGACGATTTAAAGTAAACAACAAAGCTGAACAGTTATCTTTTGTCAAATTGTAGCAATGAAGATAGGGAGAAATAGAAGAAGATAGGGAGAAATAGAAGATACCGAGTCCCCAGACAACATGATAGACTCTTTGAGGTAGCATAAAAAAGAAGTTGACATGATAAAGATATCAAGTTAAATAAGCATATGAAGTATGCAGACGATTTAAAGTAAACAACAAAACTGAATAGTTATCTTTTATCAAAGTGTAGTCAACGACATTTGAAAACATGATAATGTCATGACCATCGTCCGGTTGATCGGACACGAGTACACGAATAAGTCAGCCTACGTTGCAGTATCGGTGGTAGTACGTTATCTAAACCTTTTTAATAGTTAGCCAACATTCCATAGATAATTCTCATATTCATACTAATTTCTTTTCTAGCTCATTCACAACAAGTAAATAAATAGACATGGACTAAGAACAGAAAATTGAAAATACTAGTATATCAGAAAACTATAGCTTTGGTACAGTCATCCATCAATAGTTTTAGTACATACTAAAAGATAAGATAAATCGTGGACAAATTCGATTAGTGTCGAAAAGCAAATACTAGTCTAACTAATTAATTATGCTTCAAAAGTAGTCTCCTATGTAGAGACAGGCTCATCGACGTGGTCATCTGTTATGTCTTGTGGTCCATAGAAGGTACGAACATAATATCCATCATTGCTTACTGTGTCAACAGATCCAGATAGGATTGGAGCAAGTACCAATACACAACAGAATTATACTAAATAATTATGATAAATAGTGAGAACTGAAATTTAGTAGCAAGTACTGTAAATCATGGAAATAAGAAAAAATGAATATCACAGAACAGGAAAATAAAACTATTACAAGATGGTAAGAAACTACGTGTGTGTACATGTGTATTTAGAATACATATTCGACATGTAGGGGTTATAAGGCTAATAAGGTACGTCATAGACGGTTAGGAGTCATGATAAATTGAGTATAAGGTGTGTTGGTACAGTCATCTACTCAACTACTAGCAGTCATAACGTGATGGAAAGGTAGACCACATGCGTCCTAGTATTCTCTCTCCTAACACAAAAATCGAGGTACGTAGTACGAAAATTCAGTTTCTATAACTAAGTGTAACCATGAAAAATGTGATCAGTAGAGTAGAGAACTAAATATCATATTATAGAGGATAAAATCGAAGTGCAGGGTACTTGCCTCAAAATAATTTGAAGTAGACGTATCGAACACGATCGTGTCGGTACAGAATAAAGCTCAAAAGCTAATATTTCAGATAGAATTTTCAATTGTTGAAAATAATGTTGCCAGAGATTCCAGAATTGTTCAAATAGTCCCATTTGATATATAGTAACAAATATTTAAGATTCGCCAGAGATCGAAATATTCAGATATTTCAGGGCCTGTGCGTGGCCCACAAGAAGACAAAAGATAAACAAATTAGTTCAAGTTGAAAATATGAATTTTAGCTAAAAGAAAGATTTAGTTTTAATACTAAAGATGTTTGTTCAATTTATAGGTTTGGATAGCCATTATTCAAAGCCCAATTTGTTATAAGGTCTAGACTCGAGTTCATTTATATATACATAAAGGACAATTTATTTTAATACCTAATATTATTATTGTATTATTAGTTATAAATACTTTTTTTCTTTCTTTTTTCCTAACATGCCTACTATTTTTTCTAAGAAATTTCTATTTCCTTAAGTCTTTTTGTTAACACCTTCCTTACTGGTGAAGGAATATTATTCTATATGCATTATCGAAGTCCCGCACGTCCTCAACCGTTGGATCGAACGGATGCGTGCGAGTCCCATCCGGACCCTCCGATCCAATGGTGCAGGACGGGACTTCGACATGACTCCCTTCGCGAATACTTAAATTCGAACCCATATATATATATATATATATACTTCTCCTCATTCTAAGACCCATTCTTTTTCTAGCAACATACATATTATATATGCTTCCTTACTAACAGTGAAAAGTGGTCCACTGTTATAACTTTTGTTTATTTTACCACTTCTTTAATACTAACATGAAAAATTATTTTATAATTCTTAAGCTTGCAGTTTCAAAAAATAGGAAGATGATTTCTGACCTGGTTTTGCTACTGACAGCATGTCCTATTTCTCACATCTTTTATTTTATCTAGCCATGATTTTATTCTTTAGAGCACTTTGTTCTTTACTAAACCATCTAAAAATGGCCTATATGAAATAACCTATAGGATGGAAATAATTGATTCATTTATTAAGAAGAGAGGGGAGTACATTATATAGGAGAGGCTAATCTTTCTCACTATTAGTCTACCCGATGTGGGACTAAACTAAACTTAACACATAACTCAACACCCTCCCTCAAACTGGAGCATATATGTCAATCATGTCCAGCTTGTTACAGAGAAATTGAATCCGAGGACGTAGAAGATACTTTGTAAATATATCAGCTATCTGATCACCGGTCCTCACGTGCTGAAACTTTATCATCCCTTTATGATACTCATCACGAAAAAAGTGAATGTCGATTTTAATGTGCTTTGTCCTTTCATGAAATACAAGATTAGTAGCAATATGAATAGCAGACTGGTTATCACACTACATATCTGCTGCTTTATATCATGTTTCTTCTCCCAGTTCCTGTAGAAAATGTTGCATATATAGCACTTCTGCTGTGCCATGAGCAATGGTCCGATATTCCGCTTATGATCTTGATCGTGCGATCAGACTCTGCTTCTTGCTTTTCCATGATACCAAGTTTCCGCCAATGAAGACCGAGTAGCCAAATATAGACCGTTTATCTGTAAGACTGGCACCCCAGTCAGCATTAGTAAAACACTCAACATAAGTATGCCCCTTATTCTCTATCAAAATTGTTTTTTTCTGAATTCTGAACTAGATAGCGCATAATTCTGAGAACTGCCTCCCAATGTGGAACTCATGGAGCAGACATAAATCTACTTGCGACACAGACGACAAAGAAAATGTCAAGACGAGTCATAACGGCCAAGTAGTTGAGTTTTCCAACTACTCGACAATATTGATCCAGATTAGTCATCAGTGTCCCCTCGTCGGGAAGTAACTTTATCCCTGGGTCAATGGGCGAGGTTGCTTCCTTAGCTTGCATCATTCATGTATCATTTAAGATATCTAGCACATTCTTTCTCTGAAATATTACAATGTTTCTCTTACCCCGTGTGACTTCTACGCCCAAAAACTAGCTCAACGATCCCAAATTTTTGGTTTAAAATTGTTCTCCTATAAACTTTTTTAGTCCTGCAATGCCCTGACTGTCGTCTCCTGTGATCACAATATCGTCCACATAGACACCAAGTAGTATTCTTTCAGATAATGTCTGACGATAGAATACTGAATGATCCTTCTTCGATTGGCACATGCCAAACTGAGTAACCCCATTTGTGAAACGACCAAACCATGCACGAGAGAATTATTTGAGACCATAAAGGACCTTCCACAGATGACACACTTTACTCTCCCTTGTAACGAACCCGGGAGGTTGCACCACATACACTTCTTCGTCAAGATATCCATGAAAAAATACATTCTTGATATCCAGCTGTAGCAACGGCCAGTCATAGCAAAAAACTAAGGCCAAGAGTACGCGCACAGAGGTCATCCGAGCAACTGGAGAGAATGTCTCAAAATAATCCTCACCATAGGTCTGAGAATATCCTTTTGCCACTAGACGAGCCTTCAGGCGATCAAGAGTTCCATCCAGTTTTACCTTAATATTGAACACCCATTTGCAACCTACTGCCTTCTTACCATAAGGTTAATCAACCAAGTTTCATGTATGGTTTTTCTGAAGTAATTTTAACTCCTCTTCCATAGCAGCACTGTTTATCGACCGTCGGACCGAAAGATTGGCTCGGTAGGGGAGGGCACCCTTTACGGGGGCTTTTGTGTTTGAACAGAAAACAACAAAAAAATTTCTTCTGGGTAAACTTGCGGAGCCGGATCAGTAGTTTGTGGAAGTGGAAGAAACTATGTTTCAACAAAGGTAACATCCCGAGAGAAAAAAAATACTCTTCAAGACTGGAAAAAATATCGATACCCTTTCTGATCCTTAGGATACCCAAGAAAAATATATTAGATAGCCTTTGGATCTAATTTAGAAAGAGTTGGTCGGGTATCCCTAACATAACACAAGCAACCAAATATTCGGAGAGATAGAGAAAACGGCTCTCTTTTAGGATATAACCGAGAGAAGGAAGTATCGTCATTAAGAACAGACGACGACATACGATTAATTAGATAGCAAGCCGTAAGAACGGCATCCGACCAAATTTTTTTTGGAGTACGTGCTTGGAACATAAATGCATGCGTTGTTTCTAAGAGATGACGATTCTTGCATTCATCCACACCATTCTATTGTGGTGTGTAAGGACATAAAGTTAGGTGGATGATGTCATTTTGAGACATATGTGAAACAAACTCATGACACATATATTCACGACCATTGTCACTACGAACGAATTTAATCGGAACACCAAATTATGTTTTAATTTTCACATAAAAATTGTATCAAATGTTAAATAATTTGGAGCAATTTTTTATTAGATAAAAAAATAACACGTGAGTAGTCATCAACAAAGGTAACAAAGTACTTGAATTCCATCATAGATTCAACCGGACAAGGTTCCCATATATCGGAATGCACCAGCTTCGCAGGGAGCGGAAGCAATTTTATTCTGACTGACTGGATAGGAAATCGGGTGATGCTTAGCCAAACTACATGACTCACAATAAAAAGAACATAAAATATGTAAAGATGGGTACATTTTCTGGACTGCTTAGATAGATGGATGTCCTAACCGGCAGTATAACTCAAAAGGATCAAGTTTCACACCAGCACAGACAACAGAGGAAGTTTCGTCAAACAAGTACAAGCCTCCAGCTACATGCCCCCTACCGATAGTCTTTCCTGTCTTTAGGTCCCGCATAGCCTGTCAAGTGAGCATACACACTAGAATCAAGGATCTACTACTTCGACTCTATCACACATATCGCTGAGTACCCTGTGGTGGACCCAGAAGTAGAGTCTTTACCTCGACGTTGAGCTTAAAACTCAATAAAGTCTGTATATGCTTCATCAGTCATTTGTACGGATAACCAAAATCAGGAGTATCTGAGGTAACATTGGCGGTAGGAGCTTTAGTACACTGCCACTGAAAATGACCCTATAGACCACAGTTGAAGCATGTGCGCGGTCGACCTCCATCATGACCGCCAATGCCTCGTCCACCATCACGGCCAATATTTCGGCCACCACGTTGTCCACTACGACCACCACAAAATCCAGTACGAGCGACACCAAGAGCAGATTGATCAGCAGGAGCATCACTTGGAGAGGTCTCGATGACCTTTGCTGCCCGTAGGACACAAAAATGAGCTTCCATTAGAGATGGAACCTCGGCTCCAGCAATGATCTAAGAGCGAGCTGAGTCTGCATCAGGATGGAGAGAGGCAAGATATACCATAACGTAAACCTTCTTATGTTGAGCCCTTGCTTTATTGATATCCGTCGTTAGAGGTAATATACGGTCAACTTCTTCGACCATAGCCTTAAAGGCCCGAAAGTGGTCCTTATGAGACTTGTCGCCCTGTTCTGCCCGGTAGACGCCGACGACCGAGTCATAGATACGAGACAAGTCATATTTTCTATCAAACGTCGTCGCTAGGACCTCCCATAACTCCTTTACTGTATCCGTGTTCTGAACCATATTCTCCACCGATGGTTCCATTGAGTTCATCAACTCTGTAAACAGTCGACTATCATCTATCTCCCACTACTCAAATATGGGATCAGTCATCTCCGGAGGGTTGTAAGTTAGATGCTTGGATAATCGTATTCTTCGAAGTATTTTCTCAACCTTCTTCTGCCATGTTGAGTAACCATCTGTTCCATCCAACTGTCGATCGACGAGCCAAATCGAAGAAATCGTCGTGCCAGTGCTCGTTGGTCCCGCCAATGTGTTCCCGATAATAGTAGTAGTAGCACTGTTAGTTACCTCAGTGCTTGTCATTCTGTAATGCACTTGATTCGACCATCGCTGGATCTTTCCAACCCCAATAATCATATCAATTTTACCAATGCGCTATCAACGTGGCCAGAACCGGCACGCGCATAGAAAGTAGAGATCGTATGGGGATCACACAAGCCAGGACAGAGAATCAACCCAATTTACCCTCTATGTAGATCCTGATGTGGATATCGGGATAGAAAGGAAACAAAGATCCACGTAGATAAGCAACTTGTCTATTCTTTGTTAACTCCTGAAGTCATAATCTAGGAACAGAGGTTCAGCAAATAAATTATTGTCTACCCTCTGACCGTGTCACATCCCAGAATCAGAATACTAGGAAGAATGACTCAGCCAACCACACCTTGTGGAATACCGAAGCAACCCTCAATGTATTAAGGTTGTTTAGAGATAAGGGGGTGCATACTACAATCAAGTCTCCTAGGGTCAACAACTTTTATATCTTAATTATTCAAACAAGTAGCAATAACATAGAATATTTCAGAATAAGCAATTAGGCATCCCAAATGCCTCATCAGAATGTTCTAGCGATCTAGCGATACAGAATGATATGCCATATACATAATCAAAAGTATACATGATATTGAGTCAACTGCAGTTTGAATATAATACAGTCATGTAGGGAACTAGTGTCCATATTCTCTGGCTAACAGGTGCCGGTTGGCTAAATGCCTATAAGAATATAGTTTATAAAAGACAAGCAGTAAAATAAGAAACCCACTTGTGACCCTCAACAGCCATCCTTCGGGTGCATGCCATCAGTGAGGGGGAAGTAAGCTTGATCCTCAGGAGCTGGCTTTAAATCTGGCCATGCAAAACGAGTGGGGCCAGATCCCAAATAGCAAGTACCACAAAGGAAGCACGAAATGAAGAAACCAAACAGTTCTATAGCATGAGATGCGTGAGCCAACAATAAATGGCATATGTCCCATCCATGGCATGATATGACAGTCCTTTACCAAATAAGGATATAAAGTGTCCTATCACATCAAGATATAATACTTTCCTTGATTATGGTCAAGCTAAAATAATTCTGCGTCGTAGTTTCAGTCCACACCCTATCGTAACACGAAAGCGCAACCCAAAAATCAAACAAGGACATGAGTTAAACTATCATGCCATAACAGCCTGTGTCCCTAATTCCACTCAACAGAAGGCACAATACGCAAGCAGAGATACAATATAAGAAATAATATAGCTTTAGTTCATGGATTATCGTAACATACGACGCAACCCAACAACCAAACAAGGACATGGGTTGAATCATCATACCACGATAGCCCACTTTCTTGTATAGACGCACAATATAAGCAAATTAGATGGCCAATCATATATTACAGCTTGATATGTGATCTCTGGTTTATCCCAGTAATACAATATATGAGTATTCTTATATCATGCCATAATCGAGCAAAGCTGGCTGAACCAATGATATATGAGCAAGTATATATGTAAAATGATGCACCATTCCTTTGCAATGGCACTGAGCTAAGTAATGATTAGTAACAGTTTTAGGCTTTATATAGAAAAGATACTGGCTCGGTCTTATAATTAAATCAGATACTGCACTCCACTAGTGCAGATGATATACTGTATCCGTGGTGCCAGCCTTTACTCCCAAAAAAATTATGGTGGTTCGATATGCACGATCTCGAGATACCGTTCCCTCCTAATGCTCTACCAATTTAGTTGCCTAGTTAACCCTAGGTTAATTAGAATTCCATGCCGAAGTCATATGAACATTCCTTCTTAGATATCGTACTTTAAGTACGGGCACTCTTGATTCGAATTCATATTGTCACTCGAAAGTTAAATCTAGATTCACCCAAGTGTAATACAACAATCAGTACTATCTAGCCACAGCTAAAGTCACTGTCCAACTACCAGATCCGTTCATAAAAATAATTACATATATTACCTAGCAAGAGTGTATGGCATGACGTCTCACCATATTTATTTCTATCAAGTAGCACTCTCGGTGCGATCAAGTATATCAGCACGAATACATTAGTCAGGGTAGGAACAAGTTCCAAAATCAAGATCATGGACAAGTTGTCACATAGCAAGTTATTTAGGACATGACAATCAATCACTGGTCACATTAATTATCACTTTATTATATCAATAGATGAGGATAAGAGTAGTACGAGAATCCCTCGAGATTAGATTCACAATCCTTAAACCAAACAAGAACTGGGATTACAGACCCTCCCTCGAGTTGAACTACTTCCCTTATTCTATCCAACGTATAATAAGGTTGTCAAGAGAAAGTATTTTAATTTGCAAGTTAGTACATATAAGGCCACATTTACATGGCTCATGTCAGGTGCTTAGTCAAATTTAGCACATGGTCACATCTAGGTCATATAAGTCATTTCTATATTTAACACATAGCATCACAATAAACCAATCAATTAAAAACATTAAATCAAGTAAGTGTCCACATGTGCAAGAAATAGGGTACCGCATGAGATAGGTTGCTGCAAGAAGTCGATGCCACATAAGGTCAAGGCCGCATGCGATCGAGGCCGAATGGTTGGCTTGGATGCATAGGCGAGGCAAAGTCCACTCTTCGGAAAATGTGCAATATTATAATCAATAAATGCAAGTCAAAAGAAGTGACATAAAGTGATAGATGTGACTGATCTGACAAGCAATAAAGTGTGCCAGAAGAAAAGACAAAATCATTCAAAGTCGTGCCAAGTCGGTGAGAAGTTATGTGACCAGAAGAAGAGAGACGCATAGCTCCTGGCCGCATGGTCGATGAGGCCGTATAATCCTCTTGGCCGCATACACCCTTGGCCGCATGAAATCTTTTGGGACTAAGTAAAATTTCTTCAACTTGTGAAGTTTTATTCGTCCAAGTTCATTCATTTGGCCAAGGGACGCATGTGCAAATTCAGTCATGCGACAAAAATATTGGCCGCGTGATGACTCAAGATGAGAAGTTCAGATCGCATAACACATAGTGTCGCATAGCGCACCTTCATCTCCTCCAACAGCAGCTTTTCGGCTATAGCCAAAAGCTCGAAAAAAAATTATTTCTTTCATAGAAACCTCAAATTAAGTCCAAATCCAGCAAAGTAAAGTTCTAAACTACTCAAAATCAAGTGCTTATCAACATAGAACAATAAGTTTTTGAAAAAAATAAGTTTTAGGTGATCAAAATCTAAGAAAACTCAAGAACACATGAAAATCTTCTAAACTAAAAGTCTAGATCTACACTAATCTATCCACCAAAACAGAAAATACCAAGTTCTAAATGTATGGAGAAACACATAATAAACTTAATGGAACAATAAAATACAGGGTTTTTTTTATTTCTCATGCAAGGTGTACTTGCCTATGGAGGGAGAGAGAAAACCTAAGAGAGAATGGAAGAAGAATAATGGGAAGAGAGAGAGTGAAGTTGGATTATATATGGAGGGTTTTATGGTTTGGACCATGGGTTCAACTCATGATCAAACCAAAACAAACAAATAAACCAAGAGCCAAGGTAACCAAATAATGGGTCTAGTCTCTCTACTACATACAACTATGCTAGCAAGAAATTAAATACGCTCCAAATACGAATATTGAGAACGGGGTGTGACATCTCTATCCACCTTAGAAAAATTTTGTCCTCGAAATTCAAACTCAAGGGTAGCTAGAGATATCAAGACAAGTAACAACTAATTACAATCAATATCGACATATAAATAAGCAAGTATAACAACACATATAATGAAGCAAAATAACACTATCTCATATGAGTGCTTGTCGACCACGGAATAAAAAATATGAAGGCATACGATGAAAATATACCTTATGAGTTGAATAGGTACGGGTACCAAAATCGAATATCGTCCTTGCTCTTCCACGTCGACTCTTCCAAGGAGTGATGGCCCCAAGCAATACGAACAAGACGGATAGTCCGGTTCTTAAGTACCTTCTCTCTCTGATCCAAAATGGACACGGGATGTTCTTTGTAAGTTAAGTCGGTACCAACGACTAACTCAAAATGATCGAGGACATGACTCGGATCCGGGACATACCTACGCAACTGAGACACATGAAATACATCATGCACTTCACGAAGCGAAGGCGGAAGGGCAAGCCGATAAGGAACATCCCCTACCCTCTCGAGAATATCTAACGGTCCTATGTATCGTGGACTAACCTTTCAGCGAACCCCGAATCTAATGACACCACGGGTGGGCAAAATTTGCAAAAATACGTCGTCACTTATAGAAACCTCTAACGGCCTACGATGTTGATCTGCCCAATGCCGATGACGATCTTGTGCAACCTGAAGCCACTCTCTGATCTGCTTAACCACTTCAACCGTTGTGTGATTATCTCAGGACTCAACATCTTCTATTCACCAATGTCATCCCATGCTAAGGGTAACCTGTACTTTCTTTCGTATAATACTTTGAAAGGAGCCATCTGTATGCTGGCCTGATAACTGTTATTGGACGAGAATTCTACTAAATGAAGATGATCTTCCCAAGATCCACCAAAGTCTAAGGTACAAGCCCGTAACATATCTTCTAAAGTCTGGATTGTCCTTTCTGATTGTCCATTTGTCTGGGGATGATACGCGGTACTGAATCTCAACTTGGCACCCAAGCGCTCTTACAAGCTTTATAAAAAATGTGATGTAAAGCGAGTATCACGATCTGACATTATAATTGTTGGAACTCCGTACTGCCTTACTATCTGCCCTTATATACGTTCCTGCTAATTGCTCTGTAGAATTTCCTACTCGAAAGTGAAGAAAATATGCCACTTTCGTGAGTCGATCTACTATTACCCAAATTGTATCACGCCCAGTAGGGGATCTAGGTAAACCGGTCATAAAGTCCATCATAATGTGTTCCCATTTCTACTATGGAATAGACAGTGGTTGTAATAATCCTGCTAGTCTTTGTTATTCTGCCTTCACTTGTTGACATACGAGATATTGTGAAACGAACCGAGCTATCTCTCTTTTTATTCTATTCTACCAGAAATGCTGCTTGATATCCTGGTATATCTTTGTGCCTCCTAGATGTATAGAATATTGAGAATTGTGTGCCTCAGTCATTACTTTTCGTTTGATATCTCCACTTGGCACATAAAGACGATTTCCAAATCTAAGTGTTCCGTCTTCATGAATATTTAATTCCTTCATAAGACCTGACTCACATTCTTTCCTAAGCTTCTGAATATGAGAATCTTCTGCTTGGGCTGCCTTGATCCTCTCCACCAAAGTTGACTGTATCTGAAGACTGGTTAGCACTCCCGCTCCTTGAGGTAACACTACCTCGATGCCCATCTCTCGAAGATCTTCTAATATATGCTTCTAAGTTGTCAGAATGAATGCGTTTCCTCTCCTACTTAGAGCATCTGCCACCACATTTGCCTTGCCTGGATGATACTGAAGTGCTACATCATAATCACCAAATAATTTTAGCTACCTCCTCTGTCTCATGTTCAAGTCCTTCTGGGTGAATATGTACTTCAAACTCTTATGATCTGTAAATATCTCCACCGGATTTCCAAATAGGTAATGTCTCCATAACTTGAGAGAAAACACTATTGCTGATAAATCCAAATTATGTGTTGGATAATTTTTCTCATGATCTCGAAGCTGCCGAGACGCATAAGCTATCACATTTGCGTGCTGCATCAATACACATCCAAGTCATTTTCCTAATATGTCACAATAAACTGTGAATCCTCTAGATCCTACTGGAAGTGTAAGGATCGGTGCTAATATCAATATCTCTTTCAATTTCTCAAATACTGCTTGGCACTCTACCGACCAAACAAACTTTACCTCCTTGCGGGTTAGACGAGCCATTGGCGCTAAAATTGGTGTAAAGTCTGCCGCGAACCTTCGATAATATCCGACTAATCCCAAGAAACTTTGCACATCTGCTACTATCTTCGGGACTGGCCAATTCTGTACTGCTTCAACCTTCTTAGGGTCCACTGACACTCTTGCTCCTGAGATGATGTTCCCCAAGAATGACACATGATCTAACCATAATTCACACTTACTGAGCTTGTCATACAATTGATGCTCCATCAGAACTTACAATATTTTTCGAAGATGTTTTCCATGCTCTTCTTCACTGTTGGAGTAGACAAGAATGTAGTCTATGAATACCACTACAAATTGATCTAGGTATGGCATGAAGATACAATTCATTAAATCCATGAATATTGCTAGAGCATTGGTCAATCCGAATAGCATAACTAAGAATTCGTAATACCCATATCGGGATCGAAATACTTTCTTTGGTATATCTTGCTCCCGGACCCTTACTTGATAATATCCTGATCGAAGGTCTATCTTTGAAAATACTTTTGCTTCACTAGATTGCTCAAATAAGTCATCAATCCTAGGCAATGGATACTTATTTTTCACAGTTAAGGCATTCATCTGCCTATAGTCGACACACAACCGTGTCGATCCATCCTTCTTCTTTACTTGAAGTGCTGGTGCTCCCCATGGTGATCCACTAGTCCGAATAAACTTTTTTACCTTTAGTTCCTCAACGTGCTGATACAACTAGTTAAGTTCCATTGGTGACATCTGATAGACCGTGTTGGAAATTGGTTCTGCTCCTGGTTTTAACTCTATGCAGAACTTTACTTCTATTACTGGGGGTAATCTGGGAAGCTCTTCTGAAATTACATCAAGAAATTCTTTAATTATTCTGGGAAAGTGATCTTCAACTCCTGCTACTGCTGTAATGCCACCTTCATGCTAATCCTTCACCGTTATGTTGAAGATAAACTCTTCCTTGTCCGGGATGCTAAACAATACTCTACCCCTACGA
Source organism: Iris macrosiphon (assembly GCA_036927795.1). Taxonomy (NCBI): domain Eukaryota; kingdom Viridiplantae; phylum Streptophyta; class Magnoliopsida; order Asparagales; family Iridaceae; genus Iris; species Iris macrosiphon. The sequence continues at coordinate 18,759,789 of JAYESA010000011.1, read as the reverse complement.
CAATCTATCGTTGCATGATTGTCTCTCAACTAGTCTATGCCTAAAATAACGTCAAAATTATCCATAGGAAACTTGATCAACCTTGCAGGAAATAAATGCCCACACACTACGATTAGACACGCTAAACATACTCTACTGAATCCTACTAGACCATTACTAGTGAGTATATTCAGCCTCTCTGGCAATGCCTCAAACTCCAATCCAAAATGTGTCACAAATCGTGTATATACAAATGAATGGGATGCTCCCGAATTAAATAATACTATGGCAGGAAAAGATGTAACAAGAATGTTACCTGCCACTACGTCACCTGATGCCAATGCCTCCTCCATAGATAGGGTAAAAGCTTGCCCTTGGCCTTGCTGCGCTCCTTGTTGTTGTCTTCCTTGAATACGCAGTTATGGCCTCTACTGTCCATACTGCTGATTCCTTTAGTGTTTGTATATTTGAGTATGTGTCCGCAATGGACGCTGAGCTAATGGCCTGATTGCCAGTGTTGTTCCTCTGTACTAAACTTCTCCTTGTGCTGGTAATGCTAACTGCTGCGTCGGTCCTTCAATCCTCTGCATCATCGGATAATTGGCAATTCGATGATCTTGACTACCACATCATAGGCACAACCCTTATGCTGTCCTATACAAATCTTTGGTATGACCTCCCTTGCCATAATACGTAAATCCGACTAGGGCTCCTAATCGATGTTGCTGCTGCTGCCTCGGCTGATACGGCCAAACTGGTATTGTTGTTGCCGATGCCACTGGCCTCCTTAGCACTGTGTCATAGATACGAATGCCAGGAAATGGTGCTGACGTCCGCTGCGCTGGTCCTCTTCCTCCAATCTGTGCATGAGACCTCTTCTTGCCTCCTATACTTGAAGCTAACCTCTGCATCGTCAGCTCATGTCGCCTTGATGCCATCAATACTTCGTCGAAAGTCTGGTAGTTATGGCCCTCTACCAGTTGCTGAATCTCCAAATGAAGTCCGTAATGAAACCGCTTTGCCCTCTCTGATTCTATTGCTACCATCGTCAGAGCAAATCTGCTAAGCCTGCAGAACTCTTCCGCGTAGCTATCCGCCGTCCTTGTAGACTGCTTGAGGTTGATAAACCACTTTTGTAGCTCATACTGTGCTATCACTATGAAATACTTAACCCTAAAATGAGCCCTGAAGTTGTCCCATGAAATAGGTTGTCTTAATCCAACTTCTTCTGTTGCCCACCATTCTCTAGCAAGGTCATGGAGTTGCAATCGGACCTGATCAACTTGTACCTCAGCTGGAACCTTTACCGCTGTTAATATCGTCTCTATACTCTGCAGCCAAGAGTCTGTGATCATGACATCTCCGTGCCATAAAAATACTTAGGGTTGAGTCGGCAAAACCTCACTGATGCCCCTGAGTCTCTTCTAACACTCCTTTCCAAGGCCATCTGTAATCCTTGATTTAACAAGACATTCTGTTCTTGCTGCTGAATCTGCTAATGCCGTTGTGTTGCCATCATTCCTCATATAATTTCCATCAATGCTGGTGTATCAAGTGCTACTGGCACTACTGGTACGACCGGGGTACTGGAACTTTTGGTACTTGTTACTCCTCTATTGGTTCTGTCCTGATCCCTCCAGGTACAGGTGTTGCCTCTCGCTATAGACCAACGGATCCTTGTTCTGCTGAAATTGCTGGTGCTCCACCCACCGATGATGTAGAAGCCCTAAGGAAAAGGACACAAGATAAATCAAGAACCGGACGAGAAAGGATCGAGGTATCAATGGTACAGAAGTCAAGCTAAGTTTTAAGGAGACAGATTTAGGATTTCAAGGAAGAGCATGTTTGATTGAGACATCCTATGATTAAGGCATCCCACAAGTCTGAAAAATCTAGTCCTGGATGGGCCACAACTAAAATATAGTTACGCCCCAGAACCAGAATACTGGAGAGCAGAAGAATGACTCAGCCAACCACACCTTGCTGAGTACCGAAGCAACCTATAATGTGTTAATATTGTCTAGAGACAAGGGGGTGCATACTACAATCAAGTCTCCTAGGGTCAAGAACTTCTATATCTCAATAATTCAAACAAGTAGCAATAACATAGAACATTTAAGAATAAGCAGTGAGGCATCCCAAACGCCGCATCAGAATGTTCTAGAGATCTAGCGATACATAATGATATGCCAGATACACAATAAAAGTATATATGACAGTGGGTCAGTTGCAGTCTGAATATAATACAGTCATGTAGGGAATTAGTATCTAGATTCTCTGGCTAACAGGTGCTGGTTGACTAAATGTCCAAAAAATATAGTTTATAAAAGACGAGCAGTAAAACAAGAAACCTACTCGTGACCCTCAGTAACCATCCTTCGGGTACGTGCCAACAGTGAGGGAGAAGTAAGCTTCATCCTCAGGTACTGGCTCTAAACCAGGCCATAAAAAACTAGTGGGGTCAGACCCCAAATAGCAAGTACCATAGGTGGTAGCATAAAATGAAGAAACAAAACCAGTTTTATAGCATGAGATACGTGAGCCAAGAATCAATGACATATGTCCCATCCATAACATGATACGACACTATTCACCAAACAATGACATAAAGTGCCCTATCACATCAAGATAAAATACTTTCCTTGATTATGGTCAAGCCAAAATAATTCTGCGTCATAGTTTCAGTCCACAGCCTATCGTAACAAAATAGCGCAACCCAACAACCAAACAAGGATAAGAGTTAAACTATCATGCCACAACAATATGTGTCCCTAATTTCACTCAACAGAAGGCACAATACGCAAGTAGAGATACAATATAAGAAATAATATAGCTTCAACCCAGGGATTATCATAACATAACGACATAACCCAACAACCAAACAATGTCACGCCCCAGTCCCAAAAATATGAAGGACTAGGACACGTAAGCATGCCAGCCGCATGGATATGGCAACTCCAATATATGGAAACCAAATCCACACGTACGCTGTAATATGAATATCAAATCCACGAGTGGTATAAAATATAATACAAGTCACAGGGTATAATCTAAATCTCATCCACCAAAATCATATAGAAATAAATAACCAGTATCTAAGAAACTAGATCTCAATAAGAAGTATCTAAGAATGATAGTTGGATGGAAACAAATCCACTACCAACTCGAAGATAAGAGCAATTACAATATGAGTACAACACAATAAACACTATATAAGTATACCAGCTGGCAATCACTGCTCGGAGAGGTGACATCCACGAAGCATCAATAACCATCCAAATCTGCGCTCCTGCAAATACTCAAGAACACGTACACCTGGCAGCGGACCAGGTCCTCAGAGGGACATAACAAGTATACTTAAACACATGCCAATAAAGTACTGAAAATAAACATCCATTGGGGTCGCCTAACCATCTATGTGAATGCAGTTAAGAACACCTTTCCCCACAAGTGAGCTATCTGGCTGAAAACTGGGATTTGGCATGGTTCTCTATTGGAGATCCAGGGGCCTAAAAGGCACGTCGTCTTTTGAACGCCGGTGGCCCGCCTGATAGTACATAATATATAGTGGTCATCATGGCCCGTATCTCCAGCGGAGAATCAGGGCGTACAGGAGAAAATGTGTAAAGGAGCTCAAATGCGGTACTTGTTGTTCTCCCCACCCAATGCTCTAAGCATGTCATGTCCATGACACGATAAACCTCTAATAACCGCCAGGTCTACTAGCATGCAAAGTTTCTAACGGCAGTTATTCCTAACGCACGGCCCATACGTACAGGAGGCCAGACCTGTCACGCAGTCCGTGATCTATATGAGACTCACACTCGTGTAACCACTGTGTCACGGCCAATGAACCTAATGGTGCTACATGATAATGGGGGTAGTCTCATGAACAAGGTCAATGCAATACATAAATAAAAACATTCGCGACGTCACCGTCGCGCGCATTTTATATAACAATTAAAATATATGAACTAAAGACAGAAAATAAAGATGCGGGCAACATATGGAATAAGAATAACAGTACAATGGCAAGGTATACTTGCCTGGCAAGGAAGCTGCAATGTACCAATAACCTGCTCCAAAAGTCGCGCAGAATAAATCCAACATCCTATATACATATGAGTATAATACAATAAAATCATTAGTCATTACACTAGTGCACACACAACAATATTTACACTGGACTCAGGGGGTACACTAGGGGTGGCACTAGTCATCTAACACGGTCAATTACGCTTTGAATTACGCAGGTGTCGCGTTCTTCAAGTACTGTACGAAATCAGCCAGTCAACTGACAGGGGTCTACGCCAGTACGTTAATGTACGCAAGGCGAACAATTCACAAGTTCCTAGGGTCAACATGGTCAAGGTAAGTACGGGACAGTCCACGGTGTCCTAGGGTCGTACAGTCTGAATAAACATACTCCTAATTATTATTAGCATACAATTATTTACAATATACATATATACCATATATATATATATATATATATCGTCCAATAATTATATGTATACCAAGTTGAATAGTATGCATATACTAAATATACATATAGATATATCAAACTGAATACTATACGCGTGCGAGTACGAGTTTGTGTACGCAGCACTGGGTTCACTGAATCAGGGTCCGATATCCGCTAACAGTGGTAACGAAATACTACTGTCCTACTAGAACGCACACAAACACACATAAATGGAGCAGACAGACAGGTTTATACCTCGGAGTACGTGCACGGGTACGACAGTGAGGTTGACGACGATGGTGATGCTGGGTCATGGCAAGCATGGCAGTCATTTGGGCACGAATCAATGCAGATGTAAATATCACATCAACAGGTATATTACTTATTCTTTTACCAGCTTCAATTGCCTCATCCACTCCCTTCTGTGTCAAAGGTACATCAACACACCCTGTAAACAGATTCTTCTCATTCCACAAAGACTCGCCATGCCTAATTAATATAAGTGCAGTTTCATTTGACTTCTTCCGGGAACCACTTGTGTTGCTGTTTGATGGTAGTAACTGAATCGGATCAGACACCGAAGACTATGAAATGATGCATGAACCATGCCCGATTTCCGTCTTCTGGAACAAGAACTTCCTCTTCCGATGAGCCTTGAATCAATTCCAAAACCTTTAGAAAAAAATTGTCACCGAGAAACTACCAATGTCATTTGGAAGCCTGAGCTAATGTGGCTTCTGTGAGAGTGGAAAGAACCAATGGCATGATGCAATGTGGCCGCTGCCATTTTTTTTTTTTTAAAGAGGAGAGCGCGAGGAAACCGAAGAGAAGAAATGGGTTTCGAAGGGATCGATCATGAACAAATCATGTCGATTTCGGAAGAGTAGATCTATGGGTTCTTATATAGAAGGGACCGCCTGTTGTTGATAAAAACTATAGAGAGAGACAGTTTGTGCGTGTAGAGAAGTTGGTGACGAGAAGGAAATTGGGGTACTTTGACAAGGAAGAAAAGGTGGCTGAAGGAGGGGGAGGTGGTGTCTTGGTTGGGTACTAGCGGCTGGGGCAACTCCGGCGAGAGGTTGGCGAGGTGGCGGGTTGGTGAAGGAGTCTCCGGTCGGCTGGGCTGCAGGGAAGGGGAAGAAGGGATGATGAACAGTACGTGAAGGGGGAAAGGTCGGCTGAATTGGAATTTAGGTTTTGGGGCTTTGGAAAAATAATGAAGGAAGGTGATATATGTATACATGTGAACTAGGTTTTGGGGGGTTTGACCTAGGACAATTGGGCTTGGTCAACTCTTCTTGGAGTGCGCCTTGGGCTCTATATCTTGGGATTGGACTTGGCTCACATGAAGATGTTGGACTATAAATTACAATTATTTAATTGCAAGGGTTGGATTAAAATAGGAGGGCGATGTTGCGCGTTTGAAATCTTCGAAAATTATGAGAAAAATCCACGTGAAGGGAAAAATTGATTCCTTTGTGGATTGTCCAATGGTGGGGACACCTCAGTGCATTTTTGCATAAAAGCCCCCAACAATTGGAAAATTACACAAAGGCGGAAATTGGATTTAATTAATTAAATCGAAACGCGCACGATGTTCTAGAATTAATTAGGAGTACATGGGATTAGATTTAGGCGGGGCACAAGTGTCAGGGCGTAGAGGGGACAGTGCAGAATATTAGTAAAATTCGGTTTATACAAAACGGTCAAGATTGTGTCCCCAATTTCGATTGGAACACACAAGGGTACTGAGTTGGAATTTATTTCGAATTAAGAAATAACGTCCGCGACGTTTATCGTGCGACTAAAATGTAGCACAATGGAGCAATGTACAAGGGTCAGAATAGTAGGCGGGCATGCCTAGGTTGAGGTTGTAAAGTTGTTGGAAGGCAATGGCTAGTGAGGCGCTCCAATTATAGAAGCAACGGTAATGTGCGCTTCGCGATATAAATTAATGCATAATTAAATAAATGCCGCGTTCTAATTCAAATTGGTTCAAACTAGCCCTAATTTCACTATCTAAACCAAGTAGTCCTAATTTCGGGTGAGGGGGTTTACAATCTACCCAACTTAAAATAATTTCGTCCTCGAAATTAAACTAGGGTAGGGTTTCTCTATCTAACCTCACTGGATTACAGTCTAAAGAATTTTCCTTAAGTTAACATTGCAGTTTCTACCCAACTTAGAAATTACCCATCTGTCATCTAAGGCTATGCATCTAAGAAGGCTATGCCCCAAATTATTTAATCATGTTATTTAATCCTCCAAGTTTTTAACACCAAACATATCATCTATGATATGCCCTTAATTACAAAAAGAATAATACTCAAGTATGTGATCGGCCTATGGGGTATATCTAGTACTCTCTGTGTATCAACTTATACCAAGCACAAGGTTTCGTCTTTCCGAACTAAGGAAAGACGGAGATCAATAATAAAGAGTTCAAGGGTGAGGTAATAGAATAGAAGTTTCGGAATCAAGGCGTTTAAAGAATTCAAATGGGAATTGTCAAGACAGTTGTGGATTGAAATCATAATTGGGTAATTCCTATTCACATGTTCGCATCGGTACAGTTATGTAGCAGATACGATGTACTCAGACATATCTAGAGGGTATGTATATTCGTCTACTAATCATTTATATATCTCAATCCACGTACGATAGTTATGCGAAGGGGCGAACCAAGTGCACTAGGGTTGATCAGACCGTATTACACTGATTCTGATTAGGCAATTGTATCATTGTGTGCACCCAATAATACATATGCCATGAGCAAGCTCGATAAAGAATAGGCTTGCAAAAAAAAAAAAAAAAAAAAAAAAAAAAAAACTAGGCTATAATAGCGGCATAAGTCAAGGTAGTACAACAAATATAAGTACGCTAGATGATGATGAAAGGAGGTACAAATTAATGCAAGTTCACAAAAACAAAACAAAATAAGCAATAACAATAAAAGACTCTACAATCCCTACAGTTATCTTACAACCTCCTTGTCTAAGTCGCTAGTCGACCAATTAGGGGCAAGGACCTCTAAATTCTATCGTCTGAATAAACACTGTCATCTTATACTAGCATACAATTAATGTCATTCAGTTACACTACCTCGATGGGTCGAGTGGACTATGTGATACTAGGTTGTGAGGCATACTACCCAACTTAAAATAATTAAACTAATACGGTGACAGTCTTAAGAGGGTCCTACAAAATAATCTTGTACATGTAAATAAAACAGAAACTCTTTATTAGGGTATATGAGAAAAGATCTTGGTATTTACTAGGGTCTCCTATTGCATTATATAGGTATTGGTCATCTTAAGTCTTAATCATAGTGCTTATAGAACAAGTGTCAATAGTAAGAATGGAAGAGTTACTAGCCGTTAGGGGAAAGGGATCTAACCTGTATCGAGGTGAGGTATATGCTACGCAATTTAAAACTAAGGGATAACCATAAAATTATAATCTATATAAATACTCAACTATCAAGTTCTAACTACAAGGTACGTAATTCAAAATTCAAGATCGCAATTATCACTTTAGCAAACCATTTGTCCTATCATAGAATACAATCACTTGGTCTATAATCAGAAGCGCCAGATTGCCATGAATTAAAAGATGAAGAAATGAAGGGGATAATTTATTCGTCGCACAATTAGCGAATGTTAAGGTTGCAAAGGAATAACACATAAAATTAAAATAGAGGGCTCTAGATAGCATCATGGTTTTCTAAGGGGGAGTGGTATGCTGGTTGCTATGTTCGAGGTATGATCAAGGAAAAAGTGTTAATTACATTCCTCTAGGCTTCCTAAGGTGCTGCCTACTAATAATGAGACAATGATCTAAGTTTTATAGTTCTCCAATACTATCCAATTATGAAGGTTAGGTTCAGTCCTAATGTTCAATATTGGTTCTTCCTTGGTTCCTCAATACTAGGGTCAAATATTATGGTAAGCTTCTAACTAACTCTAGTAGTATCTATACTACCCATAAGTCTTCATAATACATCAAGGGGTAATGGTCAATCCATCTACAGGTAAGGGTGCTATGGTTCATTAAGTATTCTACTCAGTGATGTGTCAACACTCTAGTTGTACTCTGAATAGGAAGGTTACTCTACTTATCATCTAACAACAGGAACTTCTATATTCTAGGAGAAGGCTATACTTAAGGAACTTCTAACTAACTCTAGTAGTGTCTATACTATTCTCAAGTCTTCGTAATACATCAGGGGTAATGGTAAACAAATCTATAGGTGAGAAATTTTAGGGTTCACTAGATATTCCAAACTTAGTGGTGTGTCTATATTCCCGTTGTATTCTTAACAGGTGTGCTACCCTAATTATCATCCTAATAACAGGGGTTCCTAGTTTTAGCAGAAGGCTATACTCAAGGAACTATTAAGGAAATACAGAAATCAAGCAGGACACAATTGTTCGAATAGAACAGAGAGGAGGAAGATGAATCATAGTCAATGTGGATGAGATCCTATACTCTAGTCCTAGGTGCAGGCTTGTTCGGTACAGTAACGTAACCGAGACAATATGCTCTAGACCTGCATGGGCCACCACAAAAACATGTCACGCCCCAGTCCCAAAAATATGAAGGACTAGGACACGTAAGCATGCCAGCCGCATGGATATGGCAACTCCAATATATGGAAACCAAATCCACACGTACGCTGTAATATGAATATCAAATCCACGAGTGGTATAAAATATAATACAAGTCACAGGGTATAATCTAAATCTCATCCACCAAAATCATATAGAAATAAATAACCAGTATCTAAGAAACTAGATCTCAATAAGAAGTATCTAAGAATGATAGTTGGATGGAAACAAATCCACTACCAACTCGAAGATAAGAGCAATTACAATATGAGTACAACACAATAAACACTATATAAGTATACCAGCTGGCAATCACTGCTCGGAGAGGTGACATCCACGAAGCATCAATAACCATCCAAATCTGCGCTCCTGCAAATACTCAAGAACACGTACACCTGGCAGCGGACCAGGTCCTCAGAGGGACATAACAAGTATACTTAAACACATGCCAATAAAGTACTGAAAATAAACATCCATTGGGGTCGCCTAACCATCTATGTGAATGCAGTTAAGAACACCTTTCCCCACAAGTGAGCTATCTGGCTGAAAACTGGGATTTGGCATGGTTCTCTATTGGAGATCCAGGGGCCTAAAAGGCACGTCGTCTTTTGAACGCCGGTGGCCCGCCTGATAGTACATAATATATAGTGGTCATCATGGCCCGTATCTCCAGCGGAGAATCAGGGCGTACAGGAGAAAATGTGTAAAGGAGCTCAAATGCGGTACTTGTTGTTCTCCCCACCCAATGCTCTAAGCATGTCATGTCCATGACACGATAAACCTCTAATAACCGCCAGGTCTACTAGCATGCAAAGTTTCTAACGGCAGTTATTCCTAACGCACGGCCCATACGTACAGGAGGCCAGACCTGTCACGCAGTCCGTGATCTATATGAGACTCACACTCGTGTAACCACTGTGTCACGGCCAATGAACCTAATGGTGCTACATGATAATGGGGTAGTCTCATGAACAAGGTCAATGCAATACATAAATAAAAACATTCGCGACGTCACCGTCGCGCGCATTTTATATAACAATTAAAATATATGAACTAAAGACAGAAAATAAAGATGCGGGCAACATATGGAATAAGAATAACAGTACAATGGCAAGGTATACTTGCCTGGCAAGGAAGCTGCAATGTACCAATAACCTGCTCCAAAAGTCGCGCAGAATAAATCCAACATCCTATATACATATGAGTATAATACAATAAAATCATTAGTCATTACACTAGTGCACACACAACAATATTTACACTGGACTCAGGGGGTACACTAGGGGTGGCACTAGTCATCTAACACGGTCAATTACGCTTTGAATTACGCAGGTGTCGCGTTCTTCAAGTACTGTACGAAATCAGCCAGTCAACTGACAGGGGTCTACGCCAGTACGTTAATGTACGCAAGGCGAACAATTCACAAGTTCCTAGGGTCAACATGGTCAAGGTAAGTACGGGACAGTCCACGGTGTCCTAGGGTCGTACAGTCTGAATAAACATACTCCTAATTATTATTAGCATACAATTATTTACAATATACATATATACCATATATATATATATATATATATCGTCCAATAATTATATGTATACCAAGTTGAATAGTATGCATATACTAAATATACATATAGATATATCAAACTGAATACTATACGCGTGCGAGTACGAGTTTGTGTACGCAGCACTGGGTTCACTGAATCAGGGTCCGATATCCGCTAACAGTGGTAACGAAATACTACTGTCCTACTAGAACGCACACAAACACACATAAATGGAGCAGACAGACAGGTTCATACCTCGGAGTACGTGCACGGGTACGACAGTGAGGTTGACGACGATGGTGATGCTGGGTCATGGCAAGCATGGCAGTCATTTGGGCACGAATCAATGCAGATGTAAATATCACATCAACAGGTATATTACTTATTCTTTTACCAGCTTCAATTGCCTCATCCACTCCCTTCTGTGTCAAAGGTACATCAACACACCCTGTAAACAGATTCTTCTCATTCCACAAAGACTCGCCATGCCTAATTAATATAAGTGCAGTTTCATTTGACTTCTTCCGGGAACCACTTGTGTTGCTGTTTGATGGTAGTAACTGAATCGGATCAGACACCGAAGACTATGAAATGATGCATGAACCATGCCCGATTTCCGTCTTCTGGAACAAGAACTTCCTCTTCCGATGAGCCTTGAATCAATTCCAAAACCTTTAGAAAAAAATTGTCACCGAGAAACTACCAATGTCATTTGGAAGCCTGAGCTAATGTGGCTTCTGTGAGAGTGGAAAGAACCAATGGCATGATGCAATGTGGCCGCTGCCATTTTTTTTTTTTTTAAAGAGGAGAGCGCGAGGAAACCGAAGAGAAGAAATGGGTTTCGAAGGGATCGATCATGAACAAATCATGTCGATTTCGGAAGAGTAGATCTATGGGTTCTTATATAGAAGGGACCGCCTGTTGTTGATAAAAACTATAGAGAGAGACAGTTTGTGCGTGTAGAGAAGTTGGTGACGAGAAGGAAATTGGGGTACTTTGACAAGGAAGAAAAGGTGGCTGAAGGAGGGGGAGGTGGTGTCTTGGTTGGGTACTAGCGGCTGGGGCAACTCCGGCGAGAGGTTGGCGAGGTGGCGGGTTGGTGAAGGAGTCTCCGGTCGGCTGGGCTGCAGGGAAGGGGAAGAAGGGATGATGAACAGTACGTGAAGGGGGAAAGGTCGGCTGAATTGGAATTTAGGTTTTGGGGCTTTGGAAAAATAATGAAGGAAGGTGATATATGTATACATGTGAACTAGGTTTTGGGGGGTTTGACCTAGGACAATTGGGCTTGGTCAACTCTTCTTGGAGTGCGCCTTGGGCTCTATATCTTGGGATTGGACTTGGCTCACATGAAGATGTTGGGCTATAAATTACAATTATTTAATTGCAAGGGTTGGATTAAAATAGGAGGGCGATGTTGCGCGTTTGAAATCTTCGAAAATTATGAGAAAAATCCACGTGAAGGAAAAAATTGATTCCTTTGTGGATTGTCCAATGGTGGGGACACCTCAGTGCATTTTTGCATAAAAGCCCCCAACAATTGGAAAATTACACAAAGGCGGAAATTGGATTTAATTAATTAAATCGAAACGCGCACGATGTTCTAGAATTAATTAGGAGTACATGGGATTAGATTTAGGCGGGGCACAAGTGTCAGGGCGTAGAGGGGACAGTGCAGAATATTAGTAAAATTCGGTTTATACAAAACGGTCAAGATTGTGTCCCCAATTTCGATTGGAACACACAAGGGTACTGAGTTGGAATTTATTTCGAATTAAGAAATAACGTCCGCGACGTTTATCGTGCGACTAAAATGTAGCACAATGGAGCAATGTACAAGGGTCAGAATAGTAGGCGGGCATGCCTAGGTTGAGGTTGTAAAGTTGTTGGAAGGCAATGGCTAGTGAGGCGCTCCAATTATAGAAGCAACGGTAATGTGCGCTTCGCGATATAAATTAATGCATAATTAAATAAATGCCGCGTTCTAATTCAAATTGGTTCAAACTAGCCCTAATTTCACTATCTAAACCAAGTAGTCCTAATTTCGGGTGAGGGGGTTTACAAACAAGGACATGGGTTGAATCATCATACCATGATAGCCCATTTTCCTGGCTAGGCGCATAATATAAGCAAATTAGACGGCCAATCATATATTACAGCTTGATATGTGATCTCTAGGTTATCCCAGTAATACAATATATGAGTATTCTCATATCATGCCATAATCGAGCATGGCTGGCTGAACCAATGATATACGAACAAGTATATATGTAAAATGATGCACCAGTCCCTTGCAAGGGCACTGAGCTAAGTAATGATTAGTAACAGTTCTAGGCTTTCTATAGGAAAGATACTGGCTTGGTCTTATAATTAAATCATATACTGCACTCCACTACTGCGGATGATATACAGTATTCGTAGTTGCCAGCCTTTACTTCCAGCTAATTTATGGTGGTTCGACATGAACGATTTTGAGATACCGTTCTCTCCCAATGCTCTACCAATTTAGTTGCCTAGTTAACCCTAGGTTAATTAGAATCCCATATCATGGTCACATGAACATTCCTTCTTAGATGTCGTACTTTAAGTATGGGCACTCTTGATACGAATTTATATTGTCACTCAAAAGTTAAATCTGGATTCACCTAAGTGTAATGCAACTATCAGTACTATCTAGCCATGGCTAAAGTTACTGTCCAACTACCAGATCCGTCCATAGAAATAATTACATATATAACGTAGCAAGAGTGTATGGCACGATGACTCACCATATTTATATCTATTAAGTAGCACTCTCGGTGCGATCAAGTGTATCAGCACGAATACTATAGTCAGGGCATGAACAAGTTCTAGAATCAAGATCATGGACAAGTTGTCACGTAGCAAGTTATTCAGGACATGACAGTCAATCACTGGTCACATTAATTATAACTTTATTATATCGATAGATGAGGATAAGAGTAGTACGAGAACCCCTCGAGATCATATTCACAATCCTTAAACCAAACAAGGATCGGGATTGTAGACCCTCCCCCGAGTTGAACTATGCCCCTTATTCTATCCAACGTATAATAAGGTGGTCAAGGGAAAGTATTTTAATTATCAAGTTAGTACATATAAGACCACATCTACATGGCTAGTGTCAGGTGCTTAGTCAAATTTAGCACATGGTCACATCTGGGTCATACAAGTCATTTCTATATTTAACACATAGCATCACAATCAACCAATCAATTAAAAATATTAAATCAAGTAAGTGTCTACGTGTGTAAGAAATATGGTGCCGCATAAGGCAGGGTGCCGCATAAGGCAGGGTGCCGCATGAAGTCGAGGCCACATAAGATCAAGGTCGCATGGGATCGAGGCCTCATGGTTGGTTTGTACGCCTAGGCGAGGCAAATTCCACTCTTCGGAAAATGTACAATGTGACAATCAATAAGTACAAGTGAGAAGAAGTGATATAAAGTGATAGATGTGACTGATCTGACAAGCAATAAAGTGTGTCAGAAGAAAAGATAAAATCATACAAAGTCGTGCCAAGTCGGTAAGAAGTTATGCGTGCATAAGAAGAGAGACGCATAGCTCCTGGCCGCATGGTCGACGAGGACGCATACACCTCTTGGCCGAATATGCCCTTGGCCGCATGAAATTTTTTTGGACTTAGTAAAATTTATTCAACTTGTGAAGTTTCATTCGTCCAAGTTCATGCATTTGGCCAAGGGGCGCATGTGCATATTCAGTCATGCGTCGAACAAGGTTTGTCGCGTGCTCACTCGAGACGAGAAGTCCAGGCCGCATAGCACAGAGTGCCGCATAACGCTCCTTTGACTCCCCCAACAACATCTTTTCGTCCATGGCCAAAAGCTCGAAAACAAAAATTTGTTTCTTCCATAGAAACCTCAAATGAAGTCCAAATCCAGCAAAGTAAAGTTCTAAACTACTCAAAATCAAGTGCTTATCAACATAGAACATCAAGTTTTCGAAAAAAATAATTTTTAGGAGATCAAAACCAAAAAATGCTCAAGAACACATGAAAAGATTCTAAAGTAAAAGTCTAGATCTAAACTAATCTATCCACACACAAAAAAAACCAAGTTCTAAATGTATGAAAAATACATAATAAACCTAATGGAACAATAAAATATAGGATTTCTTTATTCCACATGCAAGATGTACTTGCCTATGGAGGGAGAGAGAAAATCTAAGAGAGAGAATGCAAGAAGAAGAATGAGAAGAGAGAGAGTGAAGTTGTGTTATATATGGAGGGTTTGAGGTTGGGACCATGGGTTCAACTCATGATCAAACCATACCAAACAAATAAATCAAGAGCCAAGTGAACCAAATAATGGGTCTAGTCTCTCTGCAACATACAACTATGCTAGCAAGAAATTAAATGCGCTCCAAATACGAATAACGGGAAGTAACAAATCACTGATATACGACTATTTTATTTATTATTATTTTTTTAGGGTTAGAGTTTAGACAGGAAGGAGGGATGGCGACTGCGTGTTAGGGTTATGATTTTTGGCTGGAGGCTTGGGGGCATCTGGGGGCTCGGCTACGACATGGGGGGGGGCAGCAGTACGAGCATGAAGGTGTTAGCGACTAGGGGGGGGGGGGGGGGAGGGGGGGCTGCAGCAGTGGAGGTGGAGGTAGAGACGGGGTGGGACTAGGGTTTCGAAAGAGTCAGAGTTTTGGCTCTGATACCACGTAGGATGGGAATAATGAATTCATTTATTAAGAAGAGAGGGGAGTACATTAATAGGATATGCTAACCCTTCTCACTATAAGTCTACCCGATGTGGGACTAAACTAAACTTAACACATAACTCAACATAACCCGTATAGTAAGCAACTATTACTACCACAACATGTTTAGTAAAATGTTTTAGCACTTAGAAATATTTGGATCATTCTCACATGCAGGCGTGCTTTTAGAATAGGTTTGCTTGCATACACACTATTACTCAATCTTGTCCTTTATTACACAATGGGTTCATTTCTGTTCTCAATCTTCTTTAGCTACCAAATTTTATACTTATTTTGTACTATGAATTGGTGGAACCAAAGAAAGGGGAAAAAAGGAGCGCTCACATAAAAGCTTGGTCGTTGGTCTCGTGCTCAACGAGGTGGAGTTCAAGGGCTCGGTGTATGAGGTTACGGGAAGACCGATATGTGAGTAGTCAAAATTAGTGTAGAGACCGGGTAGTGGTGGTGGTGTAGGTATAATGGAAGAATAAAAGAAGATGAAAAAGAAGAAGAGAAGGAATAAGGCTGCTAGGGAAGAGAGATGGGGTTAAAATAATCTTCTCCTCTTTAAAGGCCTTTGGTCAAGGCACTACAAAAAAAACTCAGGACAGCACAAAGTTTCACCCTTGATAATTATAAGTTTGTCACTCCTAAAAGTTGCTTAGGGCTGCCCATACCAATCTATATAAGTTACCACCATTTGCTCAAGTCCCAAAACATGAGAAAAACCTAAAATATGGTTCCATCATTCTCTCAAGTTCCAAAACGTAATCCTGGGAACTGGATTGTTGTGGTCCCAAGTGGAAGAAAATTCAGACTTGGAAGAAATTTTTTCTTAAATTCGGTATATTTTCGATAATATACGATGAATTAGTTTCTCAAGCATTCAATTATCACCTTATTCTTTATATTTATTCGACCATTGTAGGATCCATGCACGAAATTATCTTCGATGAAGAAATTAGATTATGCAATCCATTAAATCTACACTCCGCTCCTTCCGAAGAACACCCCGGTTGTTCCGAAGCACCTTCGGTACATGAAATGAAAACCATATTTCGACATTGATCATGTTAGGATTGTCTAAATTTTGACAGTCCTATTTAAATATAGGACTGTCAACTATATAAATATAGGACTGTCTAAATTTTGACAGTTCTATATAAATATAGGACTGTCATAATCTATACAGTCCTAATATACTGAGAGGGCTGTCATAATTACTACAGTCCTGATTTGGACAATCATATTATCTTCAGGACTGTAGAACTAATGACAGTCCATTCAGAAGGTCTATAGAAATTATGACAGTCCTAATTTGGACAGCCAATAATTTATAAGTTATTAATTTTTAATTTATTTTATATTGGTTATAGGACCTATATAGTACAGATGATGTGGTACATCCTGCTATTGGGTTTGATGTGAAGAATATATTCTCAACGGATATTTGCTTTGTATCTCATGAAGAAGCATTAAATTGGTGCAAAGAAGTTGGAAGACAACATAACATAGTCATTATCATTGCAAGATCGATCAGATCTCTATCGGGCAAGAAATATTTAGAGCTGGGTTGTGAAATAGGCGGTGTATTTAGGCATCATGGGAAGAAAAAAAAATCAATTGTTGACAAAAAAGTCTCTAAGAAAAATGTCGGGACGAAAAAATATAGTTTTCCATTTAAGGTGTTGATTGTAAACGTAGAAGGTGTGAAATGGATAGTTAAATTCAAGAATAAAAAATACAATCATCCTAGTGCAAAGACACTTATGGGTCATGCCTACGTGGCACGGTTGAACAAGGATGAGAGAAAGTTGGTTGAAGAATTGTCCCTTTCCGAAGTTGCACCCAAACAAATATTTTCTGCCGTACGACAAAAGGATGATGAGAACAAGTCAACCATGAGGATGATCTACAATACTTTAACGAGAGCAGAATGTAATAGTATGAAAGAAAGAATGACGATGCAATAAGTATTGGAGTTGCTTGGCGAGCATCACTATGTGGAGTACCATAGAAGACATCCAGAAAATAATTAACTCCATTCATTATTTTGGGCTCATCATGATTGCACACACTTGGCCAGGCCCTTTGCAGACGTATTGACCCTTGATTGTACATATAAGACTAACAAGTTCAAGATGCTTCTTTTTCACATTGTCGGGTTTTTACATCTACGTGAAAAATATTTTCTATCGCTTTTTGTTATATGAAGAATGAGACAATTGAGGATTACACCTGGGCGTTGAGAAAACTATAATTCCTTTACACAGGATATAAAGAGCCCTCTGTTTTTGTTATCGACAGAGAACATGCCCTGATAAATGCTATAGATATCATATTTTCTTGTCACACCCCAGTCCCAAAATATGTAGGACTAGGAATACGTAAGCATGTCAGCCGTATGCATATGGTAACTCTAATATATGGAAACCATAACACATACGCATGTGGTATTATGAATAACAATTCACAAGTGGTATATAGTCACAAGTCACAGACAATACTAATCTCATCCACCAAATTAAATAGAAATAAATAACCAAATATGACAATGAACCAAGTATGAAATAGTTAAGAAGAACTAATAGTTGTGTGGAGACAAATCCACTACCAAACTAAGATATGAAAGAAAACATAATAAGTACATCATCTAATGATCATAGAGGCTCAAAGGAAAGACCTCCTCAAAAGAGAAAGAAGTAGCAAATCATGATCCGTGCTCCTGCGAATAGTCACGATCGTCTACATCTGGAAAGGGACCAAGTCCTCAGAGGGACGTAATAAGATACATAAAATCATGCCATAATATACAGAAAATAAATATCCAAAAGTGGTCACCTAACCGTCTATGTGATATGCAGTTTTAAGAATAATTTTTTTGCGTATGGACTATCTAGCTAAAATAATGGGATGGACATAGTTCTCTTGGAGATCCAGGGGTTACGTGCATAACGTCTTTCGATCATCAGAGGCCGCCAAGTGAATATCGAGTCATAAATCTCGCATCTCCAGTGGAGCATATGAGTGCATAAGGAAAAGTGTAAATGAGTCACATACGCTTACTCATTGTTCTCCCCACCCAATGCTACTACCTGTGCCATATCTATGACACGTAAATACCTTTAGTAACTGCTAAGTCTTCTAGCATATCTCTATTAGCTGTTATTTTCTATCGCACGTCCAATACGTATCGATGGCCAGTCAATACGCAAGTCTGTGATCTACATGAGACTCACAACTCGTGTAATATCTATGTCAGAACAATATGAAACATAAAGATGCTCACAATCATGGGGTAGTCTCTTAACTCTAGGTCAATATGCTTAAC
The DNA here is from genome assembly GCA_036927795.1 of Iris macrosiphon. Lineage (NCBI taxonomy): Eukaryota > Viridiplantae > Streptophyta > Magnoliopsida > Asparagales > Iridaceae > Iris > Iris macrosiphon. Next base: position 18,741,117 of record JAYESA010000011.1, on the reverse strand, counting down.
AAATAAAATAAGAAACAAACGACACCATCCGTCGTTGCACCTAAGTTTCATTAGACGCGCATTTTAATAATATACATAAATAAGAAAATAAATGAAAAAAATAAAATATGCATAAGTGAATGTAAATAAATAGTAGTAGTGGCAAGGTATACTTGTCTGGCAAGCAATCAGTGTAGTAAAGACGACAAGTACAAAAAACCAAAAAAGTAGAAACTCTGAATGAACATCTCCAGATGCTGAAATGAATATCATCAACGTCTCCAGAATTAACAAAATAATCAGAAAATACTACTCTTTCGTCCAATTTGCAAACATGGGCTAAAACGATAATTTTGGGTCAAAACTGTGTCCGTATGTGGTCCACTTTGCACCGAAAAATGTGTCAGAGATAAATGTCTCTAAATTAGATTAATTATAGGTCAAACAAATTCTAAACAATGATACGAACTCAATGGTATGTCCAATTTTGGATTCTAGTGAGCCGATAACAAAATCGCTCGTTTAAATCGTGGGGACCGCAAAATAGCGACTGGGTCAACTATCTCGGAATCGCGTGAAACTTGGGTCACAGAACCAGCGTGATACCACTAACCCAATGACGCAAGTTTTATCACGTTCCGAAGAGCGGTTAGAAACTTCTAGGGTATTTTACAAAATATTAATATATGGCACTTTTTACGGATACGTGTTGATTCTGGCATGCACACACGTCCAAATCAACTTTTGTGAAAGTCCACACGTCAAAAAATATCATACGTGCCTTTTAGTATAATTGGTACGTGACGAGGTAGTCCCGTTTGACGGAGTGCTCTCTGTATCGCAAAATTTTAATATTTTAAAATCAAATTTTTCTGAGATTTCTATCTGATTTATCTATGGTTCTATCACAAAATAAAATAAACTAATTAACAGAAAATAATCTTGGTTATATAGGATTTACACAACAAAAGTAGATTTTAATTTGGATATCTAGGTTGAAAGATATTAGCCTCAAAATATAGGTAGTTGGGACAGTTTTATGACAGTTTTAAAACGTGGATTTTTCTCAACTTGGCTTCGATTTTTACCTTGTTTTTAACGCTGTTAAATTAAAATTAATTATTGAAGTTTTAAGAGAGTTAGGTTGTGATCATATCGATGAAGATGGATAAAAAAAACAATCGAGAGACGAGTAAGAAAATAACGTGCGAAGGAGGAGTCGCTGCTTCCTGTTGTTGTTGCGGTTGCTCGCGCGGTTGCTGTCGCGGCCGGCGCTGGTGGCGCTCCGACAGTGGTGCAGGCGTCCAGAGGGAGGCGCTGGTCTGGGGGGTAGAGTCTAGGGTTAGGGTTTGGTTGTAGTTAGTATATATAGAAGAGAGGGAGGGGGAGTTCGGGTCTCGCGGGTGAGGGTCGGGTCTCACGGGTCTGTGAAGGGGGTTTGGGTAGGAGTAGGTTAAGGTTGTTTTGTTGTTGTATGGTTGTTGTTATTGCTATTGTTGTATTGTATGTTTTCCTTTCCTTTTCTTTTTCTTTTCCTATTTTTTTCTTTAGTAAAATTTTTTTTTTTTCTTTCTTTCTTTTATTAAATATATTTATACATGTATATATAGATGTGACTTAAAAAAATATAGGATTTTTTTAAAAATTTTTGCATATAAATTAATTTTAAATTTTTATTATTATTTAATAATAATAATAATAATATATATTTATATAGATATAGAATAAAAATAATTTTATAAAATACTCTTAAATAAATATTTATATAATAAATAAATCAAGAGTTTTATTTTTCAATTAACTAAGAAATAAACCAAGAAAATTCAACAATAAGATAAAAATACTTTAAAATAAAATTTAAATTTTAGTTGGTTTATATTCTACCCAACTTACAAGAATTTTGTCCTCGAAATTAAAAATAAAGCACGGTTTAAAGAATAATGGAAAGTTATATAGTAGAGAAGTCAAGTATGAATTATCGTACCTCAAATTCGGAAAGAAAGAAAAAAAATGCATTAAATTCTAAGGGACGGTCTGGTCTTCTTTAGGTAAAGTAATATGGCACAAATATGTTTAGTATAAGGAGAACTTGCACATGGGATCGAGGATACGAAGGACATGGTAGTGGAGATGAGTAATCCAAGGGGACGAGGTATTGCTACAACGGAGGATGAACTGCCACTACTTGGTTACATGAATGATCTCCAACTATCTATGATCAATGATCTAAAAATGACGTCTCAATATTCTATAAATTCTCAATAGTCACTATTGCCTACATTTGTCCTCCTTGAAGTCGTCAAATTTTAAAACCTCAAAATTCGTATCTAAGTTAAGTCAATCTTAACAATCTCAAATTTTAAATAACAAAATCTAAATCTAATTCAAATCTATCATAATTCCTCAAAATTAAAATAACCAATATTTAAAATTTAAATTCAGTTGATTATAATCTCGTCTCAATTTCAAATAATTAAAATTTAAATATAAGTCGAATCTATTATAACCTTCTCAAAATTTAATTAACCAAAATTAAATTATAATTCAAAATCCAAGCTGTCATAATCCCTTCTAAAATTTAAATAACCCAAATATATATATTTCATCAAATCTTATTCCACGTTTTGAATTTGAAAAATTTGTAGCCATCAAATTATAAATCCAATTTCCATCCTCAACATTTTAAATAGGTGATTCAACAATCAAAATTTAACATCTAATTCAAATCATCAAATTGTAAAATTTTAAAACCAATCCATCTATGTTCAAGTTTAAAATTCTATATTTATTCACAAAATTTAAATCGATGATTCAACCTCCAATATTCAAAATTTAAATTATATGCTCAAATTATAAATATTTGGTCCAATATATCAAAATTTCCAAATTTATTCCATAATGTATTCTTCTGTTTAAAGTTAAATTCTTATCATCATAAGCATCCTTCTAAAAAAAGTTCAAAATTAAAATGACTTAATTCTCTCGATCTTATCTTACTTGATTACCTTCTTAACCATGATCTAAGATTTTTACCTTCATATAATATTTCAGCTCAAGTTGACAAAGCAACTCCTACCCAACTTTGAATTTACCAATCTATCACACAAGACTATACATTTAAGAAAAACTTTCTCAAATTATTTAATCGTGTTATTCAATCCTCAAAAATTTTAACACAAAATATATCACATGTTTTACACCCTTAATCACAAAAACAACAACTTAGTAATATGATTTGCCTATGAGGTAATTACCTAGTACTATCCATGTATCTGACTACCGTCAAGCACGAGTGATTGTCTTTCCAAAATAGGGAAAGAAGAAAACAATAATACGAGTTCAAGGACGGTGTAATCGATTTCAAATACAGAGTCAAAGGTGATTGAAGAATCCAAGGAAGTTGCCAAAGAAGTGGTGGATTGAGATCCTATTTTTGTAAATTCTTATTCGCAGGCTCGTACCAGTACAATTACGTAACCGATACGATATGTTCGAGCCTGTCAAGAGGGCAAGTATATTCGTCTAATAAGCTAAGTCAACTATATCTCAATCCACATAAAATAGTCATATAAAGAACGAACCAGTGTACTAAGGTTGATCAGACCATAATACATCGATTCTAATTAGATAATGTATTAGTGTGCGTCCCCAATAACACACATGCCATGAACAAGCTCGATAAAAGAATAAGCTTGCAAAACTATGCTATAATAGCAGTATAAGTCAAGATAGTCCAAAAACATAAGTACGTGAGATTATGATGAATGAAGGTACGAATAGGTTCCATGCATAAAGAACTTGTACTGGAACTGCCCTTGAGAAGAAAAAAGTAGAGGAGATGAATAAACCAAGGAGGATGCGTTGATAAGGTGAAGGGTACTCGCTACTACTTATGACACCTACAAGATCATAGGCAAGGTATCTAGCTAAAAGACCAAACTATAGTTGCTCAGTCATCCTATTATACAAGCATCTATATCTAACCAGACTTCTAAACTCTTATGCCACAATGGAGAATCATGCTCATGTTATGGCAGTGTTAATGAGGTCATACATGCATCTATGGCTTTTGTGTTTGTGCCTCTACAGTTGCCATACTAAATACTTGTCTAATTATCTTGTTGGCCAATTAGGATCTGGTCCTCTAAAACTCTACAATCTAGATAAGCCTATCTCCTTACATTAGTATATAATTAGTGTCATTCAATTATACATCATTAATGGGTCATAAGGACTATGGGATGCTAGGTTGTGAGGCATGCTACCCAACTTACAATAACTCAACTAATAGTGTAATTGAACAATGGAGCATATATACCTAGTACAAGTCACCTTCCTAACCTCTATTAAGCACGAAAGAAAAGATAAGAGTTACGTTGTGAAAGGATCAAGCAAGATGTAATTCAAGCAGTCAAATGAGAATTGGAAACAAAAATTAAGGAAGGTGATTAAATAAGTGGATGAGATCCTATACTCTAATCATATTTGCAGGCTTGCTTGGTACAGTAACACAACCGAAGCAATATGCTCTCGACCTGCATGAGCCACCACAAAAGCATGTCACGCCCCAGTCCCAAAACATGGAGGACTAGGAATACGTAAGCATGACAGCCATATGTATATGGTAACTCCAATATATGGAAACCATAACACATACATACTCTGTATTATGAATAATAATTCACAAGTGGTATATAATATCGCAAGTCACAGGCAATACTAATCTCATCCACAAAACCAAATAGAAATAAATAACCAAATATGATAATGAACCAAGTATGAAATAGTTAAGAAGAACTAATAGTTGGGTGGAAACAAATCCACTACCAAACTAAGATATGAAAGAAAATATAATAAGTACATCGACTAATGATCAGAGAGGCTCGAATGGAAGACCTCCTCGAAAGAGAAAGAAGTAGAAAATCCTAATCCGTTCTCCTGCGAATAGTCATGATCGTCTACACCTGGAAAGGGACGAGGTCCTCAGAGGGACGTAACAAAATACATAAAAGCATGCCACAATATACTGAAAATAAATATCCAAAAGTGGTTACCTAACCGTCTATGTGATATGCAGTTTTAAGAACAACTTTTCCGCGTATGGACTATCTGGCTAAAATAATGGGATGTGCATAGTTCTCTTGGAGATCCAGGGGCCACGTGCATAACGTCTTTCGATCGTCAGAGGCCGCCAAGTGAATATAGGGTCATAAATCTCACGTCTCCAGTGGAACGTACGGGTGCATAAGAAAAAGTGTAAAGGAATCACATACGCTTACTCATTGTTCTCCCCACCCAATGCTACTAGCCTTACCATATCCATGACACGCAAATACCTCTAGTAACTGCTAAGTCTTCTAGCATATCTTTATTAGCCGTTATTTTTTATCGCACGTCCAATACGTATCGATGGCCAATCAATACTCAAGTCTGTGATCTATTTGAGAATCACAACTCGTGTAACGTCTGTGTCAGGATCATATGAAACATAAAGATGCCTCAAAATCATGGGGGATATATTACGGATACGGGTTGATTCCGGCGTGCACACACGTTCAAATCAACTTTCGCGAAAGCCCAAACGTCAAGAAATACCATACGTGCCTTTCGGTACAATTAGTACGCGATGAGGTGGTCCTGTTTGGCGGAACGCACTCCGTATCACAAAATTTTAATATTTTAAAAACAAGTTTTTCTGAGATTTTTATCTGATTTATTTATGGTTTTATGACAAAATAAAATAAAATAATTAACAGGAAATGATCTTGGTTATATAGGCTTTACACAGCAAAACGTATATTTCAATTTGGATATCTAGGTTAAAAGATATTAGCCTCGAAATATAGGTAATTGGGACAGTTTTATGACAGTTTAAAAACGTGGGTTTTTCTCAACTTGACTTCGATTTCTACCTAGTTTTTAACGTTGTTCAATTGAAACTAATTATTGGAGTTTAAATAGGGTTAGGTTGTGATTATACCGACAAAGATGGATCAAAAAACGATTGAGAGACAAGGCAGAAAATGACACGCAAAGGAGGGGTCACTGCTGCCTGTTGCTGCTGCGATTGCTCGCGCGGCTGTTGCGATTGCTCGCGCGGCTGCTGTCGCGGCCGGCGCTGGCGGCGCTCTAACGGCGGCACAGGCGTCCAGGGGGCGGCGCTGGTCAAGGAGGATATAGTCTAGGGTTTGGGTTTGGTTGTAGTTAGTATATATAGAAGAGAGGGAGGGGGAGTTCGGGTCTCGCGGGTGAGGGCCGGGTGAGCGGGTCTGTGAAGTGGGTTTGGATAGGAATAGGTTAAGGTTGTTTTGTTGTTCCATGGTTGTTGTTGTTGCTGTTGTTGTATTGTGTGTTTTCCTTCTTCTTTTTTTGCTTTGTTTTTTTCTTTATTAAAAAAATATTTTTTTCTTTCTTTCTATTATTAAATATATTTGTACATGCATATATAGATGTGACTAAAAAAAATACAATTTTTTTTATATTTTTGCATATGAATTAATTCTAGAAATTTTTTATAACTTAATAATATATATATATATATATATATATATATATATATATATATATATATATATATATATATATATATATATATATATATAGATATAGATATAGATATAGAATAAAAATAGTTTTATGAAATACTCTTAAATAAATATTTATACAATAAATAAATTAAGAGTTTTATTTCTCAATTAACTAAGAAATAATCCAAGGAAATTCAACAATAAGATAAAAATACTTAAAAATAAAATTTAAATTTTAGGGGGTTTTCATTACTCACGTGTATAGACTACTATGCACTTGGCATATAAATCTGTGACGTCCCAGTCCCAAAATACGTAGGACTAGGTATACATACACATGCTAGCTGTACGAACAACTAAGACTCAATATCACAGGCAAGTAAAATCTAGTCTCATCCACAAAATATTACAGAATAGAAAACTGAATGAAATAAAATAAGTCTCAGAATCCACTATAAAAGAATATCTAGTGGGGAACAATCCACAAAAATGAGTACAAAAGAATACTGAAAGAAGCAATACAGAAATAGTCCGGGTGTCTGCTAACTAGATAAAGACACCCAAGACACTAAGCAACTGTCGTCCATGAATGAATGCTCAAAGGAACTCATGTGGCTCCACCTCAAGGTCTTCGTCAGTAAAAGCTCCAACTCCGTAGTCCGTCGGGTATAAGTGCTCGTCGGTATCTGGAAAAGGTGTCAGGTCCTCAGAGGGACATAACAAGTACACAAAAAATTGACATGCATGAAAGTAAAGCAGTAAACAATAAATAGGGTAACTAAACCATCTATGTGATGTGCACTTGAGACATCTCTAATGGCTCATGAGGGTGGAGAAATAGAAGAAAAGTCGTCCCACCAGGCGTTTCGTAGAATTCGGGGGTTACACAGTTGCACAATTTTCACAGTACAGTAAGAAACAGAAATCCTATACGCTCACTGGCAGATTCTCCCCTCCCAATGAACTATCCGAACCGTATACGCGGTGCAGACAGAATGCAACGACGTCAATAAAAATCTAGAACTCAAACTAACACCAACTACTAACACAAGACGCGAACTCACGTACCGATGGCCAGTCAACACACCAGTCCATGCACTCACTCAGTTAACGTGTTTGAAACAGTGTTATGTCAGAAGATACCACGTATCTTCACAACATAACGGATACATCTGGTACTCTAAGATGCGTGCACACAACTAACAAAATAAAAAGAGCTAGGTATATGTAAACTGCACAATACACAAACAAGCAAGGTGTACTTGCCTTCCAAGCCAAGATACGAGCACAACAATTCTGGTCCGGTGCTCTCCACAGGAACGTCACGAACACCTACCAATTAATTATTACACTAATTAGACTCTTACTATCAAGTTAAAATTAGGTTATTAACTAGTTCTTAATTCTACGTTGATTGCACATGCAAGTAACTAGCCCTCAAAATATTACTTGGTAGGTGTTTGTTTTGGTAGGGCAATATACTATTACAGTCTTCTTGTTTAATTTAGTTTTCATAGTGACATATTATTTGTTCAAAACTTACTGCAGTTTTTATTGTTCCGAATGCCAAGTTCACAATTACCTTTTGGTATTATGCATGTTGGATTATATACGAGTCTTCTGCATATCTGGTAATTATTTGTGATCAAGTTGTGATGTTTGCCAGGTATTACAAAGAAGGAATGCGGAGAACTGTTAGAGGGATTCTCGCGGTAAATGGCCTTAAATTGACCCCTCTCTTTCATATGAAATTTTATGTAAATCATGCCATCTTGCTACAAATTGTGGTTCATTTGCATCTTACTGTGTCCTTCTGGATTCTAATATTGGTAATATTGAAGACATTTAGATGCCAAGTTTTGCTTATCTTGCCTCATTTCTATTAGCAAAAGCCCATTTGCGACTAAGATTAGGCTCACTGTCACAAGTATGGATTTACTGTGGTAAACTTGCTCTATTGGTCTTTGTCACTGCGCGAAAATGTTTCGAGAAAATTAGAGGGTTGTGAATATCGCAAGGCAGGAAGTAAGAAAACAGTGGTCAGAGTGGTATTGGGATTTTGAAATCAACAGCTTTGGAACCACTTCTACTGACATGAACTTGATAATCTGCTAATGTTTCAGAATCACACAGCTCATGGTCCATTACTGGGAAGGCTTTAGATCCCTTCACATGGCTACACTGCTAATGCTCCGCCATTAGCAAAAGCCCAGCTGTGGCAAAGATTAGGCTGACAGTCACAAGAATGCTTGCTCTATTTGTCTTTGTCACCGAGCGAAAAACATTGCGAGAAATAAATCGAAGGAGGTTGCGAGAAATAAATCGAAAGATGCTCTTTAGGGCTTTGGTGTGGTAGAACTGTAGGCTTCTTATCGGAGCCAAAAATGAAGATCTTGCCAGTGGCTTAGGAGGCTCTTCAGGGAAATTTCTTAACTTACATTATGCAGATGATAATATCATTTTTTGTCTGTCATCTATGAATCAAATTACAGTCCTTAAATTCATTATATTAATGTTTGAGTTTGCTTTGGATTGATGGTTAACTATGGAAAAACTGAATTATTGATGGTTGGAGGAGAGAATAATCTTCATGATTTGTTGGCAAATTATTTTAATTGTAAGAAAGGTTATTCTCCTTTGACCTGTCTTCGACTTCCTTTGAGACTCAGCGCACTCAAGAAAGATGATTGTAGACCTCTTATTGATAAAATAGAATCTTGATTGGCTGGATGGAAGGGGAAAAGGCTTTTCTATAGGAGGTAGATTGATCCTTGTCAATTTTGTTCTCTGTTTCTTAACCCTATGAAGACGGTCTTGGGGTCCTTAATTTGGAAAAAAAATTAATATTTCTCTACTATGCAAATGGCCATGAAAGCTTCTAGGCAAGTCGGATTTTCTGTGGTGCAGTAACTATTACTCAATCAGACATGTTTGGAGCATGGAGTCAACTATTCAAGAGTTTCTCTCTTCTTTCTGAAGAGGAGTTCTTAAGACAGAGCTCTTCGGGAAATATGGAATTGTTGTCAAATGTGAACAATGCACAACTATCAAATTCAGGAGAGATACTTGACACGGAATGGACAAATTTGCTTTCTTATATCCTAAATTTATGCCATTGTGCTTGATCATAATGACTTGGTGTGAAATCAAGCAACTTAGAGGGATGGTCGTTGGATATGGGCCCCTCGGATTCAGAAGATTACGACCGAGGAATTAAGTGAAGAATTTAAAACTTTCTCTGCATCTCTTCATGGTATTTCTCTATCTTCAGAAATTGGTGTTAGGAGATGGATATGGTCTAATGATGGCTCGTATAATGTTAAATCTCTTGACAAGGTGATAAACTCGACTACGATAACTTGGGCATCAACAACACGGATATGGAGAGCTCAAGCACATTTGAAGGTCAGAATTTTGATTTGACTTACAACTATCTGCAACTTGAAAAAGAAAGGATTTGGTTTGCCTAACATTTGCAAGCTATGCTTGGAAGCAGAAGAATCAGTCAATCATCTCTTCCTCCATTGTAGCTTTGTCATTATCTTATGGGAGAAGCTTATTAATGCCATCAATATTACAAATAGGCCTACAGAACAGTGGTCAGAGTGATAATGAGAATTTAAAATCAATAAAGAAACGGCTTTGGAGTACTTCTACTGGGATGAACTAGCTAATCTGTGAATGTTTCATAATCATTTGTTTCATCCCTAAATATAGTCTTTACATCATATTAGGGATCATTGAATATAAAACAAAGTTATTATTAAATTATGACACAGCTTTAATAATATTTATGCCATATAATACCCATTCCTACTAAGCCGTAGTTGTGAAATGGGATGCTCTTATTGTGCTTTCCTATTTCCTGGTGGGCTATGATCTGATCGGTATAAATATTTGATTGTTGCGCCACACTTATGGCTGAATCCTCCCTTTTGTAGAATACCAAGGTTTGTAGATCGGTATCGGACCTTTCTATGAGTATTGGAATCGACGGTATCGGATCAGGGTATCGAATTTTTTTGCTATTGAGAAGCAAATAATTATTAAAAAAAAAAATTAGAAAAAAAAAGTTGTATTCACTTAGGCAATTAGGCATAATTTTAACTATTTTCTTTGTTGTTTCTTAGTAGTTTTGAAATTGAATGAAATAATAATCACCACCTTTGTATAATAGTTACTCTTGCTAATTGGTTTACCTACGATAAATTAATTTTCTTCATTTTGCATGCTTTTACAACATTCTATGGTTTTACATCCTTGTTGATTGGTCTTTTTCGTTCAATTTTTTGTGTCGAATTGACTGGAAAATACCCCCAACATTGGAATCGGTTAGTAGCGGTCGATATCGGATTGGGACATGCCAAGCCGTGTTGGTATCGGTTTTATTGTATTGGTATCTGCCGATACTGCAAGCTATGAGTCTTAACATCCTAGTTTTTCTTGCAGGTACAAGAGCACAATCAACCCCATGTACTTCTACTGAAGAGAGGACATGGACAATGGAGACTTCCATGCGGACATTTGAGTTCCCAAGAGAATGGTGGGATGTGCTCAACACGAAACTGATTGATTTCACCATTTTACTAAATAATTAATATATACATTTGCCAAGTCTGTAATGAATTATGCTGCCTTATTGAAAGATAACCGTTGGATTCTCGATCGGCTCCTTCCTCCGTTAATTCAGGTTTACACCCTGTGCTGTTATGAAGTTTGAACTGTTGAATCGCTCATTTGGACCACCAAATCTAGCCACAAAGTGGGCAATTAAGTTGGATTAATTGTATACTGTTTTGTCACTGTTTTTGTAGCGACTTCATGAAGCCGCACCTCCTTCGTCTTGCTCTCACTTTGCGAACCACCTTCCACAATACATAGCCTGTATATCCCTCTCTACCCTGCGAAGTTTTTTTATTAATTTATAACTCAACTGTTTGATAGATCGTTTTCGTGACAAAATTACAGCGATTTGTATTTTCGATTTTTGGATCCTGAATCCAACATTACAGTTGGATATTTTTGGCACGTGTATATATATATATATATATATATATATATATATATATATATATATATATATATATATATATATAATTTGTTGATCTTGGACTCAAATTAGTTAGATTCATATTTTGAATTTTGCGGGCCCGCTTTGGACACATATCTCCTTGAAATGATTGATTTTTCAGCTTCGTTCATTTTCAAACCTCTTTATATATATTTAGCAATTTGGCATCATCTGAATCCATTGATGATGTCTATTTCTATGTTTAGGCTCAGCTGGGGATAGTTTAGTATTTGGATCTATTTTGTGTCGACACGTTCGTGTTCGACATGTCGACTTCAGCTATTTATCCAGGCAAGTATATTACTGTTTTTGATTACCTTTACATTATAAATGATATTATTCCTGTTTATAATATTATATAGTTTTTTTTGATATATGATTGTGACACTGGCTCGTGCACATAAGAGAGTGATTCGTGATCTAGTTTACCATTTGTATCGTAGCTCGTGATCTAGTCTCATTTATTGTTATTGTGATTTGTGATCTTATTTTATTATTGGTTATCGAGGGTGATCGTGTAGAGATCGAAAAATGCTAAATTTACAACCAAATGCTTACACCTTCTTACAACCTCCCCCTCCCCCTGCCCCCCTCTATATGGGTCACACTCGACCCTACCTCTCCCCTCCCTCTTCCAATGGAAGCCGGCCATGTGGCGAATAATAGGAAGGTTATAAGCATTTGGTTGTAGGCATAGTGTTGTCCATAGAGATCTTGTCATGATTCTAGACTTGGATCACCTACTTATTTCTAGAGAGAAATATGATGGGGGGAAACAACTAGCTGACATGAGGTTTACCCTATTGATGGTGTATCATCTTGTGAGTTCAATCATATACTTGTTGTATATATGAGTGTCCTATTATCAACAATATTATGAGTTCACTCAAGCAACACATGTATGACTTTCCTAGTTATAATATCCCGCTCCGCGTTGGCACTATGTACTGTCACGCCCCGGCCCCCGAGGGGGCCGTCCGTACTGTCTCGCCCCCGTAGCCGGATGACCCGGACGCGAACCACCGCGCCTCGGCGCTTGTCCCGCGGGTGCGAGGAATGACCCGTTTGATACCGGGACGTGATATCGTGCGAACTTGGGGTTGCGTCCGCACAAGGCCATATCGTTTAAGTTTTGTTTGGCTATCATCGCATCAATCGAGTAAGCAGCGGAGGGACATTGTTGCATATGCAATGCATTTAGCCAACTGAGTATTCGGGACAATTCGAGGGACTTGGGTTTCTCTTTAGCAAGACATCGTTCCATACATTATGCCCCCTTATACGATAGCAACTCGGGGCACAATCAAAACCAGGATTCCGGGTCTTAGGGACTGAGGCACGCCTATCGCTCCCTCGGACGATCCAGTACCTGCAAGCAAGTAAACTGTTGGTGGGTCAGCACTTTTGTAAGTACTGGTGAGACAAAACAACTGAACAGAAGCAAGCATTCACTAAAACCAATACTATGTAATCATGTTGTAAAATATTACATTACTAGTGATCTTTCTAGTTTTACCTATGTTCGTTATATTGTAGCAGGAGAACAGAGTCATATTACATTGTTTTGGAAACATCTTTTAAAACAGAGTTTCATATTGAATATAAGCAAGCAGACTAGCCGTTCGTTCTGTTTCAGGGTATGCGCAGCGTGTCTCGTGGGACTCTAGGGACAAATGCACAGCTAGACACACATGCACATCTTAGGGGCAGTCCTCTATCCAAGCCAACACAATGAACTAGCTATATGCAGGGAGGTCCCCGAGTATCTCAGGATCGGCAGCTGTTGGTCCAGCATACCAATAATTCTTTATCTGATGCTAATGGCAGCTGTGACTCATTGTTGCTTTTCACTATCATGGTAGCAGCCGTGACACATGCAGTTCAGCTCTCCACCAATAGCCATTGTCCGACCGATGCGAATGCATGAAAACACTATCAAATAAACTTTAGGATACAGACGAGACGAGCCATCAGATTATAATCTTTGTTGTGGGGGCAAGCCGCCTTATCTTTTGAACACATTCAGGCACACGATATGATTCTCTCGGAGCATAGGCGATAGTGAACATGTTCATGCACTCTTAGACAAGCGTGTCAGGATTTTTAGTTAAGCAAAGATGATCGTTTCAAAGACAAGCTAGGTGAGTTCGTTCATTAACATGCAAGACAGGTTCTATCATTCTCTTATGAAAATATTGCAAGCAAAAACTTAGATTATAATGAAGGCGTGCAAGAATCAGAGAATAAAGTTTTGCCCACTCACCTTTATACATGTCACTACCCCATTTCTAGGGCAGGATATTTTATTTATTTATTTGGTAAATTGTGTATTGATCATAAATATTTGTATTTATATTTAATTAGTTGGATGTATTTATTTTTATTAGTTGTTTTAGGGTTTTGGCTAGTCAAGACACATGTCAGAACCTAGTAGACACTTGTTAGACCCAACTAACACCCTTGTCAGACTTATTTATTAGTTTAGAGTAGTTATTTATATTTTAATTAGTTAGTTGGAGTGATTATGATTTAGTTAGAATACATTTGGAATCCCAAACCCAAACCCTAATTAGCATGACTTAATTTGAGGGTATTATGGTCTTTGTACCTAACCACTAACCCTAACCCTACTTCTATTTACATGGGCCCCCCTCCCCCCTTCCTTCCATTTCCTTCTTCATTTTTCCACTCTCCATTCTCTTTCCTTACTTCCTTCATTTACTTCTTCCATTTACAAGTAATTAGTATTCTCACATTTTCTCTCTTCCTTCACTTACTTCCCTCTTTAATGCAAATCCTATGTAACCCTCCTGATTTTTCAAAAAAATTTAATTTGGATTTTTCACAATTTTCTGTAATTTTCTGGGATTTTTCTGAAATAAAACTAAGATAATTTGTGATTAAAAGATTTTTAAATGATATTAAATAATATTAAAATATTATGAAAATAATATTTTTTGGTGTGAAATAGAAAACTAGACATAGGATAAATTTATGTGAATTTATTGGACTCCGAAAATATTTTTAAAGCCCTAAAAACTAACGTATTTTTAAACCCAAATTAAACCCTGAAATAAACCGGGTTTATTTGAAATAAACCAAACCGGACCGAACCGGTTTACCCGAACCAAACCAACCCAGCCTTAACGGGTCGGATCCGAATCGAACCCGACCCGGACCCGAAACCCTCACCGAAACCCTAATCCTATTCCTAGCCGGATCACTGTACCGGCGGGCCTATAAATCCCTCGAGACCCACGCTCCGCCTGTCGGAATCCCTCGCCATCACTCCTTCTCCGCCCAGACACCCCCGCAGCCCCGCTCCGGTCACCCTCCGTCGTCCCCGACGTCTCCTCACAGCCCCTACCTCCCCGTCGTCTCCCTCTCTCCGCCCATCCCCGCCTGGAACACCACCACCACCTCACCCTCGACCTCGCCTCCGTCCCCCTCTCCCCGCCGTCTCATCACCACCATCAACCTCCTCCTTCTCCGACTCTACCTTCTTCCCCCTCCCTCGAGACCCCCTGACCAGCCCTCGGCCGTCCTCAGCCATCGTCCCCTAGCAGACCCCCTCGAGCCCTGCGCTGCCCCCTAGCTCGACAACCCCCCCGCTCGACCATCTCCACCACCTCTCCGCCTACCTCCCTCCCGCAGACCAGCCGACGAGCCCCGCTGCCTCAAACCCTAGCCACCCCGACTCCAGCAGTTCCTCCGGCCCGAGCACAGAGCTGCCCTGGTGCAGCCACCCCCATCCGGCAGCGCCGCTCTGGCCGTCCCCTCCGGCGTAGCTCTGAGCTGCCCTGGTGAAGCTCCGGCCATCTCCCACATCGAAACCCTAGAACAGTACCTGGACACAGCAACTGGACACAGTGTCCCCGTGTCGTGTCAACCCAGACACGAAGAACCCAGTTCCACGGAGCCTTCTTGGTTAATTTAGTTTTCATAGTGACCTATTATTTGTTCAAAACTTACTGCAGTTTTTATTGTTCCGAATGCCAAGTTCACAATTACCTTTTGGTATTATGCATTTTGGATTATATACGAGTCTCCTGCATATCTGGTAATTCTTTGTGATCAAGTTGTGATATTTGGCAGGTATTACAAAGAAGGCATGTGGAGAACTGTTAGAGGGATTCTCGCGGTAAATGCCCTTAAATTGACCCCTCTCTTTCATATGAAATTTTATGTAAAGCATGCCATCTTGCTACAAATTGTGGTTCATTTGCATCTTACTGTGTCCTTCTGGTTTCTAATATTGGTAATATTGAAGACATTTAGATGCCAAGTGTTGCTTATCTTGCCTCATTTCTATTAGCAAAAGCCCATTTGCGACTAAGATTAGGCCCACTGTCACAAGTATGGATTTACTGTGGTAAACTTGCTCTATTGGTCTTTGTCACTGAGCGAAAATGTTGCGAGAAAGTTAAGAGGGTTGTGAATCTCGCAAAGCAGGAAGTAAGAAAACAGTGGTCAGAGTGATATTGGGATTTTGAAATCAACAGCTTTGGAACTACTTCTACTGACATGAACTAGATAATCTGCTAATGTTTCAGAATCACACGGCTCATGATCCATTACTAGGAAGGCTTTAGATCCCTTCACATGGCTACACTGCTAATGCTCCGCCATTAGCAAAAGCCCAGCTGTGGCAAAGATTAGGCTGACAGTCACAAGAATGCTTGCTCTATTTGTCTTTGTCACCGAGCGAAAACATTGCGAGAAATAAATCGAAGGAGGTTGCGAGAAATAAATCGAAAGATGCTCTTCAGGGCTTTGGTGTGGTAGAACTGTAGGCTTCTTATCGGAGCCAAAAATGAAGATCTTGCCAGTGGCTTAGGAGGCACTTCAGGGAAATTTCTTAACTTACATTATGCAGATGATAGTATCATTTTTTTTGTCTGTCATCTATGAATCAAATTACAGTCCTTAAATTCATTATATTAATGTTTGAGTTTGCTTTGGATTGAAGGTTAACTATGGAAAAACTGAATTATTGATAAAATAGAATCTTGATTGGCTGGATGGAAGGGGAAAAGGCTTTCTATAGGAGGTAGATTGATCCTTGTCAATTTTGTTCTCTGTTTCTCAACCCTATGAAGACGGTCTTGGGGTCCTTAATTTGGAAAAAAAATTAATATTTCTCTACTATGCAAATGGCAATGAAAGCTTCTAGGCAAGTCGGATTTTCTGTGGTGCAGTAACTATTACTCAATCAGACATGTTTGGAGTATGGAGTCAACTATTCAAGAGTTTCTCTCTTCTTTCTGTAGAGGAGTTCTTAAGACAGAGCTCTTCGGGAAAGATGGCATTGTTGTCAAATGTGAACAATGCACAACTATCAAATTCAGGAGAGATACTTGACACGGAATGGACAAATTTGCTTTCTTATATCCTAAATTTATGCCATTGTGCTTGATCATAATGACTTGGTGTGAAATCAAGCAACTTAAAGGGATGGTCGTTGGATATGGGCCCCTCGGATTCAGAAGATTACGACCGAGGAATTAAGTGAAGAATTTAAAACTTTCTCTGCATCTCTTCATGGTATTTCTCTATCTTCAGAAATTGGTGTTAGGAGATGGATATGGTCTAATGATGGCTCGTATAATGTTAAATCTCTTGACAAGGTGATAAACTCGACTAGGGTAACTTGGGCATCAACAGCACGGATATGGAGAGCTCAAGCACATTTGAAGGTCAGAATTTTGATGTGACTTACAACTATCTGCAACTTGAAAAAGAAAGGATTTGGTTTGCCTAACATTTGCAAGCTATGCTTGGAAGCAGAAGAATCAGTCAATCATCTCTTCCTCCATTGTAGCTTTGTCATTATCTTATGGGAGAAGCTTATTAATGCCATCAATATTACAAATAGGCCTACAGAACAGTGGTCAGAGTGATAATGAGAATTTAAAATCAATAAAGAAACGGCTTTGGAGTACTTCTACTGGGATGAACTAGCTAATCTGTGAATGTTTCATAATCATTTGTTTCATCCCTAAATATAGTCTTTACATCATATTAGGGATCATTGAATATAAAACAAAGTTATTATTAAATTATGACACAGCTTTAATAATATTTATGCCATATAATACCCATTCCTACTAAGCCGTAGTTGTGAAATGGGATGCTCTCATTGTGCTTTCCTATTTCCTGGTGGGCTATGATCTGATCGGTATAAATATTTGATTGTTGCGCCACACTTATGGCTGAATCCTCCCTTTTGTAGACTACCAAGGTTTGTAGATCGGTATCGGACTTTTCTATGAGTATTGGAATCGACGGTATCGGATAAGGGTATCGAATTTTTTTGCTATTGAGAAGCAAATAATTATTAAAAAAAAAAAATAGAAAAAAAAAGTTGTATTCACTTAGGCAATTAGGCATAATTTTAACTATTTTCTTTGTTGTTTCTTAGTAGTTTTGAAATTGAATGAAATAATAATCACCACCCTTGTATAATAGTTACTCTTGCTAATTGGTTTACCTACGATAAATTAATTTTCTTCATTTTGCATGCTTTTACAACATTCTATGGTTTTACATCCTTGTTGATTGGTCTTTTTCGTTCAATTTTTTGTGTCGAATTGACTGGAAAATACCCCCAACATTGGAATCGGTTAGTAGCGGTCGATATCGGATTGGGACATGCCAAGCCGTGTTGGTATCGGTTTTATTGTATTGGTATCTGCCGATACTGCAAGCTATGAGTCTTAACATCCTAGTTTTTCTTGCAGGTACAAGAGCACAATCAACCCCATGTACTTCTACTGAAGAGAGGACATGGACAATGGAGACTTCCATGCGGACATTTGAGTTCCCAAGAGAATGGTGGGATGTGCTCAACACGAAACTGATTGATTTCACCATTTTACTAAATAATTAATATATACATTTGCCAAGTCTGTAATGAATTATGCTGCCTTATTGAAAGATAACCGTTGGATTCTCGATCGGCTCCTTCCTCCGTTAATTCAGGTTTACACCCTGTGCTGTTATGAAGTTTGAACTGTTGAATCGCTCATTTGGACCACCAAATCTAGCCACAAAGTGGGCAATTAAGTTGGATTAATTGTATACTGTTTTGTCACTGTTTTTGTAGCGACTTCATGAAGCCGCACCTCCTTCGTCTTGCTCTCACTTTGCGAACCACCTTCCACAATACATAGCCTGTATATCCCTCTCTACCCTGCGAAGTTTTTTTATTAATTTATAACTCAACTGTTTGATAGATCGTTTTCGTGACAAAATTACAGCGATTTGTATTTTCGATTTTTGGATCCTGAATCTAACATTACAGTTGGATATTTTTGGCGCGTATATATATATATATATATATATATATGTATATATATATATATATATATATATATATATAATTTGTTGATCTTGGACTCAAATTAGTTAGATTCATATTTTGAATTTTGCGGGCCCGCTTTGGACACATATCTCCTTGAAATGATTGATTTTTCAGCTTCATTCATTTTCAAACCTCTTTATATATATTCAGCAATTTGGCATCATCTGAATCCATTGATGATGTCTATTTCTATGTTTAGGCTCAGCTGGGGATAGTTTAGTATTTGGATCTATTTTGTGTCGACACGTTCGTGTTCGACATGTCGACTTCAGCTATTTATCCAGGCAAGTATATTACTGTTTTTGATTACCTTTACATTATAAATGATATTATTCCTGTTTATAATATTATATAGTTTTTTTTGATATATGATTGTGACACTGACTCGTGCACATAAGAGAGTGATTCGTGATCTAGTTTACCATTTGTATCGTAACTCGTGATCTAGTCTCATTTATTGTTATTGTGATTCGTGATCTTATTTTATTATTGGTTATCGAGGGTGATCGTGTAGAGATCAAAAAATGCTAAATTTACAACCAAATGCTTACACCTTCTTACAACCTCCCCCTCCCCCTGCGCCCCTCTATATGGGTCACACCCGACCCTACCACTCCCCTCCCTCTTCCAATGGAAGCCGGCCATGTGGCGAATAATAGGAAGGTTATAAGCATTTGGTTGTAGGCATAGTGTTCTCTATAGAGATCTTGTCATGATTCTAGACTTGGATCACCTACTTATTTCTAGAGAGAAATATGATGGGGGAAAACAACTAGCTGACATGAGGTTTACCCTATTGATCGTGTATCATCTTATGAGTTCAATCATATACTTGTTGTATATATGAGTGTCCTATTATCAACAATATTATGAGTTCACTCAAGCAACACATGTATGACTATCCTAGTTATAGTGTCCCGTTTCGCGTTGGCACTATGTACTGTCACGCCCCGGCCCCCGAGGGGGCCGCCCGCACCGCCTCACCCCCGGAGCCGGATGACCCGGACGCGAACCACCGCGCCTCGGCGCTTGTCCCGCGGATGCGAGGAATGACCCGTTTGATTCCGGGACGTGATGTCGTGCGAACCTGGGGTTGCGTCTGCACAAGGCCATATCGTTTAAGTTTTGTTTGGCTATCATCGCATCAATCGAGTAAGCAGCGGAGGAACATTGTTGCATATGCATGCATTTAGCCAACTGAGTATTCGGGACAATTCGAGGGTCTTGGGTTTCTCTTTAGCAAGGCATCGTTCCATACATTATGCCCCCTTATACGATAGCAACTCGAGGCACAATCGAAACCAGGATTCCGGGTATTAGGGTCTGAGGCACGCCTATCGCTCCCTCGGACGATCCAGTACCTGCAAACAAGTAAACTGTTGGTGGGTCAGCACTTTTGTAAGTACTGGTGAGATAAAACAACTGAATAGAAGCAAGCATTCACTAAAATCAACACTAAGTAATCATGTTATAAAATATTACATTACTAGTGATCTTTCTAGTTTTACCTATGTTCATTACATTGTAGCAGGAGAACGGAGTCATATTACATTGTTTTGGAAACATCTTTTAAAACAAAGTTTCATATTGAATATAAGCAAGCAGACTAGCCGTTCGTTCTGTTTCAGGGTGTGCGCAGCGTGTCTCGTGGGACTCTAGGGACAAATGCACAGCTAGACACACATGCACATCTTAGGGGCAGTCCTCTATCCAAGCCAACACAATGAACTAGCTATATGCAGGGCGGTCCCCGAGTATCTCAGCATCGGCAGCTGTTGGTCCAGCATACCAATGACTCTTTATCTGATGCTAATGGCAGCTATGACTCATGGTTGCTTTTCACTATCATAGTAGCAGCCGTGACACATGCAGTTCAGCTCTCCACCAGCAATTGTTTGACCGATGCGAATGCATGAAAATACTATCAAATAAACTTTAGGATGCAGACGAGACGAACCATCAGATTATAATCTTTGTTGAGATATCAAATAAACTTTAGGTATATATATATATATACGTGTTAGGATATGTATTAGTGGATTTAGATGGGGTATATAGCGTAGGTTGAGATATCGGATACCGAGGGTATCCTGGTATCTCAAAGAGGCGAGTTTGTGGGTTTACTAGCTTAATGAGCTAGTTTCGACCTAGAATTTTAGGGGCACCCTAGTTTGGCCTAGAGTTGACTGTAGTTGACCCAGTTGACTGCCAAAGTCAATCTTTGACCTAGTTTTGACCTAGAGTTGACTTTTTAGACTACGAGTTGACTTTTTGACCTAGAATGGACCGGTTTGACCCGTTTGACCTAGAAAAGGCATAGAAGCTTGTTTTTAGTTTATTTAAATGTGTTTATCTCTCTAGAGCATCAAGTAACCTTGGATTTCCATATTAGGTCTTCGCGATGCCAGTTCGGACCTCGATCCTCACCAGTTGCTTAGGACGTCAAGCGAGTACATTCTTTGATAGTTTTTATTATCTGATAATTATTATGATTCAGCTTCTAGTATAGTATTATCTAATTTTTTGGCATGATACTGACTAGTATTTCTGGATTCATTTACTTGCGACACGTATATTTTATGTTTCTGGCCTCTATTTCTGGAATCACCTACTGGCATCACATCAGGACTCACTACAGGCATCACTCATATTTCTGGCTGGACTCATATTTATTTTACATGTTGGGCCTTGGATTCACTTGTACTAGTCGGGATGGTAAAATACTCGAGTAGACATATAAATATTCTCAAATCTGAAATTACTCCCTTTGGTCTAATCTGGAATGATAGCAGCCGCACACCTAGTGTACGGTGAGCCGTACTTACTCATAGCCGTTTATATGTCGAAACAGGTATTTCAGAGACACTAGTTATTCTTTCTAGTCTGGACTTACTTACACTTCTTGACTGGTCTCACTTATACTTTATGGACTGAACTCATTATATTTACTCTTGCTGGACTCATTTTATGTTATTGTGCACACACTTGTTCTTAGTTTAGATTTTTTGTATCCTGTAGTCATTATTATCTTGTTTCTGATTTTTATGCATCTTTACCTTTATGCACCAGTTGACAGATATACATATATATTTTCTTGTTCATACTTTATTTTCTTCACCTTGTGCTACTTGCTACAACTGTTTTATAGTTTTTATCATTTAACTGAAACTGCTGTTAGAGGTGTACTTGCTCCAATCCTGACTGGATATATTTTTCAGAGGATCCGAAAGATTGGTGTCCGACGTTTTATGGACCTCAGTCTGTCGATGGTGTAGACAGGGACCCCCTAGTTCAGGAGTGATTTTCGGGTTGGTAGCCGGGATCACTAGGACCTCAGTAGTATTTATTAGCTTTTGGTACCGGATTTGTCCCCGGCTTTTGGTTTAAGACTTTGTATTATTTTTGATACAGGATATTGTTGTTATTATTATTATTGTTGTTGTCTTTAGTAGTAGTTGTTGTTTAGACTTTGTAGTTGTTAGACTTTCTTGTTATCTTATCATGCTTAGATCGTGATTGAGTATTTGTATTATCTTTATCATATTGTTCCTCCGTTTGGAGTTGAGATCTTGGCAGGTACTTATATTATTGTGTGAGATTGTTAGCAAGATAGTAGACCTAGACAACGTTCTCCCGTCGATGTTGCGGCGTAGGCTGGACGTACCCACGACCCATGCCCAATTTTTTTGGTGCGTATCGTGACACATTTTTGGTGGCGGCCCATGCAGGTCGAGATTCACAATTAGTACGATTTCGTAGTTGTGCTCGTCTAGAGTACGTCTACAAGCCTGCTTTAGGAAATAGGATTTAGGCTGAGAGAGAGTGTGCTCAATCACGACTAGGACCCTTCCCGATCTTTTGCTATTTCTAATTTTTCTGAAATTTTTTTTTTGAAATATTATTGCCCTTCCTTAATGATATCGTATCTTGCACCATATTGACTTCTTTTGATCTGTGTCAGGATGCCTCCGAAGACACGATCACATCGTACCGTTCCAGCAGCTGCCACCGAGAGGTCTGCTACCTCTCGTCCTGCTCGACTTCAGGCAGCTGCTACCGCTCCACTCACCACTCATGCGGTTGAGGGAGCATCTTCTTTCCTCAGGGATCCTCCTTCACCTGTCGATCCGAGGACTACCCCAGTCGTTCCGGTGGTGCCTCCACCACCTCCTGCACCAGTAGACACCACATAGTTGTTTGCATTCTTTAGGGAGATAATGGACGTGCAGCACCGCCAGGTGGATGTGATGAGGCTGGGCATTGAGAATGCCCACCAGGTGGCCATGACGGCAGTGGATAGGGTGGCACAGATCCAGCCACAGGCAGATCAGACTTAGCACCCGAGGTCGGGCAACATCATTGACTTCCAGAGGATGCGGCCCAAGGAGTTTCGGGGTACATAGGGGATCCTGTACACGGATGACTGGATAGAGCAGATTGAGGGGATTTTTTGGCTGGCACAGATTCTAGACAGCATGCAGATAGAGGCAGCGGGCAGTCAGATGTTCGACCTTACTTTGACGTGGTATCATACTGATACGAGGACCGAGTCACCATGGCTTACTTGGGAGGCTTTCAAGAGACTTTTTAAGGAGAAGTTTTTCTCAGATGTGGCGCTCATTACTTTGGAGATCCAGTTTGAGGCACTCGTCCAGGGGAGCATGCTAGTGGACGAGTATGCAGCAGAGTTCTGCCATCTGGGCAGATTTGTAGAGGGCTTGAGTGAGGCAGCAATGGCGAAGAAGTTTCGTAAGGGCTTGGTCATGGCGGTCAAGTCTTTGATTAGGAGTGGCCGTGAGACAACTTTCGAGCAGATCGTAGGGGACGCTCAGATGGCAGAGGATGACTTGGAGCTCAAGTCCAAGAGAGGCAGGGATGATTCAGGTAGTGCGAGTGGTAGTGCGGGACCGGCTAAGTGTCCCTATGTGCAAAAGAAAGCGCAGCAGCCGGGGCAGCAGGATCAGGATCAGAGAGTGCCCACTTGTGCCTACTGCAAGAAGGCAGGAGACACTTAGAATATTTGTAGGAGGAGGCTGAAGGTGTGTCTGTTCTGTGAATTCGTTGCTCACCAGATGCGAGATTGCCCCACTGCACCTCCAATTGGTGGAGCACAGGATCGAAGAGTTGGAGCTAGGCCACCTGTGGCACAGCATCATGCCCCGTACCAGCAGAGGGAGATACCCCAGCAGGGCAGGGCAGGGCTTTTGCATTGACAGTCGAGGAGGCCGATGCTACGGGTGTCGGGTTAGTAGGTCTGTCTCTTTTTTTGTTTTTCTTCCTGTCCTTTTCTATTTCTTGTGGTGTGCTTCATTAGTACCTGTTAGACTTCTCTTTGTGCTATGGTAGATAGTGTAGTGACCCTGATTGAGACTATGATAACACGACCAGTAGGACCATGATCTTGCATGTTGTTTAGGTATAATTTCTTAACTGTAATTGTTGGGGGTTTGACCTAGAAGAAGTGCGATCGACTTTAAATTTTGAGGACGGAATTTTCTAAGGAGGATAGGCTTATCACTACCCCATTTCCAGGGCAGGATATTTTTTTTTAATTTGGTAAATTTTGTATTGATCATAAATATTCGTATTTATATTTAATTAGTTGGATGTATTTATTTTTATTAGTTGCTTTATGATTTTGGCTAGTCTGGACCCATGTCAGACCCTAGTGGACCATTGTTAGACCCAATCAACACCTTTGTCAGACTTATTTATTGGTTTAGATTAGTTATTTATATCTTAATTAGTTAGTTGGAGTGATTAGGATTTAGTTAGAATGTATTTGGAACCCCAAATCCAAACCCTAATTAGCATGACTTAATTTGAGGGTATTATGGTCTTTGTACCTAAACACTAACCCTAACCCTACTTCAATTTACATGCCCCCCCTTCCTTACCATTTTCTTCTTCTTTATTTTTCCACTCTCCATTCTCTTTCCTTACTTCCTTCCTTTACTTCTTCCATTTCCAAGTAAGTATTCTCACCTTCCCTCTCTTCCTTTAGTTACTTCCCTCTTTAATGCAAATTCTAACCATTTATTTTCCTCTAACCTAGTTGTGTAGGAGTTACTTTGGGAGTAGAGCTTGGATTTGGGAGCTTGGGAGCTAGTTTGGAGCTTTTAGGACTTTTTGGAGACTTTGGCCTTGGGATTTCAACTTCCAAGAGGTAAAACCTAACTTTCTTCTTAGTGATTACTCTAATATAGTGTGATTAGTAGTTTAGAATCTTCTTAGACCTTAGGGCTACCCATAGGAGGAAGTTGGAACTTGTTTGGATGTGTTTGGAGACTTTGACATAGGATTTTGTGTCAATTTTGGATAAAATCCGAGTTTGGCCCATTTTGGGTGTTGTCCTAGGTTAGACAGACCTAAGTAGATGTGCTTGGATGTTTTGAGAGTAGGTACATGTCCTCGTTCGGACACGTGAGGTCGTATTGCAGAGTTTTGGACATTTCGGGCGATTTGGAAGTTTTTTCTTCGACATGGGTTCCACACACATGTAGAATTTTGCCATGGACCTAGAATCGGAGAGTTAGTATTTTTGGAAGATTTTAGACATCGATTAGAACTCGTGAATAAATTTTGGGTCAATTCTGATTAGGTTTGGTGTGCGTTTCGCGAGGTATCGCAAGCCGCACTCCAAGTGTTCGTCGAAATGACCAAATGGCCATATTGACTTGGTTTCTAGGTTTCGGGCTTGTACGTGGGTTGGTTTAGATTTGTGGAGTGTGTATTAGGGTTTTTAATTATATATATATATATATATATATATATATATATATATATATATATATATGTGTGTGTGTGTGTGTGTGTGTGTGTGTGTGTGTGTGTGTGTATGAGATTAGTATATATAAGTATATATATATAGATAATTAGTTAGTTAGTTAGTTAGAGTTAGAGAGGTATAAGGCTAGGTATCTCAATATCTTGAGATACTCAAGGTATTGGGTATCGGGACGAGGTATTGGGCTTACGCCTAGGTATGGAGTTAGAGTTGCTTATATATATATATATATACGTGTTAGGATATGTATTAGTGGGTTTAGATGGGGTATATAGCGTAGGTTGAGATATCGGATACCGAGGGTATCCCGGTATCTCAAAGTGACGAGTTTGTGGGTTTACTAGCTTAATGAGCTAGTTTCGACCTAGAATTTTAGGGGCACCCTAGTTTGGCCTAGAGATGACCATAGTTGACCCGGTTGACCGCCAAAGTCAACCTTTGACCTAGTTTTGATCTAGAGTTGACTTTGTAGACTACGAGTTGACTTTTTAACCTAGAATAGATCGGTTTGACCCGTTTGACCTAGAAAAGGCCTAGAAGCTTGTTTTTTGTTTATTTAAATATGTTTATCTCTCTAGAGCACCAAGTAACCTTGGATTTCTATATTAGGTCTTCGCGACGCCAGTTCGGACCTCGATACTCGCCAGTTGCTTAGGACGTCAGGCGAGTACATTCTCTGATAGTTTTTATTATCTGATAATTATTTTGATTCAGCTTCTAGTATAATATTATCTGATTTTCTGGCACGACACTAACTAGTATTTCTGGATTCATTTACTTGTGACACGTATATTTCATGTTTTTGACCTCTATTTCTGGAATCATCTACTGGCATCACATCAGGACTCACTACAGGCATCACTCATGTTTCTGGCTGGACTCATATTTATTTTATGTGTCGGGCCTTGGATTCACTTGTACTAGTCGAGGCAGAAAAATACTCGAGTAGACATGTAAACATTCTCAAATCTGGAATCACTCCCTCTGGTCTAATCTAGAATGATAGCAGTCGCACACCTAGTGTGCGGTGAGCCGTACTTACCCCTAGCCGTTTACATGTCGAAACAGGTATTTCAGAGACACTAGTTATTCTTTCTAGTCTGGACTTACTTACACTTCTTGACTGGTCTCACTTATACTTTATGGACTGGACTCATTATATTTACTCTTGTTGGACTCACTTCACGTTATTGTGCACATACTTGTTCTTAGTTTAGATTTCTTGCATCCTGCAGTCATTATTATCTTGTTTCTGATTTTCATGCATCTTTACCTTTATGCACCAGTTGACAGATATACATATATATTTCCTTGTTCATACTTTATTTTCTTCACCTTGTGCTACTTGCTACAACTGTTTTATAGTTTTTATTATTTAATTGGAACTGCTGTTAGAGGTGTACTTGCTCCAATCCTGACTGGATATATTTTTCAGAGGATCCGGAAGATTGGTGTCCGACGTTTTATGGACCTCAGTCTGTCGATGGTGTAGACAGGGACCCCCTAGTTCAAGAGTGATTTTCGGGTTGGTAGCCGGGATCACTAGGACCTCAGTAGTATTTATTAGCTTTTGGTACCGGATTTGTCTCCGGCTTTTGGTTTGAGACTTTGTATTATATTTGATACAAGATATTATTGCTATTATTATTATTGTTGTTGTCTTTAGTAGTAGTTGTTGTTTAGACTTTGTAGTTGTTAGACTTCCTTGGTATCTTATCATGCTTAGATCGTGATTGAGTATTTGTATTATCTTTATCATATTATTCCTTCGTTTGCAGTTGAGATCTTGGCTGGTACTTATATTATTATGTGAGATTGTTAGCTAGATAGTAGACCTAGACCGCGTTCTACCGCTGATGCTGCAGCGTAGGCTGGACGTACCCACGACTCATGCCCAATTTTTCGGGTGCGGGTCGTGACAATACATAATGCCGACGCGGAGCGGGGCATTATATACTTACCAACCAACAAAAAGTTTCATCGTCAAAACTTCAAGGATAAACTTCTCGATATTTTGAGCAGCGATAGTCCTCATCCCTCGTCGTACTCAATCGAAACAATCAAGCAATTCAAGTCCAGAAAATATTTGCAACTTTGAGGATATCTATGGACTTATTGTATGGAATACTCTATTGCAATATCATATCGATAATATCTCAGAGTCATAGCAACGGATTTGGGCCAAGAATCGATTCTGCTCTGATACCATTTCTGTCATGCCCCAGCCCCCGAGGGGGCCGCCCGGACCACTGCCTCGTCCCCGTAGCCGGATGAACCAAACAAGAACTACCGTGCCTCGGCGCACCGAACGCGAATCACCGTGCCTCGGCGCTTGTCCTGCGGGTGCGAGGAATGGTCCGTTTGATACAGGGACATGATGTCGTACGAGCCTGGGGTTGCGCCCGCACAAGGCCATATCGTTTAAGTTTTGTTTGACTATTATCGCATCAATCGAGTAAGCAGCGGAGGGACATTGTTGCATATGCATGCATTTAGCCAACTGAGTATTCGGGATAATTCAAGGGACTTCGGTTTCTCTTTAGCAAGGCATCGTTCCATACATTATGCCACCTTATACGATAGCAACTCGGGGCACAATCAAAACCAGGATTCTGGGTCTTAGGGACTAAGGCACGCCTATCACTCCCTCGGACGATCCAGTACCTGCAAGCAAGTAAACTGTTGGTGGGTCAGCACTTTTATAAGTACTGGTGAGATAAAACAACTGAACAGAAGCAAGCATTCACTAAAACCAACACTAAGTAATCATGTTGTTGAACATTACATTACTAGTGATCTTTCTAGTTTTACCTATGTTCGTTATATTGTAGCAGAAGAACGGAGTCATATTACATTATTTTGGAAATATCTTTTAAAACAGAGTTTCATATTGAATATAAGCAAGTAGACTAGCCATTCGTTCTGTTTCAGGATGTGCGCAGCGTGTCTCGTGAGACTCTAGGGACAAATGCATAGCTAGACACACATGCACATCTTAGGGGCAGTCCTCTATCCAAGCCAACACAATAAACTAGCTATATGCAGGGCGGTTGTCACGACCCGCACCCGAAAATTTGGGCACGAGTGAGTGGGTACGTCCAGCCTACGCCGCAGTGTCGGCGGTAGTACGCTGTCTAGGTCATATTCACAGGTAATTAAATCTATCTCATCCACAATAAATAGACAAGGAAAATAACAGGAAATAGGAATGCTAACTTTTATAAAACAAATTGTGACAACAGATCCATAGTTAATACAAAGCCAGAAGATAAATCGGGGGCAAACCCGAGTATATGCTGAAAGGAAATAAATAAGCAGCTACTGCTAACTGATCCACAGAAGTAGCCTCCTGGGTGGAAACTGGCTCCTCATATGTGTCACCTGCTAACTCATAGTGGCCATAAAAGGTGGGGGCATAGTTCTCATCATCGCCTAAAACAACGGATCCAGTCAGGAAAGGAGCAAAGCACACAATGCACAACAAGATTAAACTAAATATTTATGACAATTGGAATGATCAGAGTATGCATAATAAAAGATTAACTGAGAATTAATGCTATTAAATCTGGGATATAAGTAAAACATGATTAACTTCTATAAACCTAGAATAAGGATAAAACAGGAATAAAATGTGACAGGAAATGTAACTGTAAACAAGACATCAAGAACTGCAACACGACAAGAACTATTGTGTGAACACGTATATTTAGAATACATAGTTGGCATGTAGGGGTTTATAAGGCTAATCTAGCCGTCATAGACGGCTATTAAACATGAAAAATCAAGATTCGGCTGAGGGTACAGTCGCGTACCAACAGCTATTAAACACGGTAGGGGAAAGGGTAAACTACATGCCTTCTAGTATTCTCCCACCCGACACGAAAAGCAAGACATGAAACCCAGTATTCAAGACATGAAATCCAGTAATCAAGACATAAAATCCAGTGTTCTAACACTACGTGTAATCATCAATGGTACTAGTAAAGCAGGGGATTAATTATCACAATATAAAGAATAAACTTGAAGTGCAGGTACTTGCCTGTTGTTTGGATCCAATTAATTGTACTCGGGGAAATTTCTAGAAATGAGTCCAGATGCTGAAATAAACATTACCATCATGCTCAGAAGATAACAAATAGCTAGAAATGCCTGTCCTTGGGTCCAATTTGGAGACAAGGGCAAAAACGACAGTTTCGGATCAAAATGGGGTCCGCCGGTGGGCCCGCTTTACACCGAAAAATGCGTCCGGGTCAACGGTCTCCAAATTCACCAAACTTAGTGTTAACAGGTCAGGAACGCTGATACGAACCCAATGGAACTTCCAGATTTGGATTCCGATGAGCCGATCACAAAATCGCCCGTCGAGCAGAGCCTGTGGGGCCCACGACACGCGATTTCGTCAACGTTCTCAGAATCGAACAAAACTTGACCCACAGGACCAGCGTATCGCTACGAGTCCGATGGCGCAAGTTTCGTCTCGATCCGACGAGTGTACAAGAAGTTAGGACAAATTACAGAAAAGTCAGATACGGGGCGATGTCCGCGGATACGCGTTGATTCCGGTGTGCACGCACACCCGAATCAGCTTCCGCCAATTCTCACACGTCCGTATCGACGGTGCGCACGTATCTGTGAAGACCGCACGCGACCAAGTCGTCCCGTTTGGCGGGGCGTACTCAGTTCCGGGGTGAAACAGGGTCTAGTTTTTCCTGTTTTTGGATCGCAGTGTGCGATCACCACAGGACGCGATGCCCCGAGCGGTTTGTCCGGGCACCGAGAGGGTCATACAGGCTTCGTAACACAATTTGCGGAATCGAAAACAGAGCTACGAGCAAGAAGATACACGCACCTGAACGGGACCCAAAAACCGGGGTCGAAATGTGTCCGACACGACACAGGACTCGTGTCCTGTGTCGGACACGGGGGAGAGAATTAGGGCTAGGGTTAGGGTTTTGGTCGCTGCAAGCGGCGGTCCGGCCGGAGGAGGGCGGCGTCGCTGCGGGGGAGGACGACCGGGGGCTTGACGGCGCCGGCGAGGGCGGCACGGCGCGGTGGCAGGCGCCGGAGGCGGTGGATGAGCGCTGGCTGCGGGGTCGGGGAGAAGAAGGAGGAGGAGAAGGAGAGGGGGCGGCTCGGTTGTCGTCGAGGGCGGTAGAGGAAGGAGGCCGGCGATGGCGAGGCGAGCCGGGCGGTGGTGGCGAGGTGGCACGGGGCGGCGGGGAGCCGGAGGGGGAGGTTATGGCAGTGGCCGGAGGGGGAGAAGCTTTAAAGGGAAGGGGGAGGTCGGAGAGGCTGGCCAAGGCGGAGGTGAGGGCCGAGGGAGGCGACTGCGTGGCCGGGCGGGGCGCCGCGTGGCCGGGCAGGGCGGAGGCGGCGGGAAACGCGGGGGCGTGGGGCTGGGGACGAACGGGTCTCCGGGCGGGTAGGCGGCGGGTCGGGTCTGGGCAGACCCGACCCGACCCGGTAAGGGGTGGGCTGGGCCGGATCAGGCCCAGCGGGCCGGATCAAAGGAATGGGCCGAAAAAATAATAAGGATAATAATAATAATAATAATAATAATAATAATAAATAATTAATTAATAAATAGGTAAATAGTTTTTAGGTAATTAAAAATAGGTCCAAGGTCCAATAAATTCCAGAAAAATTACCCTAAGTCCAGTTTTCCATTTTACACCCAAAAATATTATTTTCATAATATTTTAACATTATTTATTAACAATTAAAAATCATTTAATAAATAAAAACCCTGATTTTAATTACAGAAAATTCCCAGAAAATTCCAGAAAATTGTGAAAAATTCCAATTTTAATATATTTTTTTGAAAAAATCAGGGGCTTACACCGGTCCCCGAGTATCTCAGAATCGGCAGCTGTTGGTCCAGCATACCAATGACTCTTTATCTGATGCTAATGGCAGCTGTGACTCATGGTTGCTTTTCACTATCATGGTAGCAACCGTGACACATGCAGTTCAGCTCTCCACCAATAGCCATTGTCCGACCGATGTGAATATATGGAAACACTATCAAATAAACTTTAGGATACAGACGAGACGAACCATCAGATTATAATCTTTGTTGCGGGGGCAAGCCGCCTTATCTTTTGAACACATTCAAATACACGATATGGTTCTCTCGGAGCATCGACGATAGTGAACATGTTCATGCACTCCAAGACAAGCGTTTCAGGATTTTTAGTTAAGCAGACATGATCGTTTCAAAGACAAGCTAGGTGAGTTCGTTCATTAACATGCAAGGCAGGTTCTATCATTCTCTTATGAAAACATTGCAAGCAAAAACTCAAATTATTGCTAAGGCGTGCAAGAATCAGAGAACGAAGTTCTGCCCGCTCACTTTGATACATAATGCTGATGCGGAGTGGGACATTACATGTACATGAGATATTGCTTTGCTGGCTCGAGCGAAAGCCTTCTCGAAGATTTTTTCGATCGAAACACAAGACGACTGATCTATGTGAGTGGGCAAAACTTTATTCTCTGATTCTAGCATGCCTTAATAATAATTTTGAGTTTTATAATTATAACAACCTATTTTTTTTAAATTTTAAAAATAAATTTCTGTATTTTTCGATAATTTTTAACTAATTATTATAAATGTTCTTCAGGGAATAATATTTTTATGTATTAAATTAAGTATTAAAATATTACAAAAAATTATATTTTTTGGTGTATAATTAATTATTAGATGTTGTGCAATTTTTTGGAATTTATTGGGCTCAAAAAATATTTTTAAATAGCTAAAAACTCTTATTTTAATTAAATCGGATTAAACTGAACCGAATCGACCCCAACCCAACCTGAACCGAATCCAAACTAACCCAAACCGACCCAAACGCCCTAGTGGGTCGAATTCGAATTCGACTCGCTGACCTGACTCGCCGACCCGCAAGCCCGCTACCCACGAACCCCTCACAGAACACCCCCGACCCCCACGTCCCCCGCGCGAACCGCGGCCACACCCGCTCTTCTCCTTCAAAGAACGACCCCCTCCCTCACTCTTTCACACAACGACCACACCCCCTCACTCTCCTATCTCCGACTTCCACCTCCGGTCGCCGCACGCCGCCGAAAATCGACCGCCAACATCGCCGCGTAGCTGTCATGTCACGAACAGCAGTAAGGTACCCCTCTTCTAGCTCTCATATCTCCCTGTGTGTTGATCCAAATTTTATTCTATCGAATACTATATGAAGACCACTTGACCCTCTCGAACCCGTGTAAATAGTTTGGGATATCGCGTCCTGTGTCGGTCGCAAATCGCGACACAAAACAAAAAACCCATATAATTATGTAGTTCAGAAACTGTCCCGAGCCCCATGTTTACGGCCATTTTTCTTCCAACTTGTTTAATAATTTTAGATTTTGTTTGAATAGTTAATTAGACAGCATAACCGAGATTGAGACCCTATAATTAGTTTATCTTAATTAGTTGCATGCTGTATTTTATTCGCGGGTGAAATCGACCAAAAACTTGATCTTTATATCCTGAATTTCTTTCGAAACTGGGTGCATCCCGCCAAACGAGGCGACTTAGTCATGTGCAAATTTCACTGAAAGGTGCGCATCATCAAAGCGGACGTGTGAGATTTTACAAAAGTTGATTTGGATGCGCGTGCACACCGAAATCAACGCGTATCCGTCGAAATCGTCCCGTATCGGCCCTGTTCTAGAACTTGTTGTAACTTTGTGTACACTCGTCGTTTCAAAATAAAACTTACGCCATCGAACTTGTAGTGATACGTAGGTCCTGTGACCCAAGTTTGATTCGATTCTGAGAACTTTGACAAAATCCTGTATCGTGAGCCCCACGGCTCCACTTGATAGGCGATTTTATGGTTGGCTCATCGGAATCCAATTCTGGATATTCTGTTGGGTTCATATAGTCGTTCTGGACTTGTAGACAATAATTTTAATGAATTTGAAGAATTTTGTCTCTGGCATATTTTTTTGGTGCGAAGTGGGCACATGTGGACCCCAATTTGACCAAAATCTGTCAATTTTGTCCTGTGTCTAAATTGGACTTATGGATAGGCAATCCTAGCTATTTTATGTCTTCTGAGAGAAAATTAATAAATTCATACTTTTCTTGAGTAATCATCAATGAAGGAGATGAAATATCGATTACCTCCATGAGATGTAACTTGCATTGGTCCACACAAATCTGAATGAACAAGTTAAAGTGGCTTATTGGCTCGCCAAGTGGACCGCAACGGGAATAAAGATTTGTGAAGCTTCCCGATTTGACAATATTCACAAACATCATCAGAAGAATAGATTTGAGGTATCCCTTTAACCATATCCTTTGTCACTAGCTGCTTCAAACTAATATTTCTCAAATGACCAAATATGTCATGCCATAGTTTGGAACTTCCACTGTCAACACTACTGAAACATGACAAGTTGGAAGTTTGTAGTCTTAGTGGAAAAAGATTATTTTCCGCAATAGGAATCTTCGCAACAAGTTGACTGTTCTTCGACAAGAAACAAGCATTATTTCGGAAATGAATATCAACCCATTTTCTTAAGAGAGGACCCACACTTAGAAGATTGCTTTTTAATTAGCCATGGGTTGTAGTATATATACATCTCTCATCTTCTCGATACTACTAGATCTTGTTTTGAAAGTTATTTCACCAATTATTTTTATTTTGTATGATCTATCATTACCAATCTTCATTTGGCCACAATCAGCTTTGTTAAGCTTGAAAATAAATTCTTATTTCCAATCATATGTTTGCTAGTACCACTATCAAGATACCACAAATTATTCAAGTTATCACCATGACAAGCAAGCAATAAAGTATCTTGATGCTTACCTTGTGCTTCATGTATGTAGCCTGCTTCTTTTTTCTTGTCATCCTCTTTCTTATACCATCATTCACTGATTGTGTGGCCTGGTTTATGGTAATGGTATCATTCAAAGTAGCCACGACCTCTTCCTATTTGATGACCACGACCCCGTCCTCTTTGTGAGCCTCTTTGTGGGTATCTAGAGTTGGAGTTATCTTCTTCTTCATTTTGGTTATTGTTA
The DNA here is from genome assembly GCA_036927795.1 of Iris macrosiphon. Lineage (NCBI taxonomy): Eukaryota > Viridiplantae > Streptophyta > Magnoliopsida > Asparagales > Iridaceae > Iris > Iris macrosiphon. The sequence goes on along the minus strand of JAYESA010000011.1, from coordinate 18,706,341 downwards.
GAATAATCTCTTCCTTTGCCATAGAAATTTGAACTTCGTCCACGAAAGTTTTTGCATCTTCTGCGCCCACAGTTCTGAGACGAACTAAGGTCTCCCGTAGACGTGACATTGGACTTGAGAGCTTGATGATCAGGTTGAGAAGAAACACTTTGCGAGTATCTTTTGTTAATTCAAAATTCATGAGCTTCTAATCTTCCTTGTAAGTTCTCCAAAGACAGAGATGCAAGATCTTTAGTTTCTTCTACAATATAATCATATTTGCTTAGTAGACTTCGAAGAACTTTTTCAAAAAAAAATTGAGTTTCTAAGATTTCTCCATTTGAACTCATTTGATTCATAATAGAGTTCACTTTTGTAAAATATTCTTTAATCTTTTTATTATATTTCATTTCTAGTTTCTCAAATTCAGCCATTAGAGCTTGTAAGCGTACATTTTTTACTTGATCTTGGCTAGAATATATTGTCTCAACAATTGTCCACACCTAGCTCCTGGGAGCTTTTTGCCTTGGATATTCTCTTATAGACTAAAATTTCAATTGTTTGATAGATTTGGAAGAACACATTCTTGTCTTTTTGTCTCTTATCTTTTAACACCATTTTTTGTGTGTCGGATAGTAAATTTTTATTTGCTGGTTCTTCCACTCCTTCTTTAACGACACTCCATAGATCTTGAGATTCAAGACGTAGCTTCATGAGATTGCTCCAATAATCATACTTTTTACCATTGAAACGAGGCACAAGAGAGACAAAGTTGTTATTTGAGGTGGACATTTTTTTTCTTTGGCTCTGTAGGTTACAAAGAGGATGATACAAAAGAGGATTTGATTTTATTGTGGCTGAATAATCACTTTGTTCCTTGCTATGTTCCACACAACAACCATTTGCTTGTATAGCTATTTATAGGACTCAAGATACAACAAGAACAATGAAGATACATCAAGCATAATGAATATGACTCTTAAATTTCCTAGATACATTCATGCATGCAACAATGAACTGAACCCTTTGGGAAAAGCAAATTGGTTTAATCTTCCAACAACTTCCACTCAACCCAAAGAGAGAAAATAAAAAACTGCGTGCACATCGTAGAGTTGTATATCAACAGTATGTCGTCGGTACACCACTTGTTCTGATTCTTTCCAAAATCAGCATTCGTTTAACTCCAATACGAGCTCCACTTTGTTACCTTCAACTTTCCAAGCTTCTTAGGCACAAGGATAACGCTCATCCTATTCTGGGATGTTCTCCGCATAGAAAACACCTAAGTGGAGTGTAGAAAAAAAAGGATGAAAATACAATGGAGTTATGATTATGAGATAATTAATCCAACTACTGTAGAAGATTCTGGAACTGGCCATATATACTAGTTCAGATTTTGCACCTAAAATGGCAGACTACAGTTGATTGCCAAGAGTAAGATTTAGATGACAATCTGTATCTGGTGCAGAAAATGTTGAGCATTTTGCACGAGGTCTAAACAACAACTACAAGTGTCCATGTAGTCTCTCTCTATGAACAATTATAAAAATCCTATTTATCTCTTTCAATTCTCGATATCTACGAAATATTCTCATCCTCCATTAATATTTTTTGTTATTTGATTCCTTACAATGCTTAGTGAAGTATTAATATCAAGGACTGGTACGAGCAAATGTTATTCTAACCAACCGCTTAGTTGACAATGGAAAGCCTGCACACATTGCTTTACTTTTTTCAAGCACATGAAAGATCAACATGAAACCTACCATCTTTTATAAATTCACAAGCATGATATGGGAAAAACTTGAGTTTAATCATGATGTTGTTTAAAAGAATAAAAAAAGACTTTTCGAAACTAGGAAAGTTGTGAAACACAATATCAGAGAATTCAGCGTCAAGGCTTCTGACTTTTGAATACATTAAAGCCTTTTGCTTGTAACTTGGATGAAAGTGTTTAGAAAAAGGGTTCCATAGTTGTCCAAGAGACAATAGAAAAAGCATACCAAGTTGAGAAAGTACAGTAGAGCATGTTCTTTAATAACCTACAGTATTTCTAAATGGCGAGTTCCTGTTGCTTATATATGAAGACGAGCAATATGATTAATAAAACTGCAAGTGAACATTCAAACCATATTTCTAAAGAATAGTCGGCAACGGCTATTGGTTTTTCGCGTCAACAAAACAGAAGAACACCCCCCCCCCCCCCCTCCCCCCCCCCCCCCCCTCCCCCCCCCCCCCCCCCCCCCCCTCCCCCCCCCCCCCCCCCATTGAAGCCAGCTCATAAAAGAAAATTACTTCATAGAAGATGGGTTCATAATCCCTTAGTATAGACAATGTCAGAAGTGGTGCCAACCCTTCATAATCCCATAGTATAGACAATGTCAGAAATGGTGCCAACCCACCCCAATATATATATATATATATATATATATATATATATATATTTTATCTAATTTTTTGTATTCATTTTTTTATATGGACTGAGCTACTAGTATATTTAAAATATTTTTATCTTGTAACCATTAACTGATTATCATAGGTCTCCTCTCTCTCTCTCTCTCTTCCGCACAATGTACAGTACAAAATAATTTATACTGCAAACTGAACCTTGCTCATCCTCTTTCCCGTACGAACACTACTTCCTCACTCAACATCTCTATAGACTATATATAACTTATATTATCTCGTCTCTTCTACTTCATCTTCAACCGAGATCCCGGTCCATCATAACCGAGACCACGTCATCATCGTCGGACTGCAACGACAGTCGAAGGAGGAGCTACAATAGCAAAGTTAAGCCCCACCGCCAACATTTAATTCGTCGTCCGAACCCCTGCACTCTCGACGAGTTTTACAACATTGCGAATTTTCTGTTGATGGTGAAAGAGAACACCAAATACTCTTAGTGTTCAAATTTATGTCTAAAAAAGTCTATCCGGTGAATTAAATTTTTTTTGTCAGGTTCTCATTTTTTTAATATGTTGGACACGGTTACACGATACGGTATGAACACGATGAGATATGGACATTACGATACTGATACAACATTCATTTGTTAAAAAAAAATTAGGACGTTTTAAGTCCAGTCCGAAATAAAATAAACTAAAATACTGGCTCTGTCCAGACTGCCCTTGAGTATAGATGCATTACAAAGAAGAGTAAAGTGTCCTTGCATACATGGTTTTCACCTGAACATGGACTCTTTGGATGAAATTACCATCATTTAAGTCGTTCGGAAAAGATACACGTACATATATATGACCAATGCTTTTCTATATATGAACTTAGTGACTAAATCTCCCCCAGAGAACTGTCAAATTTTACTTAAAAGAGAGACTTCATATGATTGTGTGAATGTAAATATGGTGAAGTCATGTTAGCATCAGAAAGGCAAGAAACATTCAAAGCAAACAATGGCAGCAAGGGAATTATAAAAACTACAAGGGCTTGTGCCATTCTTTAGTTGACAATATGTTTTCTTACGGAGAGAATAATGATATCCATCTCTTCAAAATATTCCTCTAAAATATTTCTTCTTATGTGACTGCTGGCATGACATAATGGCATGACATAATGACAGCAAATTTTAACACACAAAATTAATCAGCCAATTTTTTAATATTAATTTTAATTTTAATTTTGATAATAATATTAAATTTAAAGTTAAAGTTAATTTTAATTTTATATTTTGACATGTTAAGAGCCCCAGTCCTCTGAAGTAACATGAATCTATCTCGTGAAGAAGAGAGAAGAAGAAGAAGAAGAAGTCCACCAAATTAAAAGAAGTGCTTTGAAAATTAGAGAGTAATCTTTGGGTTTGAAGACTTGACCAGAATATTTAATTAGCCGGATATTAAAAAGCTGCAGAAACGTACCTACAACAAATGATTGACGTATGATTGCAGATGGATTCTCGTATCGAACAAAAGTGATGAACTGTAGCCGGCATCGTAGGCCAAGATTCTTAATCATTTGAATATTTTTTTTATTAATCATATTTAAATTCCATGATAGTAATATAATGTTAAATGTGTCCTTCTTATATGCCAAGCCTGTGTATCTAGCTTGGATGAGAGCAGCTAAAGCAGAGATGGGGTGTGGAAGTTGCGAGAAGCCAAAGATGAAGTACAGGAAGGGGCTGTGGTCACCAGAGGAAGACCAGAAGCTGAGGGAGTTCATGGTCAGGCATGGCCTTACTTGCTGGAGTACTGTTCCTGCCAAAGCTGGTCAGAAATTTTTTTTTTTTTTTTTTTTCTTTTTTTGAAGACTCACACATCCATCTACGTACACTCTAATCGGTCCGAGACACGAACTCCTCCCGACCAGGTCAGATGCCTGCTGCGCTCCTACTGGAGCATTGCTGCGCTGGCGGTTAGTTAGTATCTAAGCTGCATTTTGTTATCTACATAGTATAATTTCTCTCCCTCCTCACGTTGTAACTAAATGTGGTTCTTCCTCCATCTCATGCACAACCCCGGATTCTACTGCATTTTGTCGAAAAACAACTTTTAGAACCTTTGGTAACTTCTTGCAGATTTCATCGGTGTTATGTAATGTGTTGCGAGTAGTATTGAGTTCCTCGTGTCATGCTTTGGCCTATGTCATAGCTTCCCCGATTTGATGGGGGGATTTTGATCATGATGGTGATGGTTCAAATGTGGCCAGTACACTAAGTATATATAGCTTTATTTCTTATAGTTGATACTTATTCGACATTAGGTATATTGATAGTGCCTCCGATAGGTTGATACTTTTTTTGTTGAGGATTTTAGTCACAAAGACAAGCTTTCTAGTTCAGATTTATATAGAGTTTGCACTAACGAATATTCAGATTCGTTGGATTTAAACGATTTTTTTCTTTTCGGATGATAACTTTATGCAGATTTAATTGATGTTATGTAATGCGTTGCAAGTAGTAATGAATTCCACATGTCATGCTTTTTGCCTATGTCAAAGCTTCCTTGATGGGAGGATTTTCATGATGATGGTGATGGTTCAAATGTGGCTAGTACACTAGTATAGCTTTATTTCTCATAGTTCCTGATTCGACATTAGATATATTGATCGTTCCCCCCAAATAAGTGGATACTTTTTTGTTAAGGATTTTAGTCACAAAGGCAAATTTTCTAGTTCAGATTTATAGAGTTTGAACGAATATTCAAATTCATTAGCGAATATTCTGATCAATTGGATTTAAACGAATCATTTCTTCCGATGATAACTTCTTGTAGATTTCATCGAAGTTATGTAATGCGTTGCAAGTAGTAATGAACTACTCATGTCATGCTTTGGCCTATGTCATAGCTTTCTCGATTTGATGGGAGGATTTTGATCATGATTGTGATGGTTCAAATGTGGCAAGTACAATAGTATAGATTTATTTCTCATAGTTGTTCGTGATTTGACATTAGGTATATTGATTGTTCCCTATTAAGTAGTAGATATTTTGTTGTTGTTGAGGATTTTAGTTTGATTATACAATGACAAATCTCTTAGTCCAGATTCATTGAGTTTGAACGAATATTCAGATTCATTGGATGTGAACGAATCTTCACATTCGTTGGATTTTGGGTGTAACCGTTCATTCAGATTGGGTGCGACTATTCATCAGATTCATTTACTTTTAGATTCGTTCTGATTGTTGCAAGAGGTTTACCCGTTTATGAAAAAGGCATGAGAATTTCTATAAATACCCTCAAAAACAAACCAAATCATCACAATTGCATAACACAAATTACCACTACTCAATAAAGAAGAAAAGATTCATATTTATTGTCTGTATCTTTTGCTCAAGACTTTGTTGTATTCTATGGAAAGTATACGTTTGAACTCGTCAGAAAACTTTTTCCAAGTGGAAACAAATAACTTTCTAAAAAAAATATCGACATATAAATACACCTCAATTTTTTGTTTTATCTTATATTATTTTTCTTAACATTATTTTTTCTATAAATACCACATACTTGATAACTGAGCAATCACGAGGAACTCGTATACATTCAAACCCTCCTCTATTTTTGTCCAAAGAACTTAGTAATTCTTGCCAGGGATGAACTCGTATCTGGTCCAAGCACATTTGTTTCTGGCGAATCAAATTATTTCACCAGTTATTTTCTTTTTCTATAATAGAACTATAAACGCAGAATCTCTAGCCTCTTTTCGCTGTGCAAGAGCTTCTCTTTATTGTAAAAATTGCTTCCACATGATTCAGTATATCTACAAAGCAACAACTAAGAACTGTATACTTTGGGTGGCTATGATCTTAGCGGCTGCTTGGCAATTGGTGGGGTAGCAGATATGAGATATTTTTAAAGTACCGGTTATGAACGGTTATGAGAGATCTGATTTTGAACGATTTTAAGTAGCTGTTTGTAAACCAATTTAACTCATGTTTGGTAATTTTTTAACAAACGGTTCTACAAGTTTTTTTAAAACAATAAAATTACTTATATGCACATAGATAAACAGAAGTTATCCCAAAAAAAGATTATATCATTGTGCTCCAAAAAAATAGCTTATACACTAATCATATAACTTACAAGCATAAAATAGCTTGACAAGTAGTAAATCATAAATATTTAGAGCAAAGCATTCATTACCATATCAAATGGACTGCAAAATTCATATTTTGGAGGAAGTAGGATGTTAACTCAAGAGAAACAAATATGAGGAAAAAAAAATATGGTAGGATATTTGTAGACCGATATAAATAGAAATAAGACAGAAACCCTCAAAACATTCTGATTTGAAATATTTATAAAGACATCCAAAATTACATTGCACTGAATTTTGGGAGAGATTTGAACCGACAAAAATCAGTGACTGAAAAAATTGTCAAATATAAATTTTTTTTTTTAATACTTCATAAACGGTCGTCTCAAAATTCCTAAAAAAAACATGTAAAATTACCTCCTAATATCTTAATACGTCAACAGCAATTCATCTGACCGCATTCTCCTAAATCCATCTGGTATGTATGTTTTCATAGGTTTGCAAAGGAATGGAAAGAGTTGTAGACTTAGATGGTTCAATTACTTGAGGCCAGGACTGAAGCGCGGCATCTTTTCTCGAGAAGAGGAGGAAACAGTCATCAACCTTCAATCGGCATTAGGCAACAAGTAAGCATCACCTCATTAATATGTATTCTTCTGTTTCATATTAGAGCATCTCCAACCCTTTTGTGAGTTTGGAAAAGAAATAGTTGCCACATAGTTATCACAATTTCTTATTTAAATTTTTTTTTCCAATACAAATGTGAAATAAATTATAAAGTTGACATTGCAATAACATGTCAAAGACAATATGAAATTGGTTGTCGGGATCTAGACAATGGACTTCAGAATATTTTACTTCCACATTATCAATTATGAATAAAATTAATATTTATAAAAAAATATGAAAAAATTGTCTTCAAAGTTGAAAAAAAAATTAGTTTTTATTGTATTCTCAATACTTTTGTATTGGAGAATACTTTTCTATCTTATTGTCTTTGTGCCTCATGCCTCGTAGCAATCACAACACAAAACAAGATAATAGGATTAGAGATGCTCTTAAACAAACTTTGATCTTAGCGATTTTGCATGTAGAGATGTATTTCAGAGCCGCAAAATATACAATAATAGAGGGGGAAATACCTCTATGACAAATGTAAAATTTTTAAAAAAATTGTAACATGTTCTTAAATATTAATGCCTTCACATTCCCTTTAACATGTTCAAACTTATTTGAAATCGTATTACCAATTAATGATCTCAAGTCTGCGAACCAAACTCTATTACATAAATTGACCCTTTAATGATCTCAAATCTCCAATAGGGATTTCTATCTCTCATGTTTATATGGTAGATTTTTTTAGAAAAAAAAAATTTCCAAGAGTAGTTTTTATTCTAATTTTAGTCCTACTTGACGCTAATGTAGGATGAAAAATTTATACGAAAGTTTCTATATATGGAAACTCTTGAAACTAAATCATTAATTTGACGCTTTTATTTTCTACCGCGTAGGATAAAATTAAGAATCATTAAAAAATATTTTTTGGGATGCAATTTCTATGTAAAAACTTTGCCTATTAGAAACAAAATTTATTTAAAGTAAAATGTCAATTAGGATATAAACACAATTTTAGAAATCCCCATTACATTGGAGATAGTCTTTAGAAATCTCCATTGGAGATAGCCTTGTCTACCAGTTAAACTATATCATAAAAAATGGGAGTTGAGGGAATTGATTAGATTAAATAAAGGATATTTTAGTAAATATTTTTATTCAAAATGTTGAAACTTGTACATACTAATTTTTTACTGTTCCATAAAGAGAATAAAAATATTTACTAGTTAAAAAAAATAGTGAAAATATATACTAGTTTTAACATTTAGAACAAAAACATTTGCTAAAATATTCCATTAAATAAATATAAACCTATTACAAGGACTTTCATCAAGTGGTCAGATTAACTAGTTGGTTCTCTTTCATCACCTTTCTTCTGTTATAGAATTGCATAGAGTTAGGACTAGACCATTGCCACTTCGATATAGAATTGTAAATTATGTATTTTAGCAAATAAAGACTCCACTTGCGGTGTTTGGAGGGCTTCGTTGCTATAAATAAATATTTAGCAAAGTTTTAGTTTGAATTCATATATCCGACTTACAAATTTTAGTATTATTTGTTGTTAGATTTCAAGCCCTGATGCCAGATATAATCCACATTAATAAGGATTATTTACACTTTTTTTTTCTATATTTTTGGTTTATTAAATGGACATTTCTTAGTTTAAAAATAATTACATGGACCTCATTTCTCCTCTTTGTTGTAAGAATAGTTAGCGTAATAATCATTTATGTAAAACATAAAACATAGGAGAGACATGTGTAATAAATATAAAACATATAAAACATAGGAGATGTTAGTCCAATTATTTTCAAAATAAGAGAGATCCTTTTAATAAACTGAAAATACGAAAAGTTAGTGTAAATAGTATATATGCAGATGCGTTGCACATATTTCATATATTATTCTTAGAAAGATCACAAACTAGCTAATGTAATTATTCCAGGTTTTATTAAGACTAGTTAGAAAGACTAAAAGATATCTACCTTAATTATTTTAAATTTATTATTATATATATTATTTTATACATACAAGCAAGATAAAGATTATTTAGGAAGACCAATAATAGCTTCTGTAATAACCTAACTGTCCCTATTAATTTTAATAAATTATTTTAATTACTAAACATATGCATGAATATTTTTGGGGGAAAATTTTAGAGTAAATCCAAACTTTTTCCATTATATAGTAGTAGTATATAGATAGAGATAGATGTGGTTTTCAAGCTTGTTTTTATATGCCTGACCAAACACCTGTAAAAAATTATTAGAAAATTGTATATAAGGTATCAAAGTTTTTTGAATTTGCACAAAAGATATAAATTTTGTGGTATTTGTAAACGTAGTCCCAATACGTCCTTTAGAAGGACGTAAAACTATTTTGCACAATTTACGTCTTCTTATATTTTTTTAGCACTCTAATGACGGTTAACAGATGAATTTTTGTAGTGACAAATTTTTAGTAACGAAATTGTATTTCAGTGACAAAATTGAATTTTAGTTACAAACTAGGACTTTTAGTGACGAAATTTAGTGACACGATTGGACTTTTACTGAAATTATATATATATATATATATATATATATATATATATATATATATATATATATATATATATATGTTCTTTATTTTCTATGGAAAAAAAATGCAAAATTTACGCCTTTTAGAAGGACGCAAATTATGCAAAAAAAATTACTCACTTCTAAAGAACGTATGGTGTTGCCTTTAAAATTGTCACAAACTTTGTGCCTTTTGTGCAAATTCAAAGAACTTTGACGCCTTATATTCAATTTCTGAAGAGTTGATTCAATTCAAAGAAAGTTTTAAGCCACTAGGAATGAGCAAGCCAAGATTAGATGATTGTGTCTTTGACTTGGTACCCTTCTTTGGAAAAACATAAGTGCTAACATATGTTTCAGTGTATCCGTGTTGTATTCGTGCAAGTTAAGAAATTTTGTGTGTACCTATTTGAAAGTGTCCTCCTGTGTCAATACGTGTCCTTAATATTATTTGTGTCCTTACTCGTGCAGCATTGGTGATAAATAATTCTTGATGGCGTTTTAGGTGGTCACAGATAGCAACACAACTACCAGGAAGGACTGACAATGAGGTGAAGAACAACTGGAACTCCTATCTCAAGAAGAGAGTATTATTACATCCTTACGCTTCGTCCTCCAATTCTCAAAACTCGACCAGCCAGGCCCAAAAATTCGGACAACTCGGTTATGAACCGAACAACGAAATGTGGCCAGCTTTTGAACCTTCAAAAGGGACCCGCTTAGACTTGTACAACATCACATCCGGTGACGACTTATCAATCATGCGAGATCGAGACACGAAAACAGTACCCAATGCCTCGTCTCTACCGAAGATTGTATTTGCTGACTGGCTGATGGCGGATCAAGTCAAGGCTACAATGATCAGTTACAATCCACAAGCAATTAATCATGAGGTCCTTCTGCCACCTTCATTGTCTTGTGGTGACTTCCTTCTTGGAGGTGCCGACATCTACGAGGAGTTCCGTCCACAGTTCCAGACTGTCGACGTCGGACACTTGCAGGCAGGCGGATTCTTTGACCTCTCGTCCGTGGGAGAGATTTGTGGTGATTTTGACATAAATGATGATGTAATCTACTGAGTTATATGGATACAAAGAACATATATATGCATTATATGTCTATACTAGTACTATATAATAAAGACAAGTTGGTGAAAATAAGAAAAGTTGGCTTCATCGTAAATATTTTTTCAAATACATCCTTATTTAATTTTACTAATTAAAATTATTCATTAAATTTAATGAGAACGGTTAGATAATTATGTATATAAATTAAATTAAGGAAAATATAATTTGCACTTATGCTACTTTTTCTCTTTTTCAAGTATATATATATATATATATATATATATATATATATATATATATATATATGAAAACTTGGGCTTCAATGTCTCGGAGCCAACTTAGTAATAGCGAAGTCGGACAAGCTACTCGTGAAAATCTCAAGTGTTCTCGTCTAACGAATCCCATTGATACTTCGAGCACAAAATCTATGCCAATCTATGTCCAACTCGAAACCAAATATTGTACTACCATCAAGCACGATCTATCCAATCTTTCGACTAGCGTCTAAGTCTTTGAAAGTATAAGTCTAAACTTCTGAAATGCCAAGTCTGAATTCCTTTGCATCAAATAAGTCATCTCATTGAGCAAGACAGGATGGTCGTTACACTTGCGTCATTTTAATTGGCTCTCCGCATTGACGTGAAGCGGGTCGCTACAAGCACGAATGAAGAAACAAAAATCTAATGCATAAGTAATGCATGAGCCAAGAATCATAGGCGTATACCCCATCATCGAGGCAATAAAATATTCCTACACCAAACAAGGACAAGAAATATCGTATCACTCCGAGAAAAAGTACATCCTCTGATCAAGGTCAAGCTAAAAAGGGTCTGCATCGTAGTTTTGGTTCACAGCCTATCGTAGGACAATAGTACAACCCTACAACCAACCAAGGACAAGGGTTGAAACTACAAACCACAATAATCCATGTCCCTAGACTGCTAACAAAAAGATACAAACATAATCAAGCTCAGTTAAAGAATCGACCAAACAATCCTACGGCTTGTTATGTGAAGTCTGGATTATCCCAATAGAAATGCATATAATAGGGATCCTCATATCGTGTGATGTTCGAACAGGGCTAGCCGATCTAATAATAACATATTACACGTAGAATAGGCACCGGTCCCTCGTAAGGCCACTGTGCTAATAGATCAATAACAACGCATAGCACATAGAGGCTAGATACTGCACTCCACTAATGTTGATGATATACAATACTCGGTAGTGGCCAGCCTCGCACGTCAGAACAAATCTCTGTGAGGTGGCCGTCAGGCACGATCTAGAGATTTTGTTCCCTCCCAATGCTCTACATATTTTACTTTCCTAGTTAACCCTACGATTATTTGGAATCTCATGTCCTGGTCAGATGATCATTCCTCCTAGATGTCGAACATTGGTATGTGTACATTAGGTACGAATCCACATTGTTGCCCAATGGCCCAATCCGGATTCATCCTAGTGTAATGCAAAAAATTTATAAGCAACCTAACCATGCTATGGTTTTTAACCAACTACAATGTTCGTGCTAAAGAAAACAAGACCATTCAATATCACATGTCGCGTAGGATCAAGTGGCACATCGATGCGCAAACAGGGCATGTAATACGCTTAGAACGTAGTGAGTGTATCAGTACGGATATAAGTAGTCATGTCAAAATACCAGGTCAATCAGTCTGTCATATAAATTCTTCTTTCACATTGTAACACATTGCTCAGGTTAGGTACATATGGTCGATGCCTCTTTGGCAAAAGTTCAAGAATTAATCAGGTTAAGCCTGTAGTTCTGTCAATTCAGGTATATGCCACTATGCATGAAAATCTTGGGCACTGAAGGTCACGAAGCTTATTAGTACTTGTAACTTACTAAGGTCAAAGCATGAAATCAAAACAGTCAAGTGAAAGCAACAAAACTAAGCAAAACGACCAAAATAAGCAAAACATACGCATAGGGTCATATGCGCGCATGAGGGAGTGCATGCATAGAAGGTTGTCACATGAGTACAAGTGCATAGCAAGGTCCGCCGCATGGCGAGTCATGCCGCATGAGTAAAGCTGGCCTCATGGACTATTCATCGTCCCCAACACATCAGGTCCGAGAACAAGAAAAAAATTTAAAATTATTTTGGCCATAAAACCTTCAATTTAACTCCAAATCAAGTGAAAAAAAGTCAAAATCGCACAAAATTTAATTCTCTACAACATAGAACAATTAGTTTTCGAAAATACTAATTTTTAGAGAGCATTCTCACAAAATACCATAAAATCCTAACTTCGAACTTAGATCTACTCCATTCTATCTATCAAAACTAAAAATGACAAGTACTAAAGATATAGAGGAGCATAATATACACTTATAGACTAATAATATGCAAGGAAATTCAACGAACTAAAATATACAAAGTTTCTCCATTTGTGCAAGATGTACTTTCCTAAGGAGAAAAGAAAAGGAGAGTGAAGAATGAGGGAAGAGAGGGAAAGAAGAGGGTTTAAATAAGGTAGGGGTGGGATGCTACCCATGGATCAAGTCATGAATCCTTCCAAGAAATTCTAGCCACACAAACCATGAATCATTAATAAAGAGGAATGCGTGCCTAATCCCTAAGTAACCCGGCGGTCATGCCAACAAGCAAAATATGCACTGATATGTATATCGGGAATGAGGAGTGACAATAATAGAATCCAAAAGACTCAACCATGGCATTTTGTTGGGAGGTTATCTCCCATTTGGTGGCATCGACCTCATTTCTTACTTGGCGCCATTGACTATATTTTCGTAAACGTGCATCATGCGGATAATCATTTAACTACACATATAGCTTACGCAAGTAAATAAACTACTTTAAACAAATAAATACAAATAAATAAATAAAACTTACCTCTCCAGTAAATACCAATCGAGATACGTGATTTTCACGTTTTTGAATTTCTTTTTCGGTGGTAGGTCCACGGGAATACGACCATCGTTTTGTTCTCCCATCTTCTCTTCTGTGAGCTGCTCTTCTTCTCATTTTCAAATTTTCGATTGTCTCTCCCCTCCTCCTCTTCTTTCTTTAGTTCTTAGTGATGCTTCTCTCTCACTCACTCCCCTTTTATGGCAATCTTGACGACTTATCATCCAGTCAAAAAATTCAAACAGCAATCTGTGGGAAAGGAAGTGGACCAATCAGCGTCGGTCAAAGAGACCAAAGTCTGGCGTCAGATTCAAAAGTTTGGTGTCTGGCACCAGTCACAATAGTGCCAAATTTTTTTTAATTTTTTTTATTTGACACCAGTGCAACTGGCACCAGATCATTTTTTCTTTTTTTAAAATTTGAAAAACTTTCTCTCCAAAATAACGATTCTTTACATCCCATTTGAAATTGTCTTCCAACCTTCTATCCTTCTATCTAATTTTTCTTATAGTCATGTTGAGCCAAGATTGAAAGGACACACCAAATATTCAATTGGAAAATGTTGTTTCTCGCAATCAAATCCAAAAGTCAAGGAGACGTCTCGTGTAACTCATTCACCAATCAATAGCAATGTCGTTATAGATTAGTTTACTTTCAATCTTGATGCCATCTCAAACATGTAAACAGAAATTTAAGGATAGTCAATTGATCCAAGGAGGGTTTACAAAATATTAGGGTGACAATATCTGTACAAAGAATATTAAGAAACTCTCCATTACAAACAAGACCACATAGGAGACCATTATGTTTGGCCTTCGTGAGAGTGGATCCCTTGCCGTAGACCACATAGGAGACCATTTCATTTGACTGAAGAAAAATGGGAAAAAAAAAAAAAAAAACTATCTAATTTGCCTCCAGCCAAATCTGTAGTAATTTTACTTAGTATATATGCATTTGCGTTATACGTATTTCATATTATTTTAGAAGAGTTCTATTACTTGAGAAGAGTCCTTTAATTTTTGTACTAGTATTACTTAGAAATAACAAACAATAATCTTTTTTTTAGTACTTGAGAAGAGCAAAGCTCCTAAAAATTTAACCACTTAGGAAAAGCAAACAACAACTCCCCTTCATCTTCTTCTTTTTACCTTATATGTAATTACCTAACTTCCCATATTAAATTAATGAAGAATTTTAATTAATAAACATAGATAAGAATATTTTAGAAATAAAAACTTTTAGGGTGAAACCTAAATTTTCTTATTATATAATAGTATTGATTTACTTAACTCGCCGTGTTAAATTTAATAAAAAAAATTAATTAACAAACAGAGATAAGGGTATTTTTGCAACAACAAATTTTTTTTACAGTGAAGCCTAACTTTTCTTATTATATAGTCAGGGTCGGCACTGGCCTAGGGTGGACAAGACGACCGCCCAGGACCCCATGGGCCAGTAGGGCCCAAAAAAAAATTTGTTTAAATATATAAATAATTTTGTATCGAAATAGAACTAGTATTTACCAAGGGCCATTTTTATCACAAAGCAATTATAGTGTAGTGGTTATTAGATTAGACTTGCATACAAGAGTTTCCTTGTACAAATCTTGGTGGAGGCATGTTTTTTATTTTACTTTTGTTTCATTTTTTTTTATATTATGTTGGGGGCCTCATTTTGAAAGTTCCGTCCTGGACCCCCATGAGCTCAGGACCGGCCATGTATATAGTACTGGTATACATGCACACGCGTTGCACGTATTTCATACTACTTGAAAAAGCAAACAATATTTTTTTTTTACGAAAATAATAAAGTCTCTTAATTTTTTACTAATTGAAAAGTGCAAACAACAACCCTCTTACTTTTTTTTTTCCATACATAATTGACTAACTACCCATGTTAACCGAACTCGAGTGGCTCTTGTGGTTACCGAGAAAATGTATAAGACCCCGGCTGGGTGGCGGAAGATTAGTGGATCGAGCCACGGGGGCATATTATTCCTTCCATCTATAAATGGTGGAAGTTGAGGGACAGTGGGCCCAAAGGCATGCACTGCAATGTGCACAAAGTCCCGAGTGTTACGTCGGGCCACGTGTGTTATGCCGAAAATTCAAAAAAAATTACCCATGTTAAATTTAATGAATAATTTTAATTAGTAAATATATATATAATTATTTTTGGGAAAAAAATGCTCACGGTGAAGTCTAATTTTTCTTACTATACAGTAGATATAGATATAAATATGTTGTTGGTATTTTTCACTTAGTTTTAGGAGCTTTAATCCCATATTGGAAAACTACCAATGTGTATATCTCAATATATAGCTATGCTTAGTATTGATATATGCACATGGGGTGGTGGCCCATGTGGGTTGACTTTCCTAAGAGGGATTAAGTGTGAAACCCATTATAACAATTCTAATTTTGTTACCATATTTGGAAAAAAAAATCTATGAACTAAACCCCAAAGCGACTCGGACTCGGACTCAAGGGCGCAAAGTGGCGCTTTATTGGCGCACTTTGCACTTAGCACGTCAGCATCGTCGCATGGGGGTATGCGTACAGGCGTTATGCGGCCAACGAGTTTGTAAGAATGAGTCGCACGTGGAGGGGACAGGGTCTGCTGTTGGCGGTGCATGCGGTGCGTGGTTATCCGTGTCATCCGGATTATGCAGCGCATGCGGCGCGGGAGTGTCTGTGCACAGTAGCTGCTGCTTTCGGCACTTGGCGGCGTTTGGCGACACTATTCTGTGTAGCATGACAGGCGACATGATCTGGTTGGATGGCGCGTATGCGGTACGAGCTCTCTCATGCCGCATATGTGCTGATTTTCTCTATGTATATAGAAGCATCTCTTTCATTTGAGTTGTTAGAAAAACCGAGAGCACCAGAGCGTATGCGGCCACACGAGCTCCCCTTCCACATAGTATTTTTTCGAAGGTGACTTAGAGCGTTCCAAAAGTTCTCGTGTAAACTTGCTGGATCCTGAACGCAGATCGTCGTGTAGGGCGAATCTTGCCTTGATCACCGGTGATTTTGATCACCCCAGCAAGAAGTTTCTTTATTTGTATTTCTCTTCTTGTTTCCGTTTTTTCTCATTGTAACTTTTTTTTTTCTCTTTAGTCCGTTTGTAACATGTTCTTGGTATAATGCTAGTTTGAAGTTGTGTGTCACTGTAGATGAACTCTTGTGTGAATCCCAGTACAACAACTTTACTTCTGGATTTAGCAGAGACGAACTATTGTGTGAGTCTCTAATTTGTGGATCTCTTCTTTTTTGATCTGACTTTAGGAGTAACATATATATATATATATATATATATATATATATATATATATATATATATATATATTCTGTAAAATAAATCTCCAAATCCTACGGATCCCACTCCTCGTTATAAACCCAACACAAGGACTATTAGGAAAGCTTGGCGTGCCATATATTTATGTCGTGTAGAAAAATGAAAATTAAGGAGAATGGCTCATGCAAAATTCATGAATATTTGTTTGTCCAGACTACTGTAAAAGGATCTGTAACTGTCCATATACTAGTTTAGATTGTGCAACTAAAATGCATCAGTAAGGTTGTCGTCTATTTGGTGCAGAAAAAATAGCAATTAATTTTGTACGAGATCTGAACACCAGCTATACATATATCTATGTAGTGTCTCTCTATGATCAAAAAGAAAAATCGTAGTTATTTTCTCTCTCAAAAAAGAAAGAAAAAAGGAAACCCTAGTTATCTCTTTCAACTCTGTATCTACCAACTTCTTGATCCTCCAATTGTCATTGTTATTTGAATCCTTACGTACGTGTCCAACTGCTGTAAAAAGATATGTTTCTTCTTTTTTATACTGTTTCTTTGGCCAGTGATATCTTTGCTGTGGTTTGATCTTTGTTGGGAACGGAGCTCGGAGTGTAGCAAAATAATATTGTTTCCGACCAAAAAAAAAATACACAAGGACTGAACTAAAATGAAGTAACATGTAAAGGCACAATCACAACCTTTCGCAAACACTGATTTTACGTAGAAATCCAAATCTGAAGAAAACAACGAAAAGATCTGTATCGGAGTCAAACCGTACACTAACCCATTGCTCCTGCCCACCAATCCGAGCATAGATTACAACAACTTCACACCGAATGGATCATGCATACAACTGAGAGTATAAGGAAAATTAGTGAAGCCAAGAACTAGAACACGAACCGACGTGGTCTTCCCGAATGAACTTCTTTTGGAACAAATCGCAAACTCTCTTATGATTTATAGTTTCTCTTCCCGCAACTTGCAAATTTCTCTTTTATGAATTCCCTCTCCTACATAGTCTCTCAATTAGGTAAAGAAATAATTGTTGGGATCGGACACGTCCTACAAGCACTCTGACACGAAAACTTTTGTCAACCCATCTGAGATAACCAACCAATCTACGAACACCAAGTACAAATGAAGACAAGTATATGGCAGTGACTATGTCACCTAGATAAATTTAAACATTTATAACTCGGATGAAAAGAGAAGAATGCAAAAAACTAATGTTGAAATCCTTTGCCCTAATAGGTTCAACCCCTCACCACACTCAAGAAGGAACAACAAAGATTACAACTGAAATCACTCACAAACCCGTAGCAATTTTTCTAACCGAAATTGACGACTCATCGATTAGATCTCTTCTTCCTTCTGTCTTGTATGGAGAAGAACCCTAAGAGAAAAGCACGAACTTTTTCTTAGATTTTCTTATGGACAAGCACCTCGAATCTTCACATTTGTGCATTTCTTTGTGCCTCCATCCTCCTCCTATATTTATAGGATAAAAAAAAAATTTATATTTTAGGTCATAATAGGATTTTCTAAATAGGAAACCTTAAAATAAGAATCCTATTACACCTAAAATAGTCCAACATCAATTATGGACGTCCAAATATGGTCAAATTAAATATTTGATATAATTGGAAATCTAATCAAATCTTACATTTAATGTAGATTTTTAAATTATATCAAATCAAATCTTTGACCATATTTGGGCTCCAAAATTTACTAAATCCAGACTGGACCCCAACAATCTTTCACTCCAGTCTGATGAGAGGGTGTTGACCCCATGGCTTCTTAACTGGACTCCATGCTTGTCGTCCCGCGACGAGTTCCTGCTCCCCCATGCCACCGATCTCCGATCCTCCGAGCTGCCTTGCATCTTCTGTCGTCTCCAGCTCCTTGACTGTCACGTTGATGCTAGCTGTCATGCGTAGCACCTCCTGCACCACCGAGATCCTACTGATATTGATAACACGGCCAAGACCGAAGTCCCTGACTATCAGCCTCGTCGTGAGTCTCGGCTGCTTGTCCTCAACTTTCGTCTTCCACCAAAACGTGTTAACGTTCCGACGAGCTTCTTCACCCTTGGCTGGCCCAACCAAGCGGACGGTATGGTTCTCCCGAGATTCGAACTACTGAATCTGCCCACCTTCTTATCCAAACCTGTAGCTCACCCATACACATGCGTCCTTGAATAGAAAATCGCGTATTGTGCATGTTGTTGATGACCCAAAGCTCCCCCTTGACTGTGTGAATGATGATGCTCCCGCCTCAGATTGAGTTTGCTACAAACCTTGATCTCCTCCCCAGCATTGAACTGCTAATACCGATGTCGCTCCATGAAGTTTTGGAAAACCACCAGTCGCCAAAATTAGATCCATGGAACAACCCCCACCTGGAGACGGACCATCTGTCATGGGACCAACAGACTGACCTTCAATCTTTGGCTCATCACTATTCGTCGCTTTATCTCGACGAACCGAATCCTCCGTATCCCTCAAAGTATCTCGAAGCCCATCCAAGACAAGTTTTTGATGATCCACCTCATGTTAAAATCCCTCGAACCTCCATCCGGTGTCTGTGGCCTGCCTATACACCTCACCGGCGTGAGCTTGTACATGCCACAATACAAATCTTCTTGAGCCAGCTGTTTGGAACCCTTCGTAAGCATCCAATATTTGTTCCCAAACAAACTACGACAGCCATCACCCGCCAGCCTCCCTACCAAAACCACGATATAGCACAAATTTGGTATATGTCGCACACCATTGAGAACGAGCTTCTCACCAAGATCCGTTGTCAAGTGTACATCACTGATGCCTATTTGCCATTTAATATCAAAATGAGAACTGGGAGAACTAGATTTAATTTAACAAACTAAGAAAGTACAAAGAAGAGTCCTAGGAGACAATCTCAGTACAAATTTATTTTCTGGGGGGGGGTGACTGTCATGCCCCAGTCCCAAAATACGTAGGACTAGGACACATAAGCATGCCAGTTGTATGAATATGGCACTCCAATATATGAAACTCATAACACACGTACGCTGTAATATGAATATCAAATCCACAAGTGGTAAACACATATGTCACAGGGCATAACTAAATTTCATCCACAGAAATTATATATAAATGAATAATCAATGTCTATAACTAGATCTTAATATAAAGTATCTAGTGATGGTAGCCGGATGGAAACAAATCCACTACCGGACTAGAATATAGAATATCAACTAATAGTCACGTCTCGAAGGGAAGACCTCATCGCAATATACGTAGCAAGTCCGGATCTGTGCTCCTGCGAATACTCCTGAACAATACACATGGAAAGGGACCAGGTCCTCAGAGGGACATAACAAGATACATAAAAGCATGCCATAAAGTAAATACTGTAAACTCAAGGGTGACCTAACCAGCTAAGTGAAATGCACTTTGAGGATAACTTTGAGTGTATGGGAAAGTGTAGGCTAGACATATGCTGACGTAATTTACCAATCGTGACAACTGGCTAGTATATGCCATATATGCCCCCATAGGAGGGCGCTCAGTAATAAACGTCCATCTCCGAAGAGCATGGCATCTGCATAATATAATGTCCATATCACCCCGAAGAGTGTGGCATCTGAATAATATAACATCCATATCACCTCGAAGAGTGTGGCATTTGCATAATATATATCATCCATATCACTCCGTCGAGTGTGGCATCTGAATAAAGGAAGTGGGGTGTCCCATACGCCTACTAGTTGTTCTCCCCGCCCAATGATCTAAGCATGTTGTATCAACAACACGCGTCAGCTACTATGCCTCGACGTCGTAACTCTGGCTCATAGTCTATCACTAGAACAGTAGCCCAACCTTACAACCAAACAAGGACAAGGATTGGGCCATCGTACCACGATAGTCTATGCTCCACCTACTAATAACTGCTAAGTCTTCTAACATGCATCACTATTAGCAATTATACACTATCCGTTGTACGACCTACACGTACAGATGGCCAACCGTATATGCGAGTCTGTGTCCTATATGAGACTCACAACACGTGTAAGAAATGTGTCAAGGCCTGGAGAGTCATACCAATAACTCCACAACTTTAGGTGGGTCTACTAGACACTAGGTCAGACACAAGTCCTAACGTCAACGCCTTCGTTGACTGCACCCGAGTCTCTCTCGAACGCGCATAATTTAAATAATAAATATGCAGCTAACAATACAAAATTTAAACAGTACAACAAAGGCAAGGTATACTTGCCTGGCGAGAGGGCTGCGTAGTATCAATGACCTGTTCCTAGAGTCGCGCAGATAAATCCAACAGATCTTCGGGGTCAGCGTGCACAGGTACGGGAATCGGGGGTGACTGCTGTGGGTTATCTGGCAAGGATAACGGGTCTATGATGAACACGAGGACGAGGGTGACTAGGTTAATGATGATGATCGTATAGGGGGTTGATGATGATTACCATAGAGATGATTATAATATTGGTAGTGATATAGATGATGACTGGTATGATGACGATGATGTGGATATTAATAGTTAAGGGGGTGATGATGTGGTGATTGACGAGAGGATGACTAGGATGATGATTGGGCTGATGGTGATGACTAGGATGAGATATTGGTAATGGTAATGGTGTTTAATGATCGTATTAATGGTGATGAGGTGTTAATGAGATGATGATGATGGTGATGGGATATTGATGATGATACGACGATGATTAGGGTGAGACGATGATGATAATGACGATGATAATGATGACGATGGCTACGATGATGGTGGTGATGACTACGACGACGATGACGATAGTGATGATGAAGGTGGTGGTGATGACGACAATGATGACGTGGACAATGGTGATGATAAGGACGATGATGATGATAACTAGGATGATGGTGGTGATGACGATGATACGACGATGACGAGGAGGGCGACGAGGGTGAACGATGGTGAAAAGGTGTTAATAAAATGATGGTGGTGGTATAAATATGATGGTGATGGTGATGGCATTTACTTTTGATGGTGGTGAGGTTGATACTCTATCTAGTAGGGAAGGGAGGTCCGGCAATGGGGAGGAGGAGGACAGGGAGGAGCTCGAGAAGGGAAATAGGGAAGCTCCGGCCAGGTGGAAGGGGAGACTGGCCGGGGGCTGTTGGTAGGGGATGGATGAGAAGGAGTGGTGGTGGTGAAGAGTGGCTATGGCAGCGGGTTACAGTCAAGGGAGGTCGTCGAGAGGGTGGTGGTGGTGCGTAGACAGCAGGAAAGGAGGAGGTGGTCGAGATTTGAAGAGGCGAAGGGAAGAAAGGAGGACGGGGAGGCGAGGGCCGTTCAGGCGAATGCAGTGGTGGTGGTGGTAATGGAGGTTGCTGCTGGAGGAGCTCAGGCGACTAGACGTCGTGGAGATCCGACGAGGCTCGATCCAGGCGGTATCGACGTCGGAAAGACGTTCAGGCGGGTGCTGGCTGAAGGGAAGGATGACGATCCGGTCGACACAGCGGGTCAGGATCTGCTCCGACGAGGCGTATGAGAGAGCAGGGGGAGATGGCCGGCTCCGGCGGTGAGGATCGATCGAGGAGGAGGAGATAAGTGCAGCGGCGCTCCGGTGTGCTTGGGGAGGCTCGGGCGGGTGCTGCTTGGGAGGAGATGGGGAAGATCTAGGCGGGGTAAAAGAACGGTGGGGATGCTCGTGGAGGGAGGAGGAGACATGGCAGAGTGGATCTCTGGTCTGGCAAGGGGAATGGCCAGGAAGAAGGTGAACAGTAAGTGCAGGGGGGTCGGCTGATTGGTATATTAGGTTTAGGTGTTTTTGAGAGAAAATCAAGAGAAAGGGAAGAAAAAGCTATTTTATACATGGGACTTTGGGTTTTGGGTTGACCAAGGTAAGTGGGCTTGGTCAACATCCAACTTGGGATGGGCCTTGGCTTGGCATGGGTTGTTTGAAGGGCTGTAAATTACATTGTTTAAATACAATGGCTAGGTTTACACGAGGGGCGATGTTGCGCGCGTTGCACATCCCAAAAAATTACAGAGAAATCCACGTGAAGGAAAAATTGGGTTTCTTCACGTATTGTCCAATGGTGGGGATACCTCAATGCACTTTTGCATAAAAGTGCCCAACAATTGGAAAAAATTACACAAAGATGGAAATTGGGTTTTAATTAATTATAATATCGCGCATGGTGTTCTGGAATTAATTATAAGTACATGAGAATAAAATTAGGTGACACAAGTGTCAGGGACATAGAGGGTACAGTATACAATATTAATAAAATTTAGGTTATATAAAACGGTCAAGATTGTATCTCCAATTTCGATTAGACCTCACAAGGGTACAGAGTCATATTTATTTAGAATAAAATAAATACGTCCGTGACGTATATTGTGCGACTAAAATATAGCACAAGAAAGCATGATTATAAGTTATATAAAGGTCAGAATAGATGGTGGTCATGTCTAGGACAGGGTTATAAAATTTGCAGATAGGCAATGACTAGTGTAGTGTTCCAATTAACGAAGCAACGGTAAGGTGCGCTACGTGTCATAAATAATACAAAATTAAATAAACAGTATCCTATTTCTATTTGGATTCAACTAGCCCTAGTTTCTCTATTTATGCCAAGTAGCCCTAATTTTGGGTGAGGGAATTTACAGTGACGATGGAGAGGAGTGTAACAACTCTCTTTACTTCATGGATGATCCGATGCAGAAGCTCTTATCTCTCCCTTGAGTGTTGATTCACAGATAGCCAGCCAGCCTCTTGTATGGGGGTAGCACCCTGCTATTTATAGTCATATTTGTGGCCGCATAAATTTTTGACCGCATGGGTGGTGATGTTTGCCACGTATCCCTCCCAACGGAAGGATGCTACATATATGCATAAAAATTCGGGCTTCACTGTCACATGAACATTTATTGGGATTTTGTTATTTTGCTGAATATCTGGGCAGTTCTAAACTATGTAAGCGTGACTCTGGTCAAATAGAAATGTGGCTGCTATTTGGTTTGAAAGGACCACTCAGTTGTAACAGCAGGACTTGGTCGACGTAGAATCTGGGACACATGTAGCCAAAGATGCACGGGACACACGGAGTCTGGAACACAAGGGGCCATAGACGCATGGACTACATGGAATCTGTAACACATGGGCTAGAGTTGTATAAAACGTATAGAGTTTGGGATGCATGAGCCAGAGATGCATGGGATCTTTTTGTTGGGTTGTCCACGTGGCTCTGCACCAACCTTGGGACTTTTGCCTCTTAGTGTGTTCTCGTCCTTCGAGGCGATCAAAAAAGTCATTTATGTTAGGATTATGTGTTAGGCGCCATCTTTGTTGTCATAATGTTATGTCAGGTCGACCTGTGGCTAGTTGTCAGGACGCTTGTTTGGATCGTCTGGGTGACCCTTTTCTGAGCCGTATGGTGTCTATGTAATCCATCTGTTGAGTTTTTTATTTGGGGATGCATGAACATCGGTCACATAGCTGCATCTTTTCTATGTTTCTACAAGACCCCCTTCAAAGTTCCAAACTGATAAGTTTAAAATACTTTGAATAAGAAGCATGGATGGGGTATATTCGGGCCGCATAGTCATTGAGCTACATGGGCAAACGGTGCCAGGCTATCGACTATCCATTTAACTGCCAGATTTGCCTTGACCCTTGACTGGATTTTGTTCGAATTCTGAGCCATCTCCTGACGCGGGGCTCGAGGCAACAGTTTTCAAGGAGAGAGAAGTGACACACGAAAATTGAGGCGTCAGATTTATCGCCATAATTGCCTTGTTCGTCACCTCAATCTCTTCAAGCGTCTATTGGAGCCTATTAGTAGGCAACTTTGGGATGAGAGAACTCTGTCTTCAGTTCCTCCTCCTTCGTGAAGATACCGGATGTTGATGTCTCTCTCGTCGAGGAGCCGATCGAGAGCAGGATTGATCTGTGGCCCCCTGATACAGGAATTCTACTCCGAGGTAAGGGGGTACCATGTCTCTCGTATTATGCTGCTAAGGTCATAGAGCCACCAACGTTAGCTGAGCCTTAGCAAGGTTCTGCCGCATGGATGAAGGTTTCCCTCGGACATGTGCAGACCTTCTCACAGAGCTCTATCCGATGGGTGAGCACTCCTTCATGGCACGCATGCAGAACCTGTTTGACATATGTGCCGAGGAGCTTTATAGAGGCCGTGTGGATGAGAAATTATCTATTTTATGCGTGTAGAGCCTATATGTGGCTTGGCAGCATGAGTGAGGTCTCATTCTGCTCATTCGTGCAGACTTAACTGTACGTGGTTGTGGCCTGGCAGCGATATACGACGGTTATGCCTTGTTATAATCTTCGTTGGGACTGATGCATCTTCTTTATGCAGGTTTTGTCTTCACTCATTTTGCCTATGATGGGGCATGGAAGGATATTATAACATCCATTATTTGGGATGAAAACCAACTTTATACGGTAGTTCGCCAGGAGATGCGGTCTGTTTGGCAAGAACTACTGCGTGAGACGAGGATGAACATCCCATGTCATACACCGAGCTGTCCTTGTTCGTATAGAGCGTCCGCTGCTTTTCTCTCTTTTATATGGTTCGTTATTGGCCGAGAGACTGCGGGGTCGATGATAGAATTTGGATTAATTACCATTCATGTCGTCAGCCTTCCCGCATGGTTGTAGAGCGCATGCTCCTGCTCTTCCTTTGCTATCCATCAGCATGAATTTTTTATATATTGAGATTTTTACTGTGGAGTGGTGAGCCAGAAAGCATTGAGTTTTGCTGCGGGCTCGACTTGCGTCAGTAGCGACGACGGCCCGGAGGGGAGCTTCCAATAAAAAAATTTGTATTAGCGAGATTTTATGGAAAATCCTTTTAAAACAGGTTTTCATCATATATACTCATGATCTTGAATTCTAATAAAAACCCTTAAATGTAATAGATTTTTATCATATGTACTCATAATCTTGAATATTAATTAATAAAGTCTCTCATTTTTCAGTATTTTGTATGTTTTGTGGACTTTTGGGTATTGTACTAGAGATAATGTTTTCATCATATGTACTCATGATCTATTATCCTTTTGTGCACTTGAGGTGCGAGTAATAGATTCAAAACAAACCCTATCAGAGGTAGTATGGACGTGATAGGTTTTGAAAATTTTAAGGACACCCGCTGGAGGATTTTGGTGGATCTATTACCCTTTTGTGCACTTGGGTGTGAGTAATAGATTCGAAATAAACCCTATCAGAGGTAGTATGGATGTGATAGATTTTATGGATTTTAAGGACATCCCGCTGGAAGATTTTGGTAGATCTATTACCCTTTTGCGCACTTTGGAGTGTGAGTAATAGATTCAAGACAAACCCTATCAGAGGTAATATGGACGTGATAGGTTTTATAGATTTTAAGGATATCCCGCTGGAGGATTTTGGTGGATCTACTACCCTTTTGCGCACTTAGGGTGTGAGTAATAGATTCGAGACAAACTCTATCAGAGATAATATGGACGTGATAGGTTTTTTGGATTTTAAGGACATCCAGTTGGAGAATTTTTGTGGATCTATTACCCTTTTGTGCACTTGGAGTACGAGTAATATATTTGAGACAAACTCTATTAAAGGTAATATGGAAGTGATAGATTTTGTGGACCTATTACTTTTTATGCACGTTAATACAAGTAATAGGTTTTAGACAAGCCTTGCCAGAGGTAATATGGACGTAACAATTTTTGTGGACTTAACACCGCAGACATACTTCGAATTTGGTATGTGTGATAAGAGGGAAGACAATCGATATCAGAGGTAATATGGACGTAATTATCGATGGTCAAGGCCGAGAAGTTTATTCAGAGGTAATATGCACATGAAAGATTATGTCGGAGTAGTGTATTAGAGCGACAGTACAGAGATCCTGTGGACATAAACCAACGCCCAGGAAGATACGATATAGCTGGAAAATAAAGGAGTACTAGTCTAATTTAGACGTAGTACTTTTTGAGGAACTTGTCATTGATAGGCATCAGAAGCAAGTAGCCATTAGGTTTTCCTAGCTGGTATGCACCGTTAAAAAATACAATTTTCACAACGAACGGACCCTTCCATTTAGGTTAGAATTTATCGACCGTCTTGTAGGTCATAACCATCGGTCTTCTTACTGTTAGGACGAAGTCACCTACTTAAAATATTCTTTATTTTACCTGTTTATTGAAGGCTCTAGAGAGACACGCTTGATATAGCTCTATGCGTTGTTCAGCTAAGAGCTATTTCTCGTCAAGTGCTTCCTACTCCTGTAACCGTCGACGGTAGTTATCGTCCGTGGTTAGTTAGTTGGAGAGAGCTACCCGTAGTAAAGGGATTTGGATCTTAAGCGAAAGTACCGTCTTACTTCCATATACTAGAGAGAATAGCATGTTCCCAGTAGCTGTCTGAATTATTGTTCGGTAGGCCCAGAGACATTTATCCAACTTCTGGTTCCAGTCGCATTTGTTAGAAGACACGAATTTCTTGAGGATCTTGATGATGGTTTTGTTGAATGCTTTCGCCAGACCGTTTGTGGCGGGGTTGTATACCGTGGAGGCCATATTTTGGATTCGGTTCTTGTCACAAAACCAATAGAAGACGTGACTTGCAAACTATGGACCATTATTATGGACGATCAACCGCGGCAAGCTGAAGCAATATATGACGTAATACTTGACGAAATTAATCACTTTGGCTGCCTTGACTTCAGCGAGCGGAACAGCTTCCGCCTATTTGGAGAAGTAGTCGATGATCGCCAGGATGAACCGATGTCCCTTTGATAAAGGCGGACTGATTGGCCCGATGATGTCCAATTCCCACGCCTTAAATGGCTAAAATACTACCATTGGGTGTAGAAATTTAGATGGCTGGTGGATGAAGTTCGTATAGATTTGGCATGCTTGATACTTTTTTGCGTAGTCGACAGGATCTACTACCATCGTCGGCCAATAGTAGCCTATTCTAAGAAGACGATCCTGTAGCTTTGGACCGGGTTGATGCGTCCCGCAGACGCCGTCGTGGGCTTCGCTAAGGGCTTATGTTCCCTCTGCATTTGACAAGCATCAGAGTAGAAGGCCGTCATAGGACCGATGATACAATATTTTGGTCTCTGTGTCGTAATAAAAATGGAGAGAGGGTCTTCTGATTGAAGTAGCTTCCTTTGGATTTTCAGGAAAAATTCCATAGACTACGTAGTCGATGAATGAAAGCCTCCAATCTTGAGTATCGGTATCGACCTTCGCTGCATAACTGAGGCATAAGCATAGGTTACTTTTAGGATAGACCAGCTCTTGACCGATTACCGTGATTAACTGATGGGTGTTGTCTGGGACTGCCAAGAAAGTAGCGAGGCAGGCTAAAGCGTCTGCTTTAATATTTTAGATTCGAGAGAAATGCTCAGTAAGAATATCTCGAAAGTTGTGTTGATATTATGTGCAGCTTGGTGGTAGGGGATCAAATTCTCGTTTTAGACTTCATATACCCCCCAAACTTGATTAATGATAAGATGATAATCGCTGTAGGCTTCCAAGTACTCTACTCTGACTTGTTTGGTGAGCTGGAGTCCGATGATTAAGGCGTTGTATTATGCCATATTATTGGAGCATGGCTCTGTGAGAGAGAGTATGCGTGATTGATGATGAGGTCATATGGGAAGATTAATAATATTCTAATCCCAGCGACGATGTTGCCTTTGGGCCCTGTTCTTGAAGCATCGTCAAAGAACTTTCACCAAACCGCTACATGTGAGGTGACGTTGGCGTCTGCCACTTTGTTTAGAATTTCTTCATAGAGCTTTGATGTTCCTGGCCCCAGTGGGCTGCCAGAAAGTCGGCCAATGCTTGACCCTTGACAGCCTTCTGTGGGATGAATACCATATCATATGGAGATAATAGTATTGCCTAGGTAGCCAAGCAAAAACTGGTACCCCAGGTTTGGTCATGAGGACCCTGAGGGGGTTGACTCGTTAGATTACATGAATGATCTGTCCAGTCATGTAGTGTCAAGTTTTCTGGATGGAGAATACCAACGTAAGGCATTTTTTCTTGATGACGGTATATCTATGCTCTGGGCCGACCATCATCCGGCTGAGGTAGTATATGGCCTACTCGTGGCCTGAATTACTATTCTGGGCTAACAGGGCACCGAGAGAGTGATCTATTGCACGTACATAGAGCAGAAATAGATTTCCCATGACCAGGGCCACCAGCATAGGAGGGTTTGATAGGTATTCTTTGATGTTGTCGAACGCTCGTTGGCATTCTTTATTCTAAACAAAGGAGACATATTTTTTTATGAGTTATGTGAATGGCTGGCAATGTCTATAGAGGTTTGATATGAACCTCCTGATATATGCCAGCCTTCCTTAGAGGCCGCGGAGTTCCCGGAGGTTCCTTGGCAGATGCATCTCCAGGATGGCCTTGGTCTTGTCGGGGTCTATGTGAATACCCCAAAAAGTGATGACGAAACCCAAAAATTTGTCGCTGAAGACTCCCGGGAAGGACTTGGTAGGGTTCATCTTGAGGCGGTGTGCACGTATTAAGTTGAACACAGTTCTCAGGTCTTGGAGGTGATCATCCTTGAAGCGACTCTTGAAGGCGATGTTGTCGACGTAGAATTCCACCGTCTTACACAGATGTTCACAAAAAATGGTGCTCATAGCTTGCTAATATATAATACATGCGTTCTTTATACCGAAATGCATGACTGTATAGCAGTATACGCCTATCGGGGCCGGAATAACGTATGTTTCTTATCGTCAGGAGATATCTTGATTTGGTTGTAGCCTGAGAAGCCATCCATAAAGGACATATGCTCGGAGCCATAAGTGTTGTCGATAATTACGTCGGTGATTGAAAAAAGGAATTTGTCTTGGGGATATTCCGAATTTAGATCACGAAAGTTGATGCAGACTCGGATCTTTTCTTTCTACTTAACGACTGGCACGATATTGGCTACCCAGTCGGGGTATTGTTCATCGCGGATGAAGCCACTAGCTATTAGCTTGTTGACTTTAGCTTCGATGGAATCCATCACGTCTGGCCGAAACCGTCATTGTTATTGCTTGATTGGTTTAGCATCTGGCCAAATATAGAGTTTGTGGACCACGATTTGGGGATCCAGTTCTGGCATGTCTTCGTAACTCTCGGCAAAGACATTAATGTAATCCCTGATGAGTTATAATAGGGATTCTCGATCTTCGTCGGGCAGTCTTTTGATGACGAAGATAGGCTTTGGGGAGGTCTCGCCACCTAGATTGACTTGAATAATCTCTTCTTCGGTAGGAGGTTTTCGCTATTCAAATTATATCTTCTATTGTGAACGCAGGTGTTAGGCCCAAGGTTCCATCTCAAAGAGCTCTGGTGGATCCTCGTTATCTGCCTCAAGGTAGGCAGACACTATGTTGGAGGACAGTGTCTATCTAAGCATGTTCCTGATGCTGACGTCGGAGTCACAGACTGAAGATTCTGAAGAGTGTGAGTGATCTTCGTCTTCTTTATTTGAGCCCTCAGAGGTTGTAGGAGGTGTTACATATCCTAAGCCATGCTTAGTCTTATGATAGTAATCCACGGGCTTGCCCACAAGAGAGAAAAGTCATAAAGGCGACCTTCGACCTTTGCTGTAGTTTAATTCTTCAGTGACCTCCAGGTTGTATCCCATCTTTTTAAATAAATGTAGGGCTTGTGAACTATACCGGTAGAGTGGCATTCTGCCTACTTCGGATTCTGGTTCTACTTTCTTTGGGATGAAGGACCGGGGGCATTCCACTCTACGGAAGATGATGATCTTATCTTCCTCCTTCCTGGGTGGGACTAAGAAATAAGAAACCTGACTAGAGCAAAGCCGGTGCACAATGCAAGTAGTTGTCACTTGTGTGTGCAGGTGAAGGCCCATAATGTGTTCCAGGGAGTAAAGTGTATTTATATGCATACGCTCCGAGTAGTTCAAAGATAGTCCTTTATTGAGAAAATACGGTATCTTTTTTAGCGGAATTACATCGTCAGGTGAAGGGATGTTGACACTGGCGGATATATATTCCTCTATCTCATCCTTTTCCTTGGCTACCCCCAGCGTAAGCGAAGACTTTGGTAGTTTTCAGCATAATTTTAGTACCAAAAGTCTGAAAGTTGCAGATGCGGTCGAGTCTTCCTTTGGTGGTCGACTCTGCCTGCAAAGGAGAACTACCATTGGTTTGGAAGGCATAGATGTCACGCCCCAGTCCCAAAATACGTAGGATTAGGAATACGTAACATGCCAGCTACGCATTCGACCAGACTCTGGTCCGATTCGAATACGTATAAGCTGTACTAGAAGGGTCACTATCTGTATAATCAAGTGAATATAAATATCTATGCCTCAATCCACAATGAACAGAATATACAAAAATGAGCTACATGTGCTAAAGTCGGCCACCAGTAACCCATAAGCTCGAATAGACTCGAGAAAGAAATATGAGTCTATAAAACTAGGCTATATCAGCAGATGAATAAACAATATGAATAATAACCAATATTCTGGAAGAAATGATGTAATTACCTGGCACCAATTCCTACATGACAAAACAACACACATCAGTACTCCAGACAGGCTCCACAATGGTCTATGCTGCAAAACTGGCAAGGGACCAGGTCCTCAGAGGGACGTAACAAGGTACAAAAAATAATATGCCAAATAAATACAGTATATAAAATATATCAATAGGCAAACTATGTAACCAGCTATATGATATGCAATTGAGAGCATTAATCATACTTAGGCTGAAACTACTATAGGCTCTGTGTCGGGAAAACCCATAGCAGCATTTAGTATTACGACTCCCGTATATACCAAAGCAAGTAGTATCACGACTCCAGTATATGTACCAAAGCACCTCCAGTAGTATAGTATATATATCAATAATCAGTCTATAGTATGGTGTGTCTCTCCCTATCCAATGTAATCACACATCTCATGTCCACGACGTCTTATGTCCATAACACGCAAGATCATGACCTCTAACTAATGCAGTGAGTCATAATGATAGCTAAGCATATGTAATATCTATGTCACGAATCATGTAACCTATACAGAATCACCATGAATATCTCAGGAAGATTCTGTCTCATGAACAGTTTCAAATGCCTATGGTATGTCGTACTTGATAATGCAAGCACGAAAAATGTATAGGGTTTCGATATCCATCTCTAGGTGACGTTACACAACTTCACGTACGGCGTTGGCACCCGAATATTATTCGAATGCTAAGCAATGTCACACAGTCCTAGGTTGAACAATTTATCATATAATTAAATCAAGGGAATATTATGTAGCAAGTACTGCAAGATTGGCAAAGTACACTTACCTGGTGTTTGGTTTCCAACTGCTGCTCTGGTATTCGTGAAATCTTCAGAAACATCTCCGGATGCTGAAATAAATATTACCATCATGCTCAGAAGATATCAAATAGCTAGAATTGCCTGTACATAAGTCCAATTTGAACACAAGGACAAAAATGACAGTTTCTGGTCAAAGTGGGGTCCACATGTGGCCCACTTCGCACCAAAAAATTTGTCAGAGACAATATTCTCCAAATTCATCAAACTTAGTGTCCACAAGTCCAGAACGACGATACGAACCCAACAAAATATCCAGAACTGGATTCCGATGAGCCGATCACAAAATCGCCCATCAAATAGAGCCGTGGGGCCACGATACGGGATTTTGTCAATGTTCTCAGAATCGAACCAAACTTGGGTCATAGGACTAGAAAAATACTACGAGTCCGATAGCGCAAGTTTTGTTTCGAAACAACGAAAACACACAAAGTTACAATGAATTTTAGAACAGGGTCGATACGGGACGTCGTTGACGGATACGCGTTGATTTTGGTGTGCACGCACATCCAAATTAACTTTTGCAAAATCCCACATTCTGTATTAACGGCGCGCACATTTTGGTGAAGTTCGCACACAACCAAGTCGTCCCGTTTAGCGGGGCGCACCCAGTTCCGAAGAAACATAGGGTAATTAATTTTCTGATTGTGGGTCACAGTTTGCGACCGACACAGAATATGATACCCGAACAAATTGCATGGGTATCGAGAGGGTCACGTAGTCTATGTGTCATAGCAGACGTAACAAAAAATGGGGCAGCGATGAGAGAGATACAGTCACCTAAACAGGGCTTCACGAAAGACAAAAAAATATAGGATTTCGCAAGGCGACGCGATGCTCGCGGGGGCTAGGGTTCTGGCGGGTCGCTGCTGTTGCTGCCGGTGAGGTGATGGGGTCGCCGGGTTCGCCGGGGTCGTCGGGGTGGCGTACTGGCGGAGGCGGCTGGGGCTCTGGCGGAAGAGGAAGGTGGCTGCGGTTGTCGGGGCAGGCAAGAGGAGAAGCAGTGGGGGAGGTGCTGGTTTCATGGAGGCGTTGGTGGCGGCGGTGTTGGCAGTAAGGGGAGAGGGCGGTGGTCGAGCTCGCGGAGGACGGTGGTGGTGGTGAGCGTGGTGGTGGTGGCTTGGTGTTGGCGGTGGCGGGAAGATCCGTCGGAAGGGTTTTATAGGGCAGGGAAGAGGGAGAGGGGGCCGAGCGAGGCTGGGCGGGGGCGGGTCGTGGGCGTCGGTCATGGCCGCGGAGCGGGGGCGGGTCGTGGGCGTCGGTCATGGCCGCGGAACGGGGGCGGGGCGCCGAGAAACGCGGGGGAGCGGAGTGGTCGGGCGAGTGAGGGGATCGTACGGGTAAGGGGGCGGGTCGGATCTGGGTAGGGTCGGGTCGGGTTGGGTAGGACCCGACCCTTTAGGGTTAGGGTTGGGTTTAGTCCAGTCCGGTTCGGTTGGACCGGGTTCAGTCCGGTTCAGACCGGTTTGAGCCCGATTCAACCTGGTTTATTTTGGTTTTAAAAACTTAGTTTTTAGGTCTTTAAAAATGGTTCTAGGGTCCAATAAATTCTAAAAAAATTATCCTATGTCTAATATTTTATTTTACACCCAAAAATATTATTTTTATAATATTTTAATATTTAATAAAAATATTTAAATTTTATTTAATTCCAAAATATCTTGATTTTAATTAGTGAAAAATTATAAAAAAATCCAGTAAAATTCTAAAAATTTATTTTTAAAATCCTAAAAATCAGGGATTTTACAATAGATATGGTGGAATCTCATTTTGGTGATTGATTCGGCCTACGAAGGCGGACGACCATTGGTTCTGGAAAGTCGAAGGTACCGAAGATTCAGGTGCTGTCACGCCCCAGTCCCAAAATATATATGACTAGGACACGTAAGCATGCCAGCCGGATGGATATGGCAACTCCAATATATGGAAATCAAAGCACATGCGTACGCTGTATTATGAACAATAATTCATAAGTGGTATAAACTATCTCAAGTCATAGGCATAATCTAAATCTTATCCACAAAAAATCATAAATAGATAAATAACCAATAACTATGTAACTAAACTCAATACGAAGTATCTAAGGATGATAGTTGGATGGAAAAAAATCCACTGTCGAACTAGAATATAAAAGCAAACACAATATAAGTACAACAACTAACAATCACTAAGACTCGAAGAGAGGACCTCCTCGAAATTATAAGCAACCAGTCCGGATCTGCGCTCCTGTGAATACTCATGAACATCTATACCTGAAAAGGGACCAGGTCCTCAGAGAGACATAACAAGATACATAGAAGCATACCAATAAAGTACTGAAATAAACATCCAAGGGGTTGCCTAACCGTCTAAGTGAATGTAGTTTAAGAATAACTTTCTCAATGTGTAGGCTATCTGGCTAAAATGGGATTGGCATGATTCTCTTGGAGATTCAGGGACCTAAAAAGTATATTTTCTTTTGAACGACAGAGGCCGCCTGATAATATATAATATATAGTGGTCATAACGATCGCGCATCTACGGCAGAGCGTACGGGTTATACAAGGAAAGTACAACAGAGCCCACATGCCTTACTTGTTGTTCTCTCCATCCCATGTTCTAAGCATGTCATATCCTTGACACGATAATACCTCTAATAACTGCCAAGTCTTCTAGCATGCAAAGTTTCTATCGGCAGTTATTTTCTATCCCACGTCCCATACGTACAGGAGGCCAAATCCTGCACGCGAGTCCGTGATCTATATGAGACTCACACTCATATAACAGCTGTGTCATGGCCAATAAAATATAATAATGCTTCACGATAATGGGGCAGTCTCATAAATAAGGTAAAAGCATATACATAATAAAAACAGATCACGATGACATCGTCGTTTGCACCCAAGTTTTCTTGGACGCGCAGTTTATATATAGCAGTTAAAATACATAAACTAAATAACAGAAATGAAGATGCATGCAACATATGGAATATGAATAGCAGTATAATGGCAAGGTATACTTGCCTGGCAAGAAGCTGCGTAGTACCAATAACCTGCTCCAGAAGTCGCGCAGAATAATCCAATAGTCCTATATACATATAATATAACATAATACACATCAGCCATTATACTAGCACATACACAACCATAATATACTGGACTTAGAGGGTACGCTAGGGGTGACACTGGTCAACTAACAAGGTCAATTGTGCATCTAATTACGTTGGTGTCAAGTCTTTAAATGCTGTAAAAATAGACAGTCACTAACATTGTGTCTAAGCTAGTACGTTAATGTACACAAGACAATCAACTCACAAGTTCTTAGGGTCACTTGGTCAAACGTAAATATGGGATAACCCATAGTGTCCTAGGGTCATACAATACATACATAGTCATAAATATTACTAGCATATAATTAATTATATAATACGTCCATATATATATGTATATATATATATCAATTTAATTATAATACATATACGTATACGCATACAAGTCATTGGGTTCCCCGACACAGTCTGAAATCAACCAATCTAAACTGAACCAATATGCTAAAATCCTACACTATCTACACAAGCACACATACAAAATATGAAAGGAGAGGGACAGGTTCGAACCTCGGGGTACGCGTACAGGGACGATGATGATGACGAGGGTGATGATGATTGAGGTTATAATGAGATGATGAGATACTGAGATGATAATGGTAAGATAATGAGATGATGATGAGATAATGATGGTCATGAGAT
This sequence comes from Iris macrosiphon, assembly GCA_036927795.1. Classification (NCBI taxonomy): domain Eukaryota; kingdom Viridiplantae; phylum Streptophyta; class Magnoliopsida; order Asparagales; family Iridaceae; genus Iris; species Iris macrosiphon. Next base: position 18,670,332 of record JAYESA010000011.1, on the reverse strand, counting down.
GATAAGATAATAATGGTGATGAGATAATGATGAGGATGATTATGGTAATGATTAGATGATGATGAAGTTGTTAATGGTGATGATTGGATGATAATAAAGATATCGATAATGAAGGGGGTAATGATGATGATGGTGATGGCTTCTCGCTGGAGTCCGGCCAGGAAGTCAACGAGGGAAAGGAAGAGGACAGGGAGCAGGGAGAAGGTGGTGGTCGTGCTGGTGGTGTGGTGGTATTAGCTTGGGTGGCTCGGCTGGAAAGGGGATAGTGATGGGAGTCATCATGGAAGAAGGTGGGGACAATGGTGGTAATGAGCAACTGTGCTCATCGGAGAAGGAAGTCAGGGAGGAGAAGAACGTAGAGGAGAAGGGGACTGTGGTGGTCGATGGGCTGCTGTCGTGGGTGCAGGCAGAGCACAGCAGGTTCAGGCGGGTCAGGATGATGAAGGAAGTGAACAGGGATGAGGGGTGGTGGTGATGGTATTCAGGCAAGGGAGGAGAGGATGGATGGGCTCGGGGTCGTCCAGTGGTGGAGAGAGGAGGCCGGGGCTGCTGTTGAGGAGGTCGAGAAGGAAGGAAGGGTGGTGGTGAGCAGTGGTTCCAGGAAGAAGAATGGCAGGGTAGGTCAATTCGTCGAGGATATGGAGGATAATGCACGTCGGGGACGATGATGTGCAGGTCGTGAGGTCGGGCTCTGACGTGGTGAAGATGGTGTGGGGGATCAGGGAGGAAGGTGATGCTAGCAATGGCGGGGATGATGGTCAGAATCTGGGTCATCAAGAGAGGAAGTCGGCAGCGGCTCGGCGGAGGAACGATGGAAAGGAGGAGGAGATGGTGATGGTGGTAATGAAGGTGGTGATGGGGGAGTTCAGCGAGGATGGCGAGGGACAGTGGAAGAGGAGGAGATGAAGAAGAGAGCAGGGGGAGGTGGTGGTGCAGGTGGAGTCCGACGGGTCTTCGGCCGAGTCTGTACAGGGAAGGGGAGGAAAGAGATGGTGAATAGTAGAAGGAGGGGGATTCGGCTAAAATATGTTTTATTGGGTTTTGGGAAATAGGAAAAAAGAGAAAATTGTATAAATAAGTAGAAAAGTAGGGTTTTGAGGTTTGACCTAGGGGATTGGGCTTAGTCAACATCTCCTTGGAGTAGGCCTTGGCTTGTCATGGGGATATTTGGAGGGCTATAATTTATATTGTTTAAAATACAAGGCTAGGTTTAAATGAGGAGGCGATGTTGTATTTTGCACATTTTAAAAATTATGGAGAAAATTCATATGAAGAAGAAATATATTTCTTCATTTATTGTGTCCAATGGTGGGGACACCTTAATGCACTTTTGCATAAAAGTGCCCAACAATTAGAAAATTACACAAAGATGAAAATTGGGTTAAATTAATTATAATTAATGCACAAGGTGTTCTTGAATTAATTAGAAGTACATGGGGCTAAAATTAGGTGGGACATAAGTATCATGGACATAGAGAACTCAGAATAGAATATTGTCATAATTTGGGTTACACAAAATGGGTCAAGATTGTGTCTCCAATTTTGATTGGAATGCACAAGGATACAAAGTTAGATTTATTCAAAATTAAATATAAACGTCCACGATGAATATTATGCGACTAAAATATAGCACAAGAGAGCATAATTATAAGTTATACCAAGGTCAAAATAGAAGACTGGCATATCTAAGACAAGGATGTAAAATTTGTAGGAAGGCAATGGCTAGTGTAGTGCTCCCATTATCGAAGCAACGATAAGGTACACTAAGTGATATAAATATTATAAAATTAATTAAAATACCATGTTCTATTTCTAATTGGATTCAAACTAGCCCTAGTTTTACTATCTAAGCCAAGTAGGCCTAATTTTGGGTGAGAGGTTTACAATCTACCCAACTTAAAATAATTTTGTCCTCGAAATTAAAATAGGGCATGGTTCTCTCTATCTAATCTCACTTGATCATAATCTAAAGGAATTCACCTCAAGTTTAACAATGAAATTTCTACCCAACTTAGAACAATAACTAATACTATACTACCTTAAGGATAAAGTAGAAACTCCTATTAGGATTTACGAGAAAAGGTCTTGGTACCTATTAAGGTATCCTATTGTATTATATAGGTAATGGTCACCTTAAGTCTTAATCATAGTGCTTATAGAATACAAGTATTATTATTAGAAATATAGAAGTTACTGGCTCTCAAGTAAAAGATGATGTAACCTATATGAAAATATGGGTACAAATTACATGATTTAAAACTAAGGTATAACTATAAAATTATAATCTAAATGAATACTCATCTAAATGAATACTCAACTATCAAGTTCTAACTACCAAGCACAGAAATTCAAAATTCAAGAATTACAACTATAATCCTAGAAAAATATATATCCTAATCAAAAAAAAATTACTTGGCCTATAATCAGAAGGATTAGGTGGCACGAATTGAAAGAAAAGAAGAACATAATTAGTCGTCGCACAAATAGCGAGTGTCAAGGTTGCAAAGGAACAAGATATAAAATTAAAATAGAGAGACTCTTGATAATATCATAGTTTCCTAAGAAAAGGTGGGATACTAATCTCTATGTTCGAGGTATGATCAAGAAAAATATTATATTCATTCCTCTTGGCTTCCTAAGGTATTGTCTACTAATATCAAGACAAGAAGCTAAGGTTGTAGTTTTCTAATACTATCTTTCTATGAAAGTTAGATTTAGTCCTAATATTCAATCTTGGATTTCTATTGGTTCCTCAATGCTAGGGTCAAACAATATGGTCAAATTTTTAACTAACTATAGTAGTTTCTATATTACTCTCAAATTATTCATAAATATATCAAGGGATAATGGTCAATTAGTCTACAGGGAAGGGATGCTAGGGTTCATTAGGTACTCTAAACTTAGTGATGTGTCAATATTCTAGTTGTATTCTTAATAGGAAAGTTACCCTAATTGTCATCCTAACAATAAGGATTCTTATATTCTAGTAGAAGGCTACACTCAAGAAACTATTAGGGGTGTACATGAATCAAGCAAGATATAATTATTTAAATAGAATGGATGAAAGAAAGGTGAGTTATAGTCAAATGTGGATAAGATCCTATATCCTAATCCTATTTGCAGGCTTGCTCGGTATAGTAACGTAACCGAGACAATATGCTCTGGACCTGCATGGGCCACCACTAAAAATATGCCATACCCCAGTCCCAAAATATATAGGACTAGGACACGTAAGCATGTCAGCCGCATGGATATGGCAAGTCTAATATATGGAAACCAAATCACATACGTACGCGGTATTATAAACAATAATTCATAACTGGTATAAACTATCTCAAGTCACAGGCATATCTAAATCTTATCCACAGAAAACCATAAATAGATAAATAACCAATAACTATGTAACTAAACTCAATATGAAGTATGATGATAGTTGGATGGAAATAAATCCACTGTCAAACTAGAATATAAAAGCAAATACAATATAAGTACAACAACTAACAATCATTAAGACTCGAAAAGAGGACCTCCTCAAAATTATAAGCAACTAGTCCGGATCTGCGCTCCTGCGAATACTCATGAATATCTACACTTAAAAAGGGACCAGTTCCTCAGAGGGACATAACAAGATACATGGAAGCATGCTAATAAATTACTAAAATAAACATCCAAGGGGTTGCCTAACCATATAAGTGAATACAGTTTAAGAACAACTTTTCCAATGCGTGGGCTATCTGGCTAAAATAGGATTGGCATGATTCTCTTGGAGATTCAGAAGCCTAAAAAGCATATCATCTTTTGAACGGCAGAGGTCGCCTGATAATATATAATATATAGTGGTCACATGACCACGCATCTCCGGTGGAGCGTACGGGTTACACAAGAAAAGTACAACGGAGCCCATACGCCTTAGTTATTATTCTTCCCACCCCATGCTCTAAGCATGTCATATCCATGATATGATAATACATCTAATAACTGCTAATTATCCTAGCATACAAAGTTTCTATTAGCAGTTATTCCCTATCGTACGTCATATACGTACAGGAGGCCAAACCCTGCACGCGAGTCCATGATCTATATGAGACTCACACTCGTATAAAAGTTGTGTCACGGCCAATAAAATCTAATAATGCTTCACGATAATGGGGCAGTCTCATAAATAAGGTCAATGCATATACATAATAAAAATAGATCACGACGACACCGTCGTTTGCATCCAAGTTTCCTTGGACACGCAGTTTATATATAGCAGTTAAAATACATAAACTAAATAACAGAAATAAAGATGCATGCAACATATAAAATATGAATAATAGTACAATGACAAGGTATACTTGCCTGGCAAGAAGCTGCGTAGTACCAATAACCTGCTCCAATTGTCGTGCAGAACAATCCAATAGTCCTATATACATATAATATAACACAATACACATCAGCCATTATACTAGCACATACACAACCATAATATACTGGACTCAGAGGGTACGCTAGGGGTGACACTGGTCAACTAACAAGGTCAATTGTGCATTTAATTACGCGGGTGTCAAGTCTTCAAATGCTGTGAAAACAGACAGTCACTAACATTATGTCTAAGCGAGTACGTTAATATATATAAGGCAGTCAACTCACAAGTTCTTAGGGTCACTTGGTCAAACATAAATACGGGATAATCCACAGTGTCCTAGGGTCGTACAATACATACATAGTCATAACTATTACTAGCATATAATTAATTATATAATACATCTATATATATATATATATGTATATATATATATATCAATTTAATTATAATATGCGTACGTGTACGCATACAAGTCATTGGGTTCCCCGATACGGTCTGAAACCAACCAATCTAAACTGAACCAATATGCTAAAACCCTATACTATTCACACAAGCACACAAACAAAATATAAAAGGAGGGGGAAATATTCGAACCTCGGGGTAAGCACATAGGGACGACAATGACGAAGATAAGGTTGACGACGATGACGATGAGGGTGATGATGATTGAGGTTATGATAAGATGATGAGATAATGATGGTGAGATGATAGTAAGATGATAAAAAAATAATGAGATAATGATGGTGATGAGATAATAAGATAATGATGGTGATGAGATGATGATGAGGATGATTATGGTGATGATTAGATGATGATGAAGTTGTTAATGGTGATGATTGGATGATGATAAAGATGTCGATATTGAAGGGGGTGATGATGATGATGATGTTGATGGCTTCTCGCTGGAGTTCGGCCAAGAAGTCGACGAAGGAAAGGAAGAGGACAGGGAGCAGGGGAAGGTGGTGGTCGTGCTGGTGGTGTGGTGGTGTTGGCTTGGGTGGCTCGGCTGGGAAGGGGATAGTGATGGGAGTCATCGTGGAAGAAGGTGGGGACGATGGTGGTGATGAGCAACTATGCTCACCAGAGAAGGAAGTTGGGGAGGAGAAGAACGTGGAGGAGAAGGGGACTGTGGTGGTCGACGGGTTGCTGTCGTAGGTGCATGCAAAGCACAGCGGGTTCAGGTGGGTCAGGATGATGAAGGAAGTAAACAGGGATGAAAGGTGGTGGTAATGGTGTTCAGGTGAGGAAGGAGAGGATGTATGGGCTCGGGGTCATCCGGTGGTGGAGAGAGGAGGCCAGGGCTGCTGTTGAGGAGGTCGGGAAGGAAGGAAGGGTGGTGGTGAGCGGTGGTTACAGGAAGGAGAATGGCGGGGTAGGTCGATTCGTCGAGGACGTGGAGGAGAACGCACGTCGGGGACGATGATGTGCAGGTGGTGAGGTCGGGCTCCGGTGTGGTGAAGATGGTGTGGGGGCTCAGGAAGGAAGGTGATGCTGGCAATGGCGGGGATGATGGTCGAAGTCTGGGTCATCAAGGGAGGAAGTCGGCAGCGGCTCGGCGGAGGAACAATAGAGAGGAGGAGGAGATGGTGATGGTGGTAATGGTGGTGGTGATGGGGAGTCCGACGAGGATGGCGAGGTATAATTGAAGAGGAGAAGATGAAGAAGAGAGCAGGGGGAGGTGGTGATGCAGGTGGAGTCCGACGGGTCTCCGGCCGAGTCTGCGCAGGGAAGGAGAGGAAGGATATAGTGAATAGTAGAAGGAGCACTACCAGAATAAGTCAATTTAGCGACATCTAAAAACGTCGCTAAATAACCAAAATACGTCGCTAAGTTGGTTTAACGACGTAATTAGCGATATTTTAAAGCAGTCGAAAGAAACCTAGTCGCTAAAACAAAAAATGTCGCTAAACGTCGCTATACCGACATTTTTTAGCGACTTTAATGTGTCGCTAAATTTAGCGACGTTTAGCGACGCCGCGTCACTAAATAGCGACGTTTATTGAAGTCGCTAAACGTCGCTAATTAGCGACTTATATAGCAATATTACACCGACGTCTGTAATGACCTGGCAATACTGCCATGTCAGCAGTTTGCGACGTACAGCAACAATTTTAGCGACGTTATTAGCAATGTATTTAGCGACGTTTACAGCATCGCTAATTAGCGACATATTTAGCGACATAAAATCGACGTCGCTAAATATCGCTAATTTTCAAAAAAAATAATAAAATATTACTGAATTGCATTTCTGGGTTTACCAACCCCCTTGGGTTCATTATCAGGTATATGATGGTAGTAGAAATAATTGAATAAGGGACACAATAGCAGTAACAAGGGGGGAAATTCTAGTGCACTGGATAAATACAGGCCAAGTATCAGTCATCAGTTGTAAACCAAAATATGAATAATATAATAAAATTTGAAGAAAAAAAATATCCAACAAATCTCATCGTAAACGTAAAGAATATGGCAAATTTATATCCATACAATCACATCCTAAATAATAATAAAAATATAAATATCTACTAACTAATTATACTACTGCGGATCTGCAGGAGGCTGACCACCGGCGCGCTTGAAGGATAAGAACTGCTCATACTCGTCCCGTGGAATCGACATCGATGTCGATGGAGAAGGCAGTGACGTTGGTGGAGTCTGTGTCGATGTAGGCGCACCAGGAGGCCGTGGCCGCTCCAAGTCTGTGAGTCGCTGGTTGTAAGAATCCATAGTAGATAACAGCCTCGTACTGCTATGAACCATTGAATCCTACATCATCGTCAGCCTCTCGCCTATTGATAGCTGTGACGCCTGCAGCTCCATGATGTTGCGGTCATTGGAGGCTCTAATATTATTTGTCAAATTCTGGAGTTCCGTCATGCCGCGGTCGAGCATATCGAATCGTACGATGAGCATCGGATCGTCCGCCTGCGGCTGGGACCGGGGCTGCTCCTCTATCCTTTGCAACAACTCGTCACGGAGAGACGTAATCTGACGGTCAACGGCCTCCTGGACGGCCTCCTGGACTCTGGCCGACGACTGCGAGGGCTGTGTGGAATGCGCAGCTGTCGGGAAGACCCTAGATGACTGCGTCGCAACCAGGGTGCCATAGGAGCCTGTATCGTAGTACGTACCCCTCTGGAGACCACCAGCTGCGGTCACCCACAGGTCGTCCGTCGACGAAGCTGGAGCAGGCTGCGACAAAATACCAGCCTCTCCAGGTGTAGGTGCACTAGCAATCGCCCGCTCACGCAGCCTAAGATACTCGGCCTAGAAAGGTTTCAAAACTCGATAATTGCCTAAGTTATATTAAAATTAACACAAAATAAAGTAATACTTACATAGGTCTGCGAGACCCTCTCATCAATGAGATTTTCGTCCTTGTGATGGGTGGCCAAGAATACGGTCACCATGTTTGCATCCTCACCCCTCTGTACCTGTTAAAAATATATTATTTATTACTAAACTTAAATATTTTTTCCAAGTACCATTTTATGGTACTTACATTAAAATAATATATTTTAAAAGAAAAAACATACCAAACGACAGAAATGTTCCGTCATCGAAATCGAGCCACCACACCACTTGGCAGCATTTCGCCTAGTCGCCTTGGCCTTCTCAGACCTTTCCTTGTAGCTCGGATCGTCGAATCTAGCCCTCATCGCAGTCCACTGCTCAGGCGTGATCCTACCTTGGATCGATTTTCCAGCACGATCATGAGCCTTCTGGTCATCCAGAGCATCTCGGATAAGCTTGGCGACAACGGTAGGAAAGAGCCGCTCGATCAACTCGGCCCGGTACGGAGGATAAAAATACGTTTGCTACAATAAATAATTTAGTAAGTTAGCATCACGGATAAGTTATATAATATGCATAAATTAGAGGATTTATTTAATATACTTTTACTTGGAAGTGCGCAAACCAGAATGCCTTCCTCTCCTCTGGAGCCTCAGAGTAGTTGATCCAAGAGCCACCGTAGTTGTTCCTCAGAAATTGGCCAAGGCATCTCTGAACCGACGATGGACGATATCTATACAGAGATAATAATTTAGAATACTAAAAAAGTTAATATACGATGAATAAAGAAATACACGATATATATTATATTAAACCATCTAATTGACTTACTTTGTACCGTCGGCCCAAATCTCTGTCCTCGTCTCCTCCGGAAGTGCGCATGGAGGATCTTGCTGATGCTAGGACAACATGGGCACGACCTCCTTGACATGCTCATCTGTCCCTGTCACTATCCAATTCTAGAAAATAGGGTTATTTTTTTTATTTGATAGATTATGAATTGTATTTAATTAATTATATTTATATTTAAATAGTGATTGTATTATTTTAATTGATTATTTTAGGGTTTTGGCTAGCCTGGACCCATGTCAGACCCTAGTGGACCCATGTTCGACCCAGCCCACACCCTTGTGAGGATTATTTTGGGGCTTAGAAATATTTATTATATTTTTAGTGGGTTAGTGGGAGAGATTTGGAGTTAGTTTGAGTGCTTTTGGAACCCGGAACCCAAACCAAGTGTGTGGAGGGCATTTTGGACATTTGGAGATTAATGAAACCCTTATTTAGTGTGGCCGGCCCCCAACAGAAGCCCCTACTCGTGCATTTCCAGCAGCTCCCCCATTCTACTTCTTCTTCTTCTTCACTTCTTCTTCTTCTCCACTTCTTCTTTCTTCTTCTTTCTTCTTCCAAAGTAAGTTTCCTTCATTTTTCTTCCTTCTTTCTTCCATTCCTTCTTTTTTATATGAACCCTAACCTTGCATTTTCCCTAACTTAAGTGTGTGGAGCCTAGATTTAGTGTGGAGGCTAGATTTGGAGGCTTGGAGCTTGAGGGAGGTAATTTCAAGTAGATCGGAGACTTTGGCCTAGGGATTCCAACTCCCAAGAGGTAAACCCTAACTTTTTTCTTGCTAATTACTTTTATGTAGTGTAATTAGTGGTTTAGAACCTTCCTAGACCCTAAGCCTACCCGTGGAAGGAAGTTGGAACTAGTTTGGTTGAGTTTGGAGACTTTAACACTAGATTTTGTGTCGATTTCGAGTGGAATCCAAAATTAACCCAATTTTAGGTGATGTCCTAGGTTAGACGGACCTAGGTAGACGTTGTCGGGTGTCTTGAGGGTGAGTGCGTGTCTCTGTTCGGACACGGGAAGTCATGTCGCGGAGAAACGGGCATTTCGGGTATTTTTGGGGTTTTCGTCGTCGCCGATTCTAAGTGCGTGCACGTTTTCGCCACGGACCTAGAATTGACGTGTTAGCATTTTTTTTCTAGGATTTAGGCATTATTTAGAACCCGTGGGAAAATTTTGGACCGATTTCGAGTTCGTTTGGTGTGCGTTTCAGGAGATTTTTTTGAACTGCACACCGCGTGTTCGTCGAAATGACCGAACGGCCATTTCGACTTAGTTTTTTAGTTTTGGGCTTGTGCGCGCATTGGGTTAGCATCGGGGAGTGTGTGCTAGAATTCTTGGGTTATATTTTATATATTTATGGGTGTTTGTGCGTGTCGGAGCCGTTGGACGAGCGTATATATATATATATATATATATATATATATATATATATATATATATATATATATATATGTATGTGTGTCTATATATGTATATATTTACATATATATATGTGTGTATTTATATATATGTGCTTGTGTATGTATATGTCTATGTGTATATATATATATATATGTATATGTATATGTATAAGTGTGCGTGTGTATGTATATGTATATATATATATATATATATATATATATATATATATATATATATATATATATATATATATATATATATATATATATATGTGTGTGTGTGTGTGTGTGTGTGTTTGTGTATGTGTATATATATATTTGAATGTGTATGTGTATATATATATATATATATATATATCTGTGTGTGTGTGTGTGTGTATATATATAAATAGGAGTGTCTATATATCTATATAGATATGTGTCTATATATATATGTTTGTGTGTGTGTGTGTTTAAGTGTAAGTGTATGTGTTTAAGTGTGTGTGTGTGTGTGTTAGTATATAGATGTTAGTATGTGTGTTAGATTATATATATAAGTGTGTATATATATATATATATATCTAGTTGTATATATATATATAGATATATATATATATGTATATACGTGTGTGTGTGTGTATGTCTGTGTGTGATTGCAAAGAGGGGGGAGGCAGACAGCGAGCAGTCGCAGCGAGGCAGTGCAGCCGCAGCGCACAGCGCGCTACTGTGCAGCGTGCACAGCAGCTACAGCAGCAGCAGTTCTTCAGCAGCAGCTGTCACGACCCGATTTCGTAGAATCGTTGGGGCGTCCCCCGAATCGTGATGCCGTGCGGGCCTGGGGTTGCGCCCGCACAAGGCTAAAGTATTTTGTATAACGAGCACATATTCAGAGTACGCAGATAAATTGAAACACAGATTTGAAACATGAAAAAGTTCTCTTTATTGATAATGAACAACTATTACAAACTCTTGAACGAGTTAGCTAATATGCTGTACGGGCTTACAAAAGAGTTAACTCAAAATGAGATAGCAGTCCTGTACATTACATCCCTTTACTAAACTTAAAAGATATAGACCTCCAGGCTGGAGGACGGCTTTGCCACGAAGCTGTATTTGTGTATGAAGAGTTGCAGGCTCGTGCTTCAAAAATGTTTCAAGGGGGCGCGGTGAAGATGCGCCAACAGCTGGACTGGATCGGGAAGACGACTTCGGCTCCTCGCTCGGTTTGCCTTGGTGCGGAGAACCTGTTTCAACGAGGGTCAGTATGTCGAAACATACTGGTGAAGGCGAGTTAACCGAGCTATACCAATCAATACGTTATTTCAATGAAGCATGCATCTTTTGTGGGTTTCTATCCTGCCTTAGTTCATTTACAAGTAAGCAGCATATAAAATTTACTGAAATGAACGTGCCACCGTTCGGTGGATTTTACCTGTCCGTCTGAACTACCTGCACAATACTTACCATGCCTTCCCTGCCACGAAGACACAAGTTAGTTTACAACAGGTTTAAATATACACGTTGGGATCACTGTCTAGAAGCCATAATGGACCGTTTAGTCTTTGAACGAGGATGGTGTGCAACGAAGCACGTAAGGCGCTATACGCCATCCCGTTCGTACGTGAGACTATCGTGAAGTTCCGCCCGGACCGGATCGGTGCCAGTGCCCCAGCAACCGTTCGCAGAACTTGTTGACCTTGTGCACAAGTTGTCCGTGATCAATCGTTCGTGGTACGTTAACGTTGATGCAGTTGAGGCACATGAATACGAGATAAGCAACATTGCATGATTCATTTTGTATAGTCTTCCTGACAGTTTATTTTATAACAAGCGTATTCCATACTTAGCATAATTTATGGAAGAAGATGCATTCTAGCAAACTTGAAGCATGTAAAGAACATTCATATGAACAAGCATACAGTTTAGTAACCGTTCCCAAGTTGAATGACAAGCAATATAATCCAAGTCTGTTTCCTTTTTATCTTGGTTTCTTTTATTATTAGTTGGTATCGTTTGATCGGGGCAACAAGAATGCAAGAGTTATTAGTTGTGAAGACTGGAAGCAGGGCTAGCTAATCGGGTTGGTAGCCACTCACTTAGATGTTTGGAAGGGAGAAGGAAAGAGGTGCTTCACGACTCCGCTCATAAGCCGCCTACTGCTCGTTCACCTGCACACGAATAGCTCGATCAATACCTCTTCCACTTTTCCAATCTCAAAATTGAAGTGCAGTTCAATAAACGAAAATAATAAAAACTATCAAAACTGTTCAAGGAAAACAAGCAAATCCCAAAACTAACTCAAAGTACGAAAGCAACAAGCGACATCAAAAACCGAGGTAATAAAAGATAGTAGCGGAGAGGTCCCTCCTGACTCTGCCGCTAAGTCGATCCCAGGGGCACGGTCCACTGAATATGGAAATCGATTCCGAAGAAACAAATCCATAACGATGATGAGTTCTTGTTTCAATCTATCCCGATCGAACGATACCGTCTTGTGTTTCTTAGCCGCGCTCTCCGCATCGGGAGAACGGGGCGCTACATCCTACCCAACCAATTGGAAGTTTTGTCCCGAAACTTAGGAATAATGCTTACCCTTAAGGATGATGAAGTGAATAGTTGGGGCAGTCACGAATTCGGTGGGTTGAGTCACTGCAAATAAGACATTGCCCGAGTTTCTTGCAGCACTTATCGGCCGTGTGCCCTTGTTTCTTACAGAAATTGTACGAAGGCCCTGGGTTTCCTCTTTGGGGACCGCCGTGGTTAGGGCGCTTTGCAGCGGTGTTTTCTCTATCGTTGTCTTGGCGTTTGTGATTGTAGGTATGCACAGCGCCGGTGGAAACGTGAGGATACTGCGGTTCTAGGGATAGGGCGTGATTCATAACTTCACGCATGGTTCCATACAGATTATTGGCCACGTGCGCATGGATGGCAGGGCGCAAACCGCCTTCAAACCTTCTTGCTCGACTCGCTGCATCAGGTAAATATGCCCTAGCGAATTTGGAGAGTCGGTTGAATTCGGTAAAGTATTGCTTAACTGTCATACTGCCCTGCCTCAGCTGCACGAACTCGTTTTCCATCTGGCGTTGCACTGGAGGGGGAATAAACTCCTCTTCAAACGCGGTACGAAAGGTCATCCACGAGATCGCCTCCTCTCCGTGATCAAATTGGAGAGATCGTCGATGCACGTTCCACCAATCGTGTGCGTTGAGGCGGAGCTGAAGTTGCGCGCAGGCGATGCGCTTATCTTCGGGGACCTCTAACAGAGCGAAGTGATCTTCAAGTTCGGCCAGCCAATCAAGAGCTACCACTGGGTCCTCAGTCCCGTTGAATGGGGTGTTGCAGACTTTCTTGAAGTGGCCAAAGTCGAAGGCAGTCACGTCCCTCGGTCTTGGAATTTGCAGCGGTTCTTCTTCAAGCACGGGCTGTTCCACCGGAGTCGTTGTTGTTGCGGCGGAATGGTTGGCAGCCAAAGTCTGAACGATTTGTTACAGGGTATCTATCTGCTTCTGTTGGACTGAGAATCGGGTCTCTAGATTGCTTTCGAACTTGGCTTGGCGAGCATCATCTCTTTGTCGTTGCGATTCTAACATTTGTATCACCCGCTCTAGCGGGTCGACTTGAGATATACCTCGCTGGATCCGAGAGTTTCTCGAAGTACCCGAACTACTTTCTTGTGTTTCGTTCAGTAGTTGCGCTACAAATTACGCTGGTGCTATTCCTTCAAAAGAAGGTGAATTATATTAGAATCATAATATATTATGGACTTATTGCATGAATGTATCTCATTTTGGCCTAGCGAGTTCAAGAGTTCGCACAGGAATTTGATCGTTAAAGGAACTTTTCCAGCACGAAGTCTAAGGAACTTGAATCTGTGCTCTGATACCATTATGTCACGACCCGATTCCATAGAATCGTTGGGGCGTCCCCCGAATCGTGATGCCGTGTGGGCCTGGGGTTACGCCCGCACAAGGCTAAAGTATTTTGCATAACGAGCACATATTCAGAGTACGCAGATAAATTGAAACACAAATTTGAAACATGGAAAAGTTCTCTTTATTGATAATGAACAACTATTACAAACTCTTGAACGAGTTAGCTAATGTGCCGCACGGGCTTACAAAAGAGTTGACTCAAAATGAGATAACAGTCCTGTACATTACATCCCTTTACTAAACTTTAAAGATATAGACCTCCAGGCTGGAGGATGGCTTCGCTACGAAGCTGCATTTGTGTATGAAGAGTTGCAGGCTCGTGCTTCAAAAATGTTTCAAGGGGGCGCGGTGAAGATGCGCCAACAGCTGGACTGGATCGGAAAGACGACTTTGGCTCCTCGCTCGGTTCGCCTTGGTGCGGAGAACCTGTTTCAACGAGGGTCAGTATATCGAAACATACTGGTGAAGGCGAGCTAACCGAGATATACCAATCAACACGTTGTTTCAATGAAGCATGCATGTTTTGTGGGTTTTTACCTTGCCTTAGTTCATTTACGAATAAGCAGCATATAAAATTTACTGAAATGAACGTGTCATCGTTCGATAGATTTTACCTGTCCGTCTGAACTACCTGCACAATACTTACCATGCCTTTCCTGCCACGAAGACACAAGTTAGTTTACAACAGGTTTAAATATACACGTTGGGATCACTGGCTAGAAGCCATAATAGACCGTTTAGTCTTTGAACGAGGATGGTGTGCAACGAAGCACGTGAGGTGCTACACGCCATCCCGTTCGCACGTGAGACTATCGTGAAGTTTCGCCCGGACCGGATCGGTGCCAGTGCCCCAGCAACCGTCCGCGAAACTTGTTGACCTTGTGCACAAGTTGTCCGTGATCAATCGTTCGTGGCACATTAATGTTGATGCAGTTGAGGCACATGAACACGAGATAAGCAACATTGCATTATTCGTTTTTCATAGTCTTCCTGACAGTTTATTTCATAACAAGCGTATTCCATACTTAGCATAATTTATGGAAGAAGATGCATTCTAGCAAACTTGAAGCATGTAAAGAACATTCATATGAACAAGCATGCAGTTTAGTAACCGTTCCCAAGTTGAATGACAAGCAATATAATCCAAGTCTGTTTCCTTTTTATCTTGGTTTCTTTTATTATTAGTTGGTATCGTTTGATCGGGGCAACAAGAATGCAAGAGTTATTAGTTGTGAAGACTAGAAGCAGGGCTAGCTAATCGGGTTGGTAGCCACTCACTTAGATATTTGGAAGGGAGAAGGAAAGAGGTGCTTCACGACTTCGCTCGCAAGCCGCCTACTGCTCGTTCACCTGCACACGAACAGCTCGATCAATACCTCTTCCACTTTTCCAATCTCAAAATTGAAGTGCAGTTCAATGAACAAAAGTAATAAAAACCATCAAAACTGTTCAAGGAAAACAAGCAAATTCTAAAACTAACTCAAAGCACGAAAGCAACAAGCGACATCAAAAATTGAGGCAATAAAAGATAGCAGCGGAGAGGTCCCTCCTGACTCTGCCGCTAAGTCGATCCCAGGGGCACGGTCCACTGAATATGGGAATCGATTTCGAAGAAACAAATCCATAACGAGGACGAGTTCTTGTTTTAATCTATCCCGATCGAACGATACCGTCTTGTATTTCTTAGCCGCGCTCTCCGCATCGGGAGAACGGGACGCTACAGCAGCAGCAGCATGTAAGGCACAGCAGCAGCAGCAGCAGTATGAGCTAGCAGCAGCATCTAATGCAAGGGCAGCAGTAGCAGTACAAGCAAGCATGTAGCGAGGTTGATTTGTGGATAGGTTAGTAGATATTAGGTGGATAGATAGATAGTTAGATTGCTAGATAAATAGATAGCTAGATAGATGAATTTATAGATAGTTTATTAGATAGATGGATAAGTAGTTATATAAATAGATAGTTACGTAGATAGATAGATAGATAGATAGATAGATAGATAGATAGATAGATAGATAGATAGATAGATAGATAGATAGATAGATAGATAGATGGATAGATAGATATATCTATGGATAGATAGGTAGTTATCTATCTAAGTGTATAGATATCTATATACATATAGCTATATATATATCTATAGATATCTAGATAGTTATATACATATATTATGAGTTGGGTATATATATATGGGTATATGTATATGTGTGTGGATATCTATATATATATGAACATAGATACTTAGATATGTATGTATATGATAGATAGATATATTTTAGCCTAGATTATAGCAAGATATATATATCTACATACTTAGATAGCTGCTAGATAATTAGTTAGTGGGGTATTAAAGAGATATCTCAATACCTTGTGAATACCGAGGTATCTCAATACCTTGAGATATCCAAGGTATTGAGTTTCGAGCGGGGTATTTGACCATTAGCCTAGAAATAGTATTGGAGTAATTTTTATATGCTTATGTGTATATATTTACGCATGCTGGCATAGGTTTTAGCGGGTTTAGACGGGGTGCGTGGCCTAGATCGAGGTATCGGATACCGAGGGTATCCCGGTATCTCGAGGAGGCGAGTTTGAGAGTTTTCTAGCTTAATGAGCTCGGTTTGACCTAGAATTTCAGGGGCACCCTAGTTTGACCTAGCTTTGACCATAATTGTCCTTGTTGACCGTAAAAGTTAATATTTGACCTAGTTTTGACCTAAAATTGACTTTTTGGACCCCGGATTGACTTTTTGACCCGATTTTCACCGGTTTGATCCGTTTGACCTAGAATATCCCTAGAAGCCTATTTTTAATTATTTTATATCAGTTTAAATCCTTAGAACCCTGTTTAATTCTACTTTTCGTAATAGGTTCTTGCAACACCGGTCCGGATCTCGATCCTTATCAGTTGCTCAGGACGTCAGACGAATACCTACCTCTGATAGTTTCTATTTTATGATAGCGTTTATATTACCTGTTCTAGAACTGTGATACTTGATTCTGACACATTTGTTACACGAGCTAGTACTAGTGGATCCTGTCATGAGATGCTATCCCCCTTACCGTGTTCAGCGGGTACTCTATCACGTGTATTTCATCATGTGCTTCGGGTATTAATTCTCATGTGCTATCATGTGCTTCTTGTGCTCTCGCCTTCATGTGCGCGAGCTATTATCATGTATGTAGCGTGCCGTGGTTGGATCCAAGAGTATTAGTGGGGGAGGAGAGTAGGAGTTGGTTATGTGATCAAAGCCAAACAGTATTCATGTGTATGTCAGTTATGTAACTCACGCATAACGGAGTTATCTTAGTATTTTTCATGTATAACCTAAGCCGATCACATAACGAACTTGTGCTCAAGGCACTTAGCTAGTATTCATGTTTCTCACATGCAGTTACTTCTCTACTTGTATTGTTCTCCAGTTTACTTTGCAGCTACTTATTGTGCTCCAGCATATATTTATTTTCTGTACATCTTATATACTTTTCTATTGCTTGTCATATACACCATACCATGTATTTGGAGTTGCTTTCAGAGTTATGTACTTTGCTCCAGTCCTGACTGGACATATTTTTTCAGAGGATCCTGAGGATTTTTGCCCGACGTTCTACGGGCCGGGTGTTGACGAGGGTTGTGACCCCGAGATCGAGGAGGAGTGCACCGAGAAGACGCCTATAGCGCCCTAGTTAGCTAGGTGGGTTTCCTGGGTTGATCCCAGTGGTTTATTTTGGATGATTGTACTTATTCTTTTGATGCTGTGAGATATTATAGTTATTATGGCCTTGGACTGTATATTTTGGATTTGTCTTGCTCTCTTGGTTCTGTTTCTTTGTTGATATCATATCATGCTTTTATTTCTTCCCCTAGTTTTTGTGATTGAGAGTTCATACATATATTCAGTGGTTGCCCTCCTTTTGGAGAGGATTATTCATATATATATTGCGTGGTTGCCCTCCTTTTGGAGAGGTCATGGCAGATTTTTTGGTGAGTTATATATAGAATTGTTTGACCTAGAACGGACCTTTACAGCATTCTACCGCCGATTTTGCGGCGTAAGCTGGACGTACCCACGACTCATGTCCGATTTTTGGGTGCGGGTCGTGACACGTTTTTGATGGTGGCCCATGCAGGTCCAGTTTTTAGGTTTACTTGTAATAGGATATAGGTTATAGGCTGAGAGAGAGTGTGCTCAATCACAACTAGGGCCCTTCCTGCTTTCCTTTGCTATCTTAATTTTCCTGAAATTGTTTTTTTTGCAATATTACTGTCCTTCCTTGATGATATCATTTTTTGTACTGTATTGACTTCTTTTGATCTGTGTTTAGGATGCCTCCGAAGACCAGATCTCAGCGTACTGTCCCAGCAGCTGCCACTGAGAGGTCTGCCACCTCTCGTCCTGCTCGACTTCGAGTAGCCGCTATCGCTCCACTCGCCACTCCTGCGGTTGAGGGAGCGTCTATTTCTCTCGGAGATCCCCTTACTCCTATTGATCCGAGAGTTACCCCAGTTATTCCGGTGGCACCTCCACCACCGCCTGCACTGGTCGATGCCACGCAGTTGTTCGCGTTCTTCCGAGAGATGATGGACGCGCAGCACCGCCAGGTGGATGTTATGAGGATGGGTATTGAGAATGCTTATCAGGTGGCTATGACAGCGGTCGACATAGTGGCTCAGATCCAGCCACAGCCAGAGCAGGCTCAGTATCCGAGGCCGGGTACTATTATCGATTTTCAGAGGATGCGGCCCAAGGAGTTTTAGGGTACAGAGGGGATCATGTACGCCGACGACTGGATCGAGCATATAGAGGGCATCTTCAGGCTGGTGATAATTCCAGCCAGCATGCAGATCGAGGCAGCGGGCAGCCAGATGTTCGACCTTGCCCTTACTTGGTACCGCACGGATACGTGGATAGCAGTTCCGGGACTGACTTGAAAGGCTTTCAAGAAGCTTTTCAAGGAGAAGTTCTTCCCGGATGTGGCTCTCAGTGCCTTAGAGAGCCAGTTTGAGGCGCTCGTCCAGGAGAGTATGCTAGTGGACGAGTACACAGCGGAGTTCTGCCGTTTGGGCAGATTTGTGGAGGGTTTGTCTGAGGCAGCGAAGGCGCAGAAGTTTCGCAAGGGTTTAGTCATGGCGGTCAAGTCCTTGACTAGGAGTGACCACGAGGCGACCTTCGAGCAGATTGTCAGCGATGCACAGAGAGCTGAGGATGACTTGGAGCTGAAGACCAAGAGGAGCAGAGATGCTTCAGGAGCAGGCAGCAGTACAGGCCTAGCCAAGAGGCCATTCCAGCAGACCCAGCAGCACCAGGGTCTGGGTCGTGTGCCCTTTCGGCAGGCGCCCCAGCAGCAGAGACAGGGACAGCAGCAGGGCCAGAGGCAGCCCATCATTTGCCCTTTCTGTAGGAAGCCAGGGCACGGATGGGACATCTGCAGGAAGAGGCTGGGCAGATGTTTATTGTATGGCGCAGCAGATCACCAGCTGAAGGATTGTCCTTCAGCGCTTGCCCGTACAGCTCAGGGCGGAGGAGCCGCTCAGAGGGCACCAGCCAGAGCACCTGCAGCACAGCAGAGAGGACAACCTTTATCGACTCAGCAGCAGAGGTTTGCCCAGCACCAGCAGCAGCACCAAGAAGGACAGCAGGGGCAAGCTTTTGCCCTGACCGTAGACGATCCCGAGCCCGTTGGTGATGTTATCTCAGGTTCTGTTCTTCTTGATTCCATTCCAGCTCTTGCTTTATTTGATTTCGGTACTTTCTATAGCTTTATGTCTGTATCTTTTGCTGTTATACACCATTTTGTTGCTGAACCTTTAGCTAGACTCTGCAAGATCACGACCGGGGGTAGCATCATCCTAGTCAGTGATGTCTGCAGAGACCGAAGAGTTACTTTGGGAGGCCGGGAGTTGAGTGTGTGCCTACTCGTAATGCCACTTCCGAGCTACAATATTGTACTCGGGATGGATTGGTTGAGTATGCATTATGCTAGTATAGATTGTCATGGAGGCAGAGTGTTGTTTAGTCCGCCGGGTGAGCCAGAGTTTCAGTTTGCCAGAGGAGCAACGGAGCAGAGAGAGGAAGTCTTCTGTGGAGCCCTGGTGGTAGAGCCGAGGTTGCTACATCCACTGATAGAGGAGTACATAGATGTCTTTCCGGAGGAGTTGCCAGGGTTACCTCCGGACAGAGATGTGGAGTTCTCTATAGACTTGGTGCCAGACGCGGAGCCGATATTCCAGCACGTCTATAGAGTCAGCAACAGTGAGCTGATAGAGTTAAAAAAGCAGGTGGATGAGCTTCAGGACAAAGGATTTATCAGATCTAGTTCTTCTGTGTGGGGTGCTTCGGTACTTTTTATGCCAAAGGAGGATGGGTCGATACGGATGTGTATCGACTACAGGGCTCTGAACAACCTCACCATCAAGAACAAGTATCCACTGTCGCGTATTGATGATCTTTTTGACCAGTTGAGCGGAGCGAGGGTATTTTTTAGGATTAATCTGAGGACATGCTACCACCAGGTGAAGGTCAGGAAGGAGGATATTCCGAAGACAGCTTTTCGGACCAGATATGGACAGTATGAGTTCATGGTAATGTCGTATGGGTTGACTAATGCCCCGGCAGTGTTCATGAATCTGATGAACAAGGTGTTCCATCAGCATCTCGACAGGTTTATGGTGGTGTTTATAGATGATATTTTGGTGTATTCGAAGACCCCAGAGGAGCACGAGGAGCATCTGAGGATAGTGCTGGAGACTCTCAGGAAAGAGAAGCTTTATGGAAAGCTTTCGAAGTACGAGTTCTTCCTTGACAAGGTTGAATTCCTTGATCATGTGGTGACTGGAGAGGGTATCTCGGTGGAACCGAGAAAGATCATGGCAGTTGAGGCATGGAGTGCTCCGAGTTCAGTAGCCGAGGTCAGGAGTTTCCTGGGACTGGCAGGTTACTACAGGAGATTTGTTCAGGACTTTTCCCGGATTGCAGAGCCGTTGTCCAGGCTGACTCGGAAGGACGTAGAGTTTGTTTGGTCAGAGGAGTACCAGATCGCCTTTGATGAGTTGAAGAGGAGGTTAACGATAGCTCCAGTGTTGACGTTGCCATCAGGTTCTGGAGGATTCACTATCTATAGTGTTGCATCGGGAAAGGGACTGGATTGTGTGTTACAGCAGAATGAGAGGGTGATTGCCTATGCAATTACGTCCTCATGAGAAGAACTACCCTATCCACGATTTGGAGTTGGCAGCGGTCATCTTTGCTCTGAAGTTGTGGAAATACTATTTATACGGAGAGCGTATGGAGATCTTCACAGACCACAAGAGCTTAAAGTATGTGTTTACCAAAAAGAGCTGAACATGAGGTAGAGGAGATGGTTGGAGTTGATGAAAGCCTTCGACATATTATTGTAATACCATCCAGGAAAGGTGAACGTAGTTATGGATGCGCTGAGCAGGTATCTAGTAGCTATATGCCTGACTACAGATCGTTATCTTCTGGCAGATCTAGAGAGCTTGGGTATTGAGGTGATAGTGCATGGATTTGAGATACAGATGTAGGGACTGCAGATTCAGTCAGAGTTGGTAGACCGGATCAGGGCTATACAGTTTGAGGATGAGTCCCTGAGGAGCATCAGGGCGCAGGTTCAGATGGGATTATCAGATGACTTCACCATTGCTGATGATGGTTCTTTGCGGCACGGTACCAGGTTGTGTATGCCCAGTGGGTCGTTGTGCGAGGAGGTTCTTCAGGAGGCGCATCGATCCCAGTATTCTATGCATCCAGGTGCCAACAAATGTATAGAGATCTGAGAGAGCATGTATGGTGGTACGGGATGAAGCGGGAGGTAGCACGCTTCATATCCCGATGCTTAGTGTGCCAGCAGGTGAAGGCGGAGAGGCAGAGGCCAGGAGGTTTGCTTCAGCCGTTACCCATTCCGGAGTAGAAATGGGAGCATGTGACCATGGATTTTGTTTCTGGACTTCCCCGTTCTCCAGGCGAGAAGGATACAATTTGGGTCATCGTGGATAGGTTGACCAAATCGGCCCATTTCTTACCATTCAAAGTGGGTATGTCAACAAATAGACTAGCAGAGATGTATGTGCGCCAGATAGTCAGACTGCATAGAGTTCCTGTGAGCATAGTATCAGATCGGGACAGTCGCTTTACTTCACATTTTTGGAGGAGTCTGCAGGCTAGCTTGGGCACCCAGCTCAAGTTTAGTAGTGTATATCACCCACAGACAGATGGTCAGTCAGAAGGACCATCCAGACACTTGAGGACATGCTTCGCACTTGTGTTTTGAATTTCAGAGGCTCTTGGGAGGATCACTTGCACTTAGTAGAGTTTGCTTACAACAACAGCTACCAAGCCAGTATCGAGATGTCACCTTTCGAGGCGTTGTATGGACGAAGGTGTCGTACTCCGTTATCATGGGATGATGTAGGCGAGGGAGCTTTGCTTGGCCCGGAGATGGTGGTTAATGCAGCAGAGAAGGTCAAACTCATTAGAGATAGACTTCGGATGGCGCAGGACAGGCAGCAGCATTGGGTCGATAGCCACCGGAGACCTTTGCAGTTCGAGGTATAGCTTAGAATCTAGATTTTGTTCTTGTGTTGCTTGTGATTGCTTATTTTAGACTAAGTGCAGAGATCTTATTTGTGCTAGGTTGGAGATCTGGTGTTCCTGAGGATTTCTCCGACGCGGGGCACTATTCGCTTTGGTGGAGGCGGGAAGCTTAGCCCACGTTTCGTCGGACCCTTCCGTATCCTTGAGAGGGTTGGCGCCGTGGCGTATAGGCTTGAGTTGTCGCCTATGCTGGAAGGAGTTCATGATGTGTTTCACGTGCCGCAGTTGAGATGGTACGTGGCGGATTCCAGTCACGTATTGGATCACTCAGAGATCGTGGTGGGCCCTACTCTTAGCTATCTAGAGCAGCCGGTGGAGATTCTGGATCGGCGGGAGAAGGTGTTGAGGAACCAGACTATTCTCTTGGTTCGCGTCGCGTGGAGGCATCACTCTCCAGGTGAGTCGACCCGGGAGAGGGAGGACGAAATGCGCGAGCGATACCCCTATCTTTTCTAGCCCTGAGGTATGGTTCTTTTCTTTGCATTCCTGTCCTAGTTTCGTCTTTTAATTTCGAGGACGGAATTATTTTAAGGAGAGTAGGCTTGTCACTACCCAATTCTAGAAAATAGGGTTATTTTTTTTTATTTGATAGATTATGAATTGTATTTAATTAATTATATTTATATTTAAATAGTGATTGTATTATTTTAATTAATTATTTTAGAATTTTGGCTAGCCTGGACCCATGTCAGACCCTAGTGGACCCATGTTCGACCCAGCCCACACCCTTGTAAGGATTATTTTAGGGCTTAAAAATATTTATTATATTTTTAGTGGGTTAGTGGGTTAGTGGGAGAGATTTGGAGTTAGTTTGAGTGCTTTTGGAACCCGAAATCCAAACCAAGTGTGTGGAGGACATTTTGGACATTTGGAGATTAGTAAAACCCTTATTTAGTGTGGCCGGCCCCCAACAGCAGCCCCCTACCCGTGCATTTCCAGCAGCTCCCTCATTCTACTTCATCTTCTTCTTCTTCTCCACTTCTTCTTTCTTCTTCTTTCTTCTTCCAAAGTAAGTTTTTTTCATTTTTCTTCCTTCTTTCTTCCATTCCTTCTTCTTTATGTGAACCCTAACCTTGTATTTTTCCCAACATAGGTGTGTGGAGCCTAGATTTAGTGTGGAGGCTAGATTTGGAGGCTTGGAGCTTAATGGAGGTAATTTCAAGTAGATCGGAGACTTTGGCCTTGGGATTCCAAATCCCAAGAGGTAAACCCTAACTTTCTCCTTGTTAATTACTTTTATATAGTGTAATTAGTGGTTTAGAACCTTCCTAGACCCTAAGCCTACCCGTGGGAGGAAGTTGGAACTAGTTTGGAGACTTTGAAACTAGGTTTTGTGTCAATTTCGGGTGAAATCCAAAATTGGCCCAATTTTGGATGATGCCCTAGGTTAGACGGACCTAAGTAGACGTTGTCGGGTGTCTTGAGGTTGAGTACGTGTCTCCTTTCGGACACGGGAAGTCGTATCGCGAAGAAACGGGCGTTTCGGGTATTTTTGGGGTTTTCGTCGTCGTCGATTCTAAGTGCATGCGCGTTTCTGCCACGGACTTAGAATCGACATGTTAGCATTTTTTTCTAGGATCTAGGCATCGTTTAGAACCCGTGGGTAAATTTTGGGCTGATTTCGAGTTCGTTTGGTGTGCGTTTCAGGAGGTTTTCCGAACCGCACACTGCGTGTTCGTCGAAATGACCTAACGTCCATTTCGACTTGGTTTCCTAGTTTCGAACTTGTGCGCACATTGGGTTAGCATCGGGAAGTGTGTGCTAGAATTCTCGGATTATATTTTATATATTTATGGGTGTTTGTGCGTGTCGGGACCGTTGGACGAGCATTGGAGAGTGTTGTGTGCGTGGTTGTGCGTTGTGGTTGAGTTGTGTTTAAGTGTCTATATATATATATATATATATATATATATATATATATATATATATATATATATATATATATATATATATATATATATATGTATGTGTGTCTATATATGTATATATTTATATATATATGTATATGTATAAGTGTGCGTGTGTGTGTATATGTATATATATATATATATATATATATATATATATATATATATATATATATATATATATATATATATATATATATATCTGTGTGTGTGTGTGTGTGTGTATATATATAAATAGGAGTGTCTATATATGTATATAGATATGTGTCTATATATATATTTGTTTGTGTATGTGTGTGTTTAAGTGTAATTGTATGTGTTTAAGTGTGTGTGTGTGTGTGTGTGTGTGTTTGTATATAGATGTTAGTGTGTGTGTTAGATTATATATATAAGTGTGTATATATATATATATATCTAGTTGTATATATATATATATATATATATATATATATATATAGATAGATATATATATGTATATACGTGTGTGTGTGTGTCTGTGTGTGATTGCGAAGATGGGGGGAGGCAGACAGCGAGCAACCGCAGTGAGGCAGTGCAGCCGCAGCGCACAGCGTGCTGCTGTACAGCGTGCACAGCAGCAGCAGCAGTATGAGCGAGCAGCAGCAGCTAATGCAAGGGCAGCAGCAGCAGTACAAGCAAGCATGTAGCGTAAAAGTTAATGTTTGACCTAGTTTTGACTTAAAGTTGACTTTTTGGACCCCGGATTAACTTTTTGACCCGATTTTCACCGATTTGACCCATTTGACCTAGAATATCCCTAGAAGCCTATTTTTAATTATTTTATATCAGTTTAAATCCTTAAAACCCTATTTAATTCTGCTTTTTGCAATAGGTTCTTGCGACACCGGTCCGGATCTCGATCCTCATCAGTTGCTCAGGACGTCAGGCGAGTACCTACCTCTGATAGTTTCCATTTTATGATAGCGTTTATATTATCTGTTCTAGAACTGTGATACTTGATCCTGACATATTTGTTACACGAACTGGTACTAGTGGATCTCGTCATGAGATGCTATCCCCCTTACCGTGTTCAATGGGTACTCTATCATGTGTATTTTATCATGTACTTTGGGTATTGATTCTCATGTGCTATCATGTGCTTCTTGTGCTCTCGTCTTCATGTGCGCGAGCTATTATCATGTATGTAGCGTGCCGTGGTTGGATCCAAGAGTATTAGTGGGGGAGGGGAGTAGGAGTTAGTTATGTGATCAAAGCCAAACAGTATTCATGTGTATGTCGGTTATGCAACTCACGCATAACGGAGTTATCTTAGTGTTTTTATGTGCAACCTAAGCCGATCACATAACGAACTTGTGCTCAAGGCACTTAGCTAGTATTCATGTTTCTCACATGCAGTTACTTTTTTACTTGTATTGTTCTCCAGTTTACTTTGTAGCTACTTATTGTGCTCCAGCATATATTTATTTCCTGTGCATCTTGTATACTTTTCTATTGCTCGTCATATACACCTTACCATGTATTTGGAGTTGCTTTCAGAGTTATGTACTTCGCTCCAGTCCTGACTGGACATATTTCTTCCAGAGGATCCTGAGGATTTTTGTCCGACGTTCTACGGGCCGGGTGTTGACGAGGGTTGTGACCCCGAGATCGAGGAGGAGTGCGCCGAGGAGACGCCTATAGCGCCCTAGTTAGCTAGGTGGGTTTCCTGGGTTGATCCCAGTGGTTTATTTTGGATGATTGTACTTATTCTTTTGATGCTGTGAGATATTGTAGTTATTATGGCCTTGGACTGTATATTTTGGATTTGTCTTGCTCTTTTGGTTCTGTTTCTTTGTTGATATCATATCGTGCTTTTATTTCTTCCCTTAGTTTTTGTGATTGAGAGTTCATATATATATATTGCGTGGTTGCCCTCCTTTTGGAGAGGATTATTCATATATATATTGTGTGGTTGCCCTCCTTTTGGAGAGGTCATGACAGATTTTTTAGTGAGTTATATATAGAATTGTTTGACCTAGAACGGACCTTTACAGCGTTCTACCACCGATTCTGCGGTGTAGGCTGGACGTACCCACGACTCATGCACGATTTTCGGGTGCGGGTCGTGACAGTCCCCATGGTTCCGTCAGTAGAAGAAACGCTGGACGAGGGTGTACTATCATGCCTGGAACTACTCGTCCCAACAGTCGGAGATGTGAGTGATCGATATACAGGAGTACTGGGCGACGATGATCCAGAACTAATAGTAGGCAGTACCGGAGGAGCACTCTGTCTACCTCGGGACCTGCCAAATCCTTCGCGTCGTCCTGTCATATCTGATAACAATATATGATAAATGTAGAGAAAACAAATATATAGTACATTCTAGAGTCAAAATGTGATGCATATCTCAAAGCATTCTACAGTCAAAATACAATATATATATTCGTTAATGGGTACATCTACTTCGTCAATTTTCCAACCTTGATCTACATTCTACAGTCAAAATATAGTTACATTCTACATGCAATATATTTTATTTTCAATCATCTTCAGAAAATTTATCTTGTTCGCCTTCCTCGTCATTCTTTTCCTCTTCCTCTTCCTCGTCTTCACTTTCATCTACTTCGTCTTCCTCTTTAGATAATTCTACATCTTCTATATTATTACTCGTGTAATGAGTAACTTTCGTTGAGTCCAAATCTATAATATTTGTTACAAGAGGTAGATCGTCCTCTTGATAAGATATTTCGTCAATGTCAAAGGTATTTCTAGCTTTAGTCTTGCATACTGCCCACCAATCCAACCTCGCTGTCCCTCGTCTAGGATAAGTTATGAAGTACACGAGCTGAGCCTGACTTGATAGGACAAATGGTTCGTAGCCTTGATATCTTCGCTTGTAGTTTATATCCACAAGGCCATGCTTGTCAATTTTTCAACCTTGATCTTGAATCGGATCGAACCATTCACACCTGAATAGCACGATATTAGCAGGTTCTGTGCCATAATTATATGTCAACTCCACAATCTCTCGTAAGATACCAAAAAAATTATTGCCCGGATTGACGTCTTTGTAGTTCGAAGATTTGATACACAAACAACTATTTTTCGTTGAATCAAGATCCAGAAAGCTGTCTCTAATAGGAGTATTTGTTGACTTGAACCTGAACCCATTCACATAGAAACTTGGCCATATTTTTACGACAGTAATTGGTCCCTTGGCTAGAGTTCTAATAGATTCAGTCTCGGGTGTTATTAGACGATCGACCTAAATACCAAAGTAACGATAGTAAGTTATTTGTTTTGTAAGTGCAAAAATAAAAAGTAATTACCAAGCATCTTATATATATGCTCAACCAAGAAAAAAAATGGCATCTCATATCTTGTTCTACTTCTTCGTCTGTTATGTAGGGTCTAACCGACCTCAACTCATCATTATATGTGTTAAAAAATAATGAAGCAACTGCTGATTAGTAGCATAATAGTATCTTATACTATTACATTGAGATGATGTAAACGTGGACGTATTAATTACTTACCCCTCTAGCTTCTCCACTTCATCCTCGTCGTAATTGAGTAATATATACAATTGAGCAGCCCTTAGCTCATCGTTATTCAAATATCTCTTCTTTATTTTTCCCGAAGGCTTTTCGGACGCATTAAATACTTTGAGTATTGAATCATTAGATTCCTGATATGCATCATCATTTCTCGGAGCTTTTGTCCTATTAGTAGCAATATGCGGTTTGAAATACGACGAGCAAAAGTTTTTAATCTCCTCGAGAACATAAGCTTCATAAATAGAGCCCTCAACCCGTGCCTTATTTTTCACCTTTCTTTTTAGGTGATTCAGATGCCGCTCGAAGGGGTACATCCACCGATAACCGACAGGACCACCAACACGTGCCTCATAGGAAAGATAAATTGGCAAATGCTCCATAGAGTCGAAGAATCCAAGAGAAAACACCTTCTCGAGCTTACATAGTGTTATCGTAATATCCTTCTCTTGCTTTTCTAGATGATCGACGAGCAACTTAGTACAACAAAGATCTCTGAAGAATATGCTCAGCTCTGTCAATGGGTCCCAAATGACCTGAGGTAAGAATTCTCGAAATACAATCGGAATTAACCTCTCCATGAATACGTGACAATCGTGGCTCTTCATACCCACCAGTTTGTTCTCCTTGAGGTCGATGCATCTTCTCAAGTTTGACACATACCCGTCTGAAAACTTTAGACCCTAAATCCACCTACAAAGTCTACCTTTATCCTCTTTCTCCAGTGAGAAAACTGACTTAGGTTGCTTTAACTTTCTATTCCCCTCCTCTATCAAATACAATACAGGACGTCTATATATTTCTTCTAAGTCCAACCTGGCCTTCGAATTATCTTTCGTCTTCCCCTTTACCTCCACTATAGTATTAATTATGTTATCAAACATATTCTTCTCGATATGCATGACATCAAGATTATGTCTGATCAGATTGGTGCTCCAATATGGCAGATCCCAGAATATACTCCTCTTCGTCCAGTTATGGGTACGACCAAATCCGTCACACTTGTACCCCATAGCGGGCTCTTCGATAGCACTTGGTAAATCTTTTATCTCTTCCCATATCGTGCATCCGGGCCACCTTGGCGGTGGATTGGCCTTCTCCACAACTCCCGTACGAAAAGCATTCCGGTTTCTCCGTTACGAATGATCCTTGGGCAAAAATTGTCGATAACAATCGAAGAAGCACAGTTTGCCTCCGTGTTTTAAACGAAAAGCCTGAGTACGGTCCGTGCAATACGGACATGAGAGACGACCATGGGTGCTCTATCCCGATAATATTCTATAGGCCGAAAAATCATTGATGGTCCACATAAGTGCTGCCCTCATCTGAAAATTCTGCTTTCTAGAAACATCGTATGTGTTGGCACCTACTTCCCACAGCTGATTCAACTCATCTATCAAAGGCTGTAAATACACATCGATGTTCCTCTTCGGATTATTCAGACCCGGGATAATAACGGTTAGGAACATATACGGAGTCTTCATGCACATCCAAGGTGGTAGATTGTACGGAGTGACGATCACAGGCCAACACGAATATTGGGAGCCCGAAAGTCCGAATGGGGTAAAACCGTCAGAGGAGAGCCCCAATCTGACATTACGCGCTTCCTCGGCAAAATGCGAATACTCTCAATCAAAGTGCTTCCATGCTTCTCCATCGGATGGATGATCCAATACTCCTTCGATCTATTTTTGCCTGTGCCAACTCATATTTTCTGCAGTCTCCTTAACCATAAACAACCGCTACAACCGCGACGTCAAAGGCAAGTAGTGCATCGAATCGGTAGTCTTCCTTGCACCGACAGACTTTCCTCTAACAGTGGCCTTGTAGCGATCAGCACCACAGAATCTGCACGCATCTTTATCCTTGTCATCTTTGTAGTACAACATGCACCTGTTGCGATATGCATCAATTTTCTCGTATCCCATCCAAAGCGATCTCACTATCCTCTTAGATCGATAGAAGTCTTTAGGCAACTTTGCACCCTCGGGCAAGATCTCTATAATCAAATCGAGCAGTCGATTATAGCATTCTTGCGATATGTTAAAATCGAACTTGATGCTCAATAATCTTGTAACCACCTCCAACGGTGAATGATCCTCACAACCAGGATATAATGGAGTCCTTGCATTCTCCAGCAACTCCATAAACTATGTAGCATCGGCATTCGGTGCCTCCTCAGCTGCATCATAATTGTCCGAATTGAAACTAGGTCCCGCCGTATCATAATTGTCCAAATTGAAACTAGGCCCCGCCGCATCATAAACCATGTTCACCAACCCGTCGTCGTAAGCATCGTGGTCGTGGACATCCATATACGGCTCCATATAGGGCTCCAACTCCGATGCTAGAGATACAAGTTCTCTGTACGCGGTCCACTGATAGTAATTCAGCGTGAAGCCCTTTGAGTATAAATGATATGTAACTTTCACTTCTGGATGATATTTTCTGTTGCGATATCTCACACACGGACATTTAATTTTGGTACCGTCCATGTACTGAGGGAACGCCTTGGCGAACTGCAGGAACTGCTGTACACCCTTAATAAATTTATCCTGCATATCGCACATGTCATCAGGATGACGATTGTACATCCACGAACGATGACGCAGATAGTAATTCATATCCATTTCTAGATACTTCTACAAAAATGACAGTATGTATCATATAAATCATTACATACAGTGGTTTATCACCTAACTTCATAACTTAACCGTACTATAAAAATCATAACTGATATAATACATACTTTTATTTATCAAAGTCTAAAATAAGCAATATTTAAAACAACTGAAAAGAGGCCAAGTCTCTTAGTTTTTTAATATTTTATACTATTGGTAAAAACAAACAATAGTTTTTTTTACTACTTGAAAAGAGGCCAAGTCTCTTAGTTTTTTAATATTTTTTCTATGCGTAATTACTTAACTTCCCATATTAAATTGAATGAACAATTTTAATTAGTAAAAACTTTTTTGGAAAAAAAAAATCCACTGTGAAGTCTCAGTTTTCTTATTATAAAGTAGTATAGATATATGGCTCATAGTATCCTAGTAAGTTATGAGTTGGAAGCAAACACACACACACACACATAAAAATGGATTAGATCTTATGTTAAGCCTAGGCTTACAAGAGTTGCCAATGGCCTCTTTTGCTACATAGTGCATCCCTCGAAGCCCAGGCCCACACACACAGACATAAAATGGATTAGATCTTATGTTAAGCCTTGGCTTACAAGAGTTGCCAATGGCATCTTTTGCTACATAGTGCATCCCTCGAAGCCCAGGCCCAAAGCTAATCTAGAGCAACTAGTTATCAATATAGTTGTTGTATTAACTAGTTATCAATATAGTTGTTCTATAAATACAGAGGCATCATCTTGACAGGACAATTCAGGAATTGAGGAATCATAAGCTAAATCTAGAATTTCCACAACTAATTTCTGCTGTATTATTCTATAAATATACAGAGGCACCATCTAGACCGGAGAATTCAGGAATTGAGGAATCATAAGCTAAATCTAGAATAATTCATGAATTCTACAACTAATTCCTGCTGCACCCATTGCTAAAGTAGGAACTGTGCAAACTCCAATGGTTTCTTCTTCTTGATCCCCTAAAGAACCTGATAATTGAATCAGGATCCAGATCTCCTGAAGCAAATAATTCTTGCAATTCAATAAAGCTAGGCTGTACTGTAGGGAATTTATAAGGTACTAAAGTAACTGTACATCACGAAGGGTCTCTACTTCTTATAGAGGCAGAGGGGGATCATCATAGTAAGTAAAATATGGAGGACATAGTAGCAAGGCCTGTGGGGAGAGAGAGACATGGATGCTCAGTGCATACAAGTACAATGTTCCTCTGCACAAGACAAACTAGGAAGAAACATCCATAGTAAAGATAGAATATTATTTGTGTGTCTGTGTATGTGTGTGTGTATCGTACCTGTGTCAGTGTCAGTATCAGTGTCTGTGTGAGTGTGTGTGTGTATGTGTGTGTGTGTGTGTGTGTGTGCCTGCATCTGTGTCTGTGTGTGTATGTGTGCGTCTTCGTCTGTGTGTGTCTATCAGTGTCTGTGTGCGTGTGTTGTATCTGTGTGCGTGCGTCGTGTCTGTGTGCGTGTGTTGTATCAGTGTCACATGTGAGAGAGAGAGAGAGAGAGAGAGAGAGAGAGAGAGAGATTACCTAGAGCTCGAGGAGGAGGAGGGGGTGCCAGAGTAGCCGCAGCCGTGGAGAGCTGGTCGCCGGAGAGGGGGGGCGGGGGAAATCGAAAACTTTCAAAAATTTTGACAGATGGGGGAAAAGAAAATTGAGCCCTAATTAACCAAAATTTAGCGACGTTTAGCGACGTCAAATAAATACGTTGCTAAAATAAAATTTAGCGATGTCAAAGACGTCGCTAAACATGTTGCTAAATTTTTTTGATATATACGTCGCTAATTACGACACTAAACGTCGCTAAATCAAATATATTAGCGACGTTTAGCGACCTTAATTGAACTTATAGTGACTAATCTTTTAAAATCTTAATAAAAGTCGCTAAACATCGCTAAATGTCGCTATTTAGCGACGTCTAGCGACATTTTTTATGGAGTCACTAATTTAGCGACGTTTTTACTTGGAGTCGCTAAAATACGTCGCTAATCCTACTTTTTCTAGTAGTGGAGGGGGATTCGGCTGAAATATGTATTATTGGGTTTTGGGAAATAGGAAAAAAAAAGAAAAATTGTATAAATAGGTAGAAAGTAGGGTTTTGAGGTTTGACCTAGGGGATTGGGCTTGGTCAACATCTCCTTGGAGTGGGTCTTGGCTTGTCATGGGGATGTTTGGAGGGCTATAATTTGTATTGTTTAAAATGCAAGGCTAGGTTTAAATGAGGGGGCGATATGTTTTGCACATTCCGAAAATTATGAAGAAAATTCATATGAAGAAGAAATATTCTTCTTCGTGTATTGTGTCCAATGGTGGGGACACCTTAATGCACTTTTGCATAAAAGCGCCTAACAATTAGAAAATTGTACAAAGATGGAAATTGGGTAAAATTAATTAAAATTAATTCACATGGTGTTCTTGAATTAATTAAAAGTACATGAGACTAAAATTAGGTGGCACACAAGTATCATGGATATACAGGACTCGGAATAAAATATTATCATAATTTGGGTTGCACAAAGCGGGTCAAGATTGTGTCTCCAATTTTAATTGGAACGGACAAGGATACAAAGTTGAATTTATTCAAAATTAAATATAAATATCCGCAATAAATATTGTGCAAATAAAATATAACACAAGAGAGTATAATTATAAGTTACACCAAGATCAGAATAGAAGACTGGTATGTCTAGGACAAGGATATAAAATTTGTAGGAAGGCAATGGCTAGTGTAGTGCTCACATTATCGAAGCAACGGTATGGTGCACTAAGTGATATAAATATTATAAAATTAATTAAAATACCGTGTTCTATTTCTAATTAGATTTAAACTAGCCCTAGTTTTACTATCTAAGCCAAGTATGCCTAATTTTGGGTGAGAGGGTTTACAGGTGCCTTCTCGTACGATTTGACGATGAGAGGTGCGGCCACATCGGGAGTGCTAGCCTTGAGACAGATTCTCATAGGCTCCTCGGGTGCTGTTATTGCCTCAGCTTCATCGTCGGTCTCGTTGCCACCTTTATCTTGGCAGACTTTCTTATAGAGAATCGAGTCGGACTAGTAGATCTCGATACCCTTAAACAGATCGACATCAGCGAACTCTATTTTGACAAAATTGTGTGCGTCTATATATTTTAGGCACTGGTGGAGGGTGGATAGCACTATCCTGTATTCATGTATCCATGGACGTCCCAATAAGATATTATAGGACATATATACTTCTATGACGTAGCAGGTGACTTCTGTTTTTAAGTTGTTGATCTGGCATTTTAAGCAAATTTTATCCAGAGGGTAACTCCTTCCTTTGTTGAAGCCACTGATGGCGGTATTGGTGGTCGCCAGATGATGCATCGGGATCCCTAGGGTCTAAAGAAAACTTCTCTATGTTGATCGATGATCCTGGGTCAATATGCATTCGGTCCACCTTGATATCGCTAATATACCCGATGTAGTACAAGGGCCGATCATGCCTATTATTCTTGAGCAACATGTCCTGTTGTGAGATGATATTCGGTATCGCATTCATAGCATTGTTGCAATAGGGACAAGCAGCAGGATCTTCGGTTGGCGGCTTGACTTGCGCCAGGTAGATATCGGCATTATGTAGTGCCTAACTCAGGGTAGCCCGATTATCTTTAGAGAGCTACAAAAGCTCAAATAGTGATAATTTTGCCAGAGTGTAAGCTAATTGTGCTAAGATATCAAAATTATAGAGCCTTTCTATCCCATGTGGTGCATCCTTGCGCAATAACTTATCGAAGCCCATCTTTTTCTGTTTGGACTTGTCCACCGGTAGGGGCTGAGACGGCCCAAGACCAGTGGTGGTAGACACGACAATCGAGGGCGTATCGTCGTACATTGGTTGGTATATGGCATCTGACCTTGTTGCACATACTGCCAGCTCTTCAGTCGAGGAGGAAACTGTGTAACATGTCTTAGATTTTCTACCTTTGGATTTGGCGGTGGAGGATGCCTTGGTCTGTGTCAAGTCTGACAAGAGGTCAAGATGGACCCACATAACCTCTTCACGTGGTATGGCAAGAGGTATTAGCCCGGCCGTCTGGTCTTGAGCTGGTGGAAGGTTGACCACTTTCATGGTCGCCATAGGGACCGGGACTACTTCTTCTTGGGCTTCCGTCGGTGGAAAGTTGCCAAACTGGAGGAACACCATGTTGGCGGTAACCGTCACGTAATCCAAGTCCAGGGAAAGAGCCTTGGTGTCTATCAGACATTGGATGTACCGCTTCAGGGTATAACACTCCTGTGTCGGGTGATGGACGTAGCAATGGAAGTGACAGTACTTCAGGTTGGCAATCTCCGCCGCTTCAGGCTAACGTCTGACGTCGGGGAGATAAATTTTGCCTCCTTGCATCATCATGTCAAAAATGGGTTTGACATCAGCATCTTCGAAAGAGTAAGTCTCCTTGAGTTTTGGAGGCTCCATTGGCTTTTTCTCAGGCTTCTTGGTTAAGGTAACGACCATAGCCTATTTTCTCTATCTGTCTCGGCTGATATTACCACTAGTATTATTTTTGTTGTTGTTACTGTTATGACGCTTTCTCTTTTCCTCAATAGTAGGGATATGGATCCCCAAGTGCCGAGCGTCTTTGAGCTTTTTCTCAGCGTTGACATTACTTACAATGAACATTGTCCAGTCCTTGAACTGGCTCTCATCCATCCAGAGGCTGACTGTCGGGAGCATGTTCTTCCGACACATCTCTATGAGTGTGGCCTCTGGATTGCTAGGAGGCAACCTTAGTACGGCATGATGGAACTGCTCGATATAGTTTCTCGTCAGTTCCTTCTCTCCCTAGGCGACATCCATCAGAGAAGACATCTTATCTCATTTTCTACCTCACAGAATCTGTTAAGGAACAGACGCTTGAGGTCATCGAATGATGAGATATAGTTATCTTTGAGACTGTAGAACCAATCAAAAGCCACCCCCGCCAATGATCCGACGAAGAGCCTGGTAAGGATAGCATCGTTGCGGGGTAAGTATCCCATGGTGATCGCAAAGTAGCTCATTAAGCGGCGAGGGGAGGACTTCCCATCAAACATGTTAATATTGAAGGAGTTGTACTTGGACGAATACGGTAAGTTCCTCCACTCTATCGGGTATGGTTACCATATTCTGAGATCACGGAGTGAGTCCCGATTGCTCATGGAGTCTAGGCGAGCCCGAAGTTCTCTAACCTCCCTCCTTGCTTCCTTAGCTTCATCTCCTGCCGAAGGCGCCGATAGACTAGGTAGGAGAGGATTTTCGTCCGCAGGTGGAGCGGTTGTATTTGAATTCCTATTGATCCCGGGGTCCAGGTTTGCTTGTCCAGAGGCCCTTGCTGGCTGAGAGGCCATGTTTACCTTCATTTTTAGCATTGTCTGGGTCAAACTTGTATTGATGCACTCATCGTGTGCATCATGGCTTCGAGCATCTCGAGGCATTGCTAGTCACTAGGACCTTCATGGTCGTCTTCGACCATGTATACCGTCCTCACATGGGAAGAAATATAGGGGATAGTGGATGTCGTACTCCATGTTTCACTCCATGTTTCATACCTTTGTAGTGAGTGGTATTCAAGGAGGGCGAAAGCTGTTATATCTTCTTCGGATTCAAAAGGGATACTATCCCCAATGTAGAAGATTGTGTCATCCTGGTGGGTCCTACAGGCCCAGCTGATACATTGACACCAGACTTCTCAGGATGATCCGACGCAACACATCGTGGGCCAGACTTCGAGGGCCACGCCGATGCCGCAACCCGAGAGGCCGATATCTCAGGAGACACCTACGGCACAGCTGGAGGTCCCATTGCCACCACCTCTACCCTTTTCACCTCAGATGCCACATTTATAGGGACAGTCGCAGATGTTCCAGTTCTTCCAGGCCATGATGCAGGCGCAGTGGCATCAGGCCAAAACTATGAGATAGAGCTTGATGGCAGTTCTGGAGAGGATACCTGCCCCAGCACCTACACCTGTTCAGCCAACTGGTACTGTTCGAGGGTTTTACCAAATGGGCCCGGATAGCTTTTCGGGCAGCGAGACCGTAGAGGAGATCTATGATTAGGTCGACAATACGGAGATGCTGCTGGAGGCTTCTCAATTGCCTCCGGACCTTTGGATGACCGCAGTTAGGGCTCAATTGAAAGACAATGCCCATCACTGGTGGGACTCCATGGAGCGCAGCGTCGACAAAAAGCAGACATGGGAGCAATTTTTAGAGTACTTCAATGCGAAGTATTTCCCGACTACGGTCAGTAATGCATTATACTCCCAGTTCCTACATCTGGAGCATCCTTATCTAGTTAGCCGATGCTCTAGCCTAGTACTCTTATATGTCCTTCCGTACTCTTATTTCATTATTGTAGTGGGTTTGTTCCCATCACACTTTTTTGGATTATACTATGACATTCAAACTCCGTAATTATTTTCCAGTATTTATTTTAGAACTTCTTGTTTATATTTGTGGATGAGATTAGACATTTACCTACTGCATGTTAGCATATTAGACTTGTTAGTATTTTAGGATAGCGTAGTATGCTTCGTCTAGTCAATTAAATTAGAAAATCCCTCGGAGTCGTATTAGCTGGCCATTGCCACGTGGCCTGGTCCTGTGTATTTTGGGACTGGGGCGTGACATAGTGGGAGTAGCTATCCTTCGGGATCTCAACGTCCGTTCCTTGAGAATCGTAGTATCCTCGGAACGTCGGGTTATTGCGTACTTCTAGGGGGATACTAAACCCAGTTTGGTCCACCCCAGGGGTTTTGAGAATGAACTACCCCCAGGGGCTAACAGCTTCTTCCTTGAGCGGGTGCCTTCGAAGATGCCTTTCGCGGATGTCATCGTCAACCTTCCAGTTAATGGCCTTCGTGATACCGTCGTAGAGAGTGCTGGACTGGAGGTATTCGACTGCTTTCTTCCCTTGGTGGCAGAAAGCTTTTCTTTGAGTAGCATGAGACGAAGGGTAACTCCTCCTCTTTTGATACTTGCACCTGATATCCGGATTGTCGTACGGTAGGGGCTTTTCGATACAGTCGCTAGAAGGCTGACTGCCTGTCTGTGAGTACTGATGCTTTATTGTAGTAGGAGTTGATAATAATGTTGGTACAGCTGCACCTCAAAGAGGGCACATCGTATTCCATAGTAATTTCTATTGCTTTGTACTTGTGAGTAATCACGTCATACAAATCATGCGAAGGGTGTTTTACCTTTGCATCCTTTTTATGAGTCCGGGTATCCCGGGCAGATGGATGTGCAGGTGCTGTATTTGCTCCCTGGACTGGGGTTCGTACACAAACTTGCCCCGGGATACTAGTGGAAGACTTTTGAGACTGGCCCTACCCGTTGGTCCCTGTGGGATGGACGCATAGGTCAATCTTGTAAAATTGTCCATCAGAGGCTCGCATAATACCTAGCGATGGATGTTGGTGGCCAGTGATATGAACAGTTGCTTGAGCTTGACGGGCTCGCACTACCCTGGACATCTTCAGCTTAGCTATCGCAGGCGCATAGTATGAAGAGTC
Source organism: Iris macrosiphon (assembly GCA_036927795.1). NCBI lineage: Eukaryota > Viridiplantae > Streptophyta > Magnoliopsida > Asparagales > Iridaceae > Iris > Iris macrosiphon. Next base: position 18,632,321 of record JAYESA010000011.1, on the reverse strand, counting down.
TAGCTTTAGGTTTTTACCATTATCTGTAGGTCGTATAGGATCTGCGCCGCAGGAGATACGGTCGAAAATAGAGGTTCTGTCGCGGTTGTGAGTTGATGCTGCATGGACAGTCTTATGAGGTCTTATCCTTGGCTGCATAGAAGCTGCCTCAGAATCAGGATGTCTAGCATTGTAGTATTTTTCTCTACCAGAGTCAGGGTACTGAACAGTTTATATGTCAGCCCTGGATACCGCATGGATATGGACGTTATGGATGTTCATTTTGGGTGTTCGTCCGACAACCGTCATTGGCAACAGAGTGAGAGGCTGGAAGCATCTGATCCGCAGTTAGGTGGGGCACAGCAGCCTTGGCCACCCACTTTCTGCGGATCCTCGAGTGAGGAGCACCCTTTTAGCTGGAAGAGGCTGTCGTATAGACAGTGGCCGCATTATGTGTGATTCCTGCGGTTGGGAGAGAGACAAGGATCGCATGCTCCACAGTTGGGTGAGGTACAGCGACCTTGGCTACCCATGTCCTGCGGATCTTCTTGGGCTTTGCTTGCCTCGGAGAAGGACTCACGATGTCCCCGAAGAGCATGTCCTTGAACACTTGCTAGTCAAAGCGGACCACCAACATCTTTTGTGTCGAGCCGAGCTTGGCAACATCGGATTGCATCACCATCTTCTCAACAGAGGAGAAGGAAGTCCCCAGCAGAGTCACCACCGTGTTTGCTATTTAATATCAAAACATAAAATGGGAGAACTAGATTTGATTTAACAAACTAAGAAGGTACAAAGAAGAGTCCTATGAGACAATCTAAGTACAAATTTATTTTCTGGGGGGTGACGATGGAGGGTTAGGAGAGTAGCAACTCTCTTTACTCCGTGGACGATCCGATTCGAAAGCTCTTCTCTCTCCCTTAAGTGTTGATTTGCAGATAGCCAGCCATCCTCTTGCATGGGGGTAGCACCCTACTATTTATAGTCATATTTTTGGCCGTATAGATTTCGGACGGTATGGGTGGAGAGGTTTGCCACATGTCCCCTCTCAACGGAAGGGTGCTAAAGCTATGCACGAGAATCTGGGCTCCGCTGCTATATGAATATTCGTTAGGATTTTTGTTATTTTACTGAATATCTGGGCGATTCTTAATTGTATAGGCGCAGCTTAGTCAAATGGACACGTGAGCACTATTTGGTTGGAGAGGACCACTCAGTTGTAACAGCAGGACTTGGTCGACGTGGAATCTAGGATATATGTGGCCAAAGACGCATGGGACACACTGAGTCTGGAATACACGGGGCCAGAGACGCATGGATGACATAGAATCTGGAATGCATGGGCCAGAGTCTTATAGAACGCATGGAGTCTGGGATACATGGGCCAGAGTTGCATAGAACGCATGGAGTCTGGTATGCATGGGCCAGAGATGTATGGGATCTTTTTATCGGGTTGTCTACGTGGCTCTGCACCATCATTGGGACTTCTGCCTCTTAGTGTGTTCTCGTCCTTCGAGGCAATCAGAAAAGTACTTTTTGTCAGGATTCTTTGTCAAACGTCATCTTTGTTGTCAGGACGTCATGTTAGGTTGACATGTTGCCACTTATCAGGACGCTTGTTTGGGTCACCTGGGTGACCCTTTTCTGGGCCGCATGGTATCCATGCAATTCATCTGTTAAGTTTTTTATTTAGGGGTGCATGAACGTCGATCGCATGACTGCATATTTTTTATGCTTTTATATTGCACATAACTGCAATTATCCCCTTGTTGTCCATATTTATATGTCTAAACCTGTCATCGCGGTATGACGTAAAGATCCTCAAACTCACTCTCAAGAAGAACCTCCTAGCCAAGATGATGGCACCACTACTACTAGGGTAGCCAAGTCAAAGTCTTCCTATATGGAGTGGAATGATATGATGCTCCCGTGTCTATGACCCAATCTCCATTTATTTGTGAAATAGAGAGGAAAAGTGAGTTATAATGAGAATGATTTTTTTATTAGAAGCTAACACCCTTTCCCAACTGAAAGACTCGATGTTATGAGGATATATGGAGGGCTTAACACTACGCATCTTAAAAGAAAGTCATTCTCCCAAGAGAAGCCTTGTTAAGATAGGAGACAGCTAGCTCTTCAAAAGCAGCAGCGAGAAGCCAAGTAAGCATAAAAGAAGGAACTTCTTTGAGAGAAGGGTCTTAGGAAGAAGAGGTTGGACAAAGAGGAAAGTAACGCATTATTTATTGCCAGTGATTTATCAGCCTTTAGATATTAAGGCGCGAAAGTAGAAGACGATAACTGAAGACTGACAAAAATCCTATGTTAGCACTTTCAGCAATCCCAGAATGTGGGTGCTACGCGTAAGATGTGAAATGGATTCATAAGGATGTTGTGCTCCGCCTGGAATACAATCATGAAGTTGAAAGTACCAGATATTCTAAAAGGCATACCATCAAAGAAGCTTCCTTGACTAAGACTCGATACCATCATCATTTACTATTATACCTCTTGCTTGTGGGCATGAATATGAAATGAGTGTCATCACTTCATTTTAGAGTGATAGAATCAGCTCAGCTGTTAATGATGTCGATGTCGGATTGTAAGATCACCGACAAGCTACAAAACGAGTGCTAAGTACCTAAGGCAAGCCGAACTCTTCGCCGGAGACGGGGTAGAATAGCCCTACCACGTTGATTAGAGAAAAGAACAACTCGGTTCTCAAACTATACTACAGAAATGATTGATGAACTCGCCTCGACCGACATAGAACTCACAAGTCATTTCCATGTGAAATAGAGACTCCATCAGGATAATCTCCAAACCCGCCAAAGACTGCTCACTTACGAAATAGGCCTAAGCCTATGCCAATGGACTCGTGACATTCATGTACTGAGTCGTCAAATGAGCCATGTTAAGAAGGCCCAAGCTTATACGCATTGGCCCATATGGCGCCCGAATGAAAGACCCAAGCCTATATGAACCATCAAAAGAAAGTCCTACAAATAAAGACTCGGGCATGTCTTTCAGAACCTCGATGAAAGCCCGCAGAAAGGCCAAAGCACAATAAGCCTATCCATCATCAAAGAGGTTGACCGAGCCTAATTCGAAAAGTTTTGCTCCAAAGCAAAGATATCCACTGAGGCGGTTCATCCTATTCAGATATTCACGACCAAGAGGTACTGGATTCTATTTTAGATAGGCCCTGAAAGTAAAAAGGAAGTCTGGAATGCCAACACAACAGACGTCTATCTATTCTCTAATTCACCCGACCCGATAGAACCTATTTCGGGCACGTCCAGTGTCCTTCGAAAACCTAACGGTCACTACGGAGTAGGCTTGTTCGCCTTCGGGCGCCTTTTTCTCTCCAATTTAGTTATGCCACTTCGAAGAGAAGAAAGGAAAAAATACTATACTCTTAGTCGAACTCAGAGTTCATCCATTCATTCACTATCAATTCGCTATCGGTTAAGTATATATCGCATAAGTGGGATCAAGCCTATCGTTGATTGGGCAGCTGCTGCTGGCTAGCTCTTAGATTTTCTTATCCTGGTGGTATACTTGAATTATGAGCTATAGTTAGTCATTAAACGACCACCTTAGTCACCTCCGGACTTAACACATGCCACAAGACTCCTCTACGTCAGTTGCTGCGATAATGAGATCTCCCATAGCCGTGAGATTCTCCTTATCGTTCTTACCTTTAGCCTTCTCAGCTTTGAGCTTCATGCAGTTCCTCTTGATATGACCCATTTTGCCACAGTGATATCAGCCCTCATTGCGGTCCACAGTCGCAAGATCTCGAGAACTCTCCATTGTTCTCGTATGTGACTTGAGTTTTTCTTTTTCATGGAAAGCCACCAGAGCAGACTCATGCGATAATTTTACTTGCTTAAGTCGGACCTCGTTCAACAAGCTGCTTTTGAATACCTCCATCGTGACAACTCCATCCGGAATGGAGTTGCTTACCGACACCACCAACGTCTCCCAGCTTTCCGGCAGAGAACTCAAAAGCAGAAGGTCCTAAAGCTCATCCTCAATCACCATCTTTATCGCAGATAGCTAATTGTTGATGCCCTGAACCTCGTTCAGATGTTGTGCCACCGGTGCACCCTCCGTGTACTTCGAGTTGACGAGTTGGCAAATCAGAAATATCTTATTGCCAACCGTCTTCCTTTTGTGCAACAAATCCAGCTTCTCCCACAATGCTTTTGCAGAACTCTCCATGGACACGTGGTGAAATACCGAGTCATCCAGCCATTGGCGGATGAATCCAGCAGCCTTCTGATCCAATCATTTTCAGTCATCAGCATATTTGTCCGTCGGCTTGGCACTGTCGCCCTCCAACGGACCATGCAAGTCCTTGCTCTAAAGTAGATCCTCCGTCCTTGGCTTCCAAAGAGCCCAGTTCCTCCCTGTGAGGGTGATCATACGAGTGTTCATCTGCTCCGTAGACATAGTTGCACATTCCCTCTCAAGAAGGAGTTGGCTCTGATATCAGATGTTGGAACCAAACACGCCCTACAAGCGCTCTGATACCACGTGTTGGATGCATCGCAGAAGCATTTGTCAACCCGCCTGAGATAATCAGCCAATCTATGAACACCAATTAAGCACAGATGAAGACAAGTATATGACGGTGACTACGTCACATGGACAAATCTTAACATTTATAACTCAGATGATATAAAACCCCTATCCTAGAAACCGTATATGCTTTTTTAATTAATTATTAATTTAATTATAGTATTTAGTGGCTAATTAGGAGATATAGATTTTTATTAATTTTTATTTTAGGTGTTGGTGAACTTAGAAGATTTATGGGACCATTAGAAATTTTTCTGAATTTATTCCATGTAGGAGACCCTTTAGACAGTTGCTAGTTTAATGGTATATATTAGTGTAATTCTAGATTTTCTTATGAGTATATACGTATATATATATACATATATATATTTAAAAAGAAATGGAAAAAGATTAGAAAAAAAAAAACTATTACTAACCATTCCTACCCAACCTACCTACCCACTCGTTAGCATTAAGTCACCCGCTGGATCATTAAAAATATGCAGCAGCCTAAGCCTATTAAGTAAAACCCGCCGCCATATACAAACACCCCTCCTATTGCAATAGACCCCAACCCATGAGCAACCCCCCCCCCCCCCCCGCCTTAACCGACCCCCCCCTCTCTCCTCTCTTATATATTCATATATATATTCACTTGTTTCAACTAAAACCCTAACCCTAGATCATCCAATCCCCTCCTCTTCCCATCTAGACATAGAGAGCGCCGCCGCCGCAGCCGGAGAACCGTGCCAGGCCATCCAAACCAATCATGACGATCGCGACCGCGCGCACCCCGTGTACTGTAGATTTCTGCAGCGAGGTACCTGTGTTCCAGAGTTATTTTTTGTCGCCTCGCTCAACCAAACGTCACCTTGTCTTCACCGGTATGCTCACCCCTTAACCCTCTTCCATATATGTGTGATAGTAGACCTCGAACAACGCATAACCATAGGCGAAAATAGCGTCAAAGTTGGCAGAAATAGACCAATTTCTGGGATCGCAGAAAACTGTGGTAATCACCCATGTTCCCGGATTCGTATCTCCCACCACAGAGATCCAAATTCGATGATTCTTTTTGGTATGCGGAGACCACTTGACCTAGTTTAATTTCAGTTAAATAACCCTAGATTATTAACTGGTGTAGGTAGAATTAAATTCGTTGGAAAATTCCGTGAACACACTTTTTCCAGATTTCCAAAAGTTGTGAAACGGAGCACGCCCCGCCAAACGGGACCACCCCGCCGTGTACCAAGTATACCAAACGGTACGCGCGGCATAACCGGACACGTGAGAGTTCGCGAAAACTGATTCGAAACTTTTGCGAAAGTCGCGCACATTTTGTGCATGCTCGTCAGATTGCGACGAAACTTAAACCACTGTACTCGTGGTAACGCGCTGGTCCTGTGACCCAATTTTTACGTAATTCTGAGACAGTTGACCAATTTGCCAATTGGCGGGCCTTACGGTTGACTTTTTGGGCAAAATTGTGTTCGGCCTATCGAAATTCATATTTGGACATACCGTTGGGTTCGTATTGACATCTAGAGTTTGTTTGACCTAGAATTTGTCCTATTTAGAGACTGTTACCCTTGGCACATTTTCGGTGCAAAATGGGCCACACATAGACCCCACTTTTATCCAAAATTATCCTTTTGCCCCTGTGTCCAAATTGGACGAAAGAAAAGTATTTTTTAGCTATTTTGCTTATTCTGGGAGCGTTGGTGATGTTTATTTCATCATCCAGGGACGTTCATTCTGAGGTCGTAGCTTCTGACTCTTGGTGTTGACATCGGAACATTACAATTTTGCAGCTTTCTTGCCAGGCAAGATACTTTGCCAAATTGCTTATTGTATTTTGCATGCTTAGTATATTTCTGTAGATTTATTGCATTTCTGTATATTTATTGCATGTGTAGTTTCTTTCAGTCATTACTATATATTAGATATGTTGACACACACTTGACACTTAGTATCATAGAGGACAATCAGTAGGCGTATGGGCTTTAACCACTCTGGTAACACAGTAGTAACTAGCACGCACTATGGTGGTCGTGTCCGATGGTCGCTACCCCCGCGGTATGTCGATTGATGGAGTCACGAGGGTCGCTACCCCCGCGGTATGTCGGTTGATGATGTTCCTGACGTGTGTGTGAGTTGTGAGATTAGATCGAGTAGCCTACCCTTGCCCATACGTCAAAAAGTTATCCTCATTTGCATTCATATAGATTGTCTTGTACAGCGTACTTATATATTTTCAAACATTATGCATGTTCACTGTATGCAATTGGCTTGCTTCTATGTATCTTGTTATGTCCCTCTGAGGACATGGTCCCTTGCCAGGTATAGACGACCAGGAGTATCCGTAGGAGTACGGGCCTGGACCTGACACACTACTTTCTGTCGAGGGGGTCTTACCTTCTGAGCATCTTTGATTACATCTAGCGATGGATTCTTTTAGCTGATACACTTCTGTTTTTACATTATTTTATATTGGAGATTTTATACTCCTTTCTCATTTTAGTTTTGGATATAGTCTTTGGTAGTGGATTTGTCTCCACCCGACTATTATTTGGATATTTCAGACTCTTTATTCTAGTTAGTATTTTTTTTCTATGACTTGTTGTGTGGATGAGATTAGCATATATGTGACTTGTGACATTATATATACCACATGTGAGTTTATATTCATATTACAGCGCACGTGTGTATTATGGTCCATATATTGGAGTTGCCATATACATACGGCTGGCATGCTTACGTGTTCCTAGTCCTACGTATTTTGGGACTGGGGCGTGACAGATGAAATTACAAGATTGTAAAAAACTAATGTTGAAACCCTTTGCACTAATAGGTTCAACTCCCTCACCACACTCAAGAAGGAATGACAAAGATTGTAATTGAAATCACTCACCAACCCGTAGCAATTTTTCTAACCGAAGTTGACGACTCATCGATTAAATCTCTTCTTCCTTATGTCTTGTATAGAGAAGAACCCAAAAAGCGAAGCACGGACTTTCTCTTAGATTTTTTTGTGGACGAGCCCCTCGAATCTCCACATTTGTACATTTCTTTGTGCCTCCACCTCCTCCTATATTTATAGGATGCCTCCACCTACTCCTATATTTATAGGATGAGAAATCATATTTTAGGTCATAATAGGATTTTCTAAATAGGAAACCTTAAAATAAGAATCATATTACACCTAAAATAGTCCAACATCAATTATGGACATCCAAATATGATCAGATTAAATATTTGATATAAATTTAAAATTTAATCAAATCTTATATTTAATGTAAAATTTTAAATTATATCAAATCAAATTTTTGACCATATTTGGGCTTCAAAGTTTACCAAATTCAGACTGGACTCCAACAATAATATATACCCCTTCCTATTCCTACACCATTATAATCTTCAATTTAGATTCTGATCAAATACTTACCCTAGGTCCGACTTCCGCTTAGCCAGAGAGAGACCGGGGTATATCGATTCAAATGTTGTTCAAAATCCGATTGCTCTCGAGAAAATAAAAAACTGCACCAGCATGAGAGTTGTATATCAACAGTATATTGTCGGTACACCGTACACAGGTTACACTAATTCTTTTCAAAATCAGCATTTTTTGATGCAAACTCTACTTTGTTGTCTTCAACTTTCTAAAGTTCTTCAACACAAGGATAAGGATCGTCCTACTCTAAAATATTTTTCACATTGGAAGAGAAGTCAACCCAATACCTTCAGTGTGCAATATATTTATGTCGCGCTTAAGTGGAGTGTAGAAAACAAAAGGGGAGAAAATCCCATTATCAGATAATTAATCCAACTACTGTAAAAGATATGATAGTTCACCTAAAATGGCAGACTACAGTTTATTGCCCATCTCCGTCTGGTGCAGAAAATGATGAGCGTTTTGCACGAGGTCTAAACAACAACTGTACATGTCCACGTAGTCTCTCTCTCTCTCTCTCTCTCTCTCTCTCTCTCTGTGATCAATTATAAAAACCCTATTTATCTCTTTCAATTCTCTATACTAAGAAATATTCTCGTCTCCATTAATTTTTGTTATTTGATTCCTTTCAATGCTGCTTAGTGAAGTATTAATACGTACCAACAACCTACGAGCACCTGTTATTCTAATGAACTTTTTACACTATAAAAATACTATCAAATAGTGACGGATTTCAGCGACGAAAAATAATCCGTCGCTGATTCCTTCCGACGAAATTACGACTGCTTTATTTATATAAACAAATTATATTATTTTTGTCAACAAACCGTCGTTAATTGTGTTATTGTTACGTTAGCGACGAAATAGCGACAGATATTTTCGTCGTTAAAACAGTATACTTTTGTACTGTTAGTTGACAATGAAAATTAGCCAGCACACAATATTGTTTTAATTTTTCAAGCACATGAAACATCAACATGGTACCTACCATCTTTTATAAATTCACAAGCATGATATGGGAAAAATTCAAGTTTAATCATGATGTTGTTTTAAAAAGAGACTAATTTCCTAACCTAGGAAAGTCATGAAACACAATATCAGAGAATATTCAGCATAAGCTTCTGACTAAGGATTTGAAAACAATATTATTAAAGCCTTTGCTTGTAACTTGGATGAAAGTGTTTGGAAAAAGGGTTCCATAGTTGTCCAAAATATAATAGAAAAAGCATACCAAGTTGAAAAAGTACAATAGAGCACGTTCTTTAATTACCCACAGTATTTCTAAATGCGAGCTCCTGTTGCTTATGATGACGAGCAATCAACCTGATTAATAAAACTGCAAGTGAGCATTTCAAACTAGATTTCTGAACAATGTCGGCAACGGCTATTGGTTTTTCGAGTCAACACAACAGAAGAAACTCCCATTGAAGCTAGCTCATAAAGAAAATACTTTATAGTAGAAGGGTTCGTAATCCCTCCCTTTGTATAAAAGTGATGGAGCCAGTGGTGGGCTGGGTAGGCTCCATCCAACTATTTTTTGTATAAAAGTGATGGAGCCAGTGGTGGGCTGGGTAGGCTCCGTCCAACTATTTTTTTTTTCTAACTTTTAATTACCTTCTTCTTCTTTTTATCCAATTTTTTTACATGGGTTGAGCCACAGCCCCTAGTGTATTTAAAATCTCTTTATCATGTATCCGTTAACTAATTATGATAGGTCTCTCTCTCACTCTCTCTCTCTCTCTCTCTCTCACCAGCATGCGTATATTGCACAGTGTAAAATAATGTACACTGCAAATTTTTTTTTTTTTAGAATTCCGCTATCGAACGCCCCATCTCCAATACTTTTTTTTTTTGGTACGAATATATACTTCTCTCTCACTCAACATCTCTCTATATAACTCACATTCTCTCTCCTCCTCTGCTTCATCTTTGACAACCGAGAACCCTCCTCATAACCGAGACCGCATCATCGTCGTCGGACTGCAGCCACAATCGAAGGAAGAGCTATAACAGCAACGTTCAGTCCCACCGCCGTCACTTTCTTCGTTGTTCGAACTCCCGCACCCTAGACAAGTTCTGCAACATTGCAGTTTCTCTGTTGCTGGTAAAAAATGATACCAAAGACTCTTAGTGTTAAGATTTTTGCTTAAAATAGTCTATCTAATAAGCTAAATTTTTTTGTCAGATTCTCCTTTTTTTTTAGTATGTTGGACACGGTTCTATATTTGTCGGACACGGTTTGGTATGAACACGATGAGATATAGACATGATGATATTGACACAACATTCATTTGTTAAAAAAAAATTATGATGTTTCAAGTTCAGTTCAGGGTAAACTAAAATAGTGGTTCCGCCCTTGAGTATAGATGCATTACAAAGAACGGTAAATATCATTGCATACATGGTTTTCACTGTTTGGATGAATTACCATCATTTAAGTCGTTTGGAAAAGATACACATATATATAACGTGTTGGATTGTATCTCATTTTACATTGAGCACTCAAAAATGTGGTGACAATGGAGTTGATAAGTTAGTCTCAGATCGGGTAGAAAGTAGGATCATGAGGTGTAGATAATTGAGATTGGTTCAGGCCTCACATGAAAATTCTCATTAGGGCATATGGGCTCAGTCCAATAACGTACACCATGGCCAGTTTAGGTCACATCACATTCTCAACAAGTGGTATTAGAGCCCAAGGCTATGGGGTTGGTTTGGACGGCTTTAGTTGGTTCGTGACTGATTATGCTGAACATTCATGCGCATAATTGGATTATACGGACTCTCATATTAACACAAATTAGGTCGAAATGTAGGTTTGGCGCGCCCAAGATAGAGCAAGGAGTTGTGGCTGGCATACAATGATGGTGTGGATGAACGTGTCAATTTGGTTTTGTGGTCGAATGAATCGAGATGACAATATGTTGGATCTCTTGGGTACTCGTCTGACAGTAACAAGCAAGGTGCTCGGCTAGCGGGAACGGACAAGGATACTCGGCTAGCGGAAACGAGCAAAGGTAGCTGAGGTGTGCTTGGTTGCTCGGTAAGAGGAAATGAGCTATGGTGGAGATTGTTGGATTATATCTCGTTTCCGGTTAAGCGCTCAAAAATGTGGTGACAATGGATTTGATAGTTTAGTCCCACATCGGATAGAAAGTGGGATCATGAGATATAGATAATTGGAATTGGTTCATGTCTTACATAAAAAAAAAATTTAAAGTATATGAACTCAATCCAATATTACACCTTATGGACCAACTCAGTTCGAGTCACGTCACGTTTCCAATATGACCAATGCTTTCTATATATGAACTTAGTGACTAAATCTTACCAGAGAACTGTCAAATTTTACCTAAAGAGAGACTTCATATGATTGTGTGAAATGTAAATGGTGAAGTCATGCTAGCAGCAGAAAGGCAGGAAACATTCAAACCAAACAATGAGAGCAAGGGAACAACTCATTCCTTTATAATGTTTTCATAAACACAGAAACCTATACAATGATTAACATATGATTGCAGATCGATTCTCGTATGGAACAACTCATTCCTTTATAATGTTTGAAATACTACAACTTGTTACATACCAGCTGAGCCAAAGTAAGCAGTTAAATCATATTTAAATTCCATGATAGTAATTTAATGTCAAACGTGTTCCGGGCAAGAGGCTGAATAGTCCTTTTTATATCCCGAACCCTGTGTATCTTGGAATATGAGCAGCTACAGCAGAGATGGGGTGTAGAAGTTGCGAGAAGCCAAAGACGAAGTATAGGAAGGGGTTGTGGTCACCAGAGGAAGACCAGAAGCTGAGGAAGTTCATGGTCAGGCATGGCCTTAGCTGCTGGAGTTCTGTTCCTGCCAAAGCTGGTTAGTCTAGTAATTGCATTTTGTTAACTCTACATTACAACTGTGGGAGTTCTTTTTTTTTTTGTTGCGGATTTTAGTTTGATTGTACAAAGATAAATTCTTTAGTTCAGATTTATAGAATTTGAATGAATATTCAGATTCATTTACGAATATTCAATTTTATTGGATATGAACAAATATTCATATTCAATTGGGGGTTGAACGAATCTTTTCTTCGGATGATAACTTCTTGGCGTTATGTAATGTGTTGCAAGTAGTAATGAATTCCTCATATCATGCTTTGGCCTATGTCATAGCCTCCTGGATTTGATGGGAGGATTTTGATCATGACGGTGATGGTTCAAATGTGGCTAGTACAGTAGTATAGTTTTATTTTTCCTAGTTGATCCTGATTCGACATTAGGTATATTGATGGTTCTCCCAATAACTAGAAAAAAAATTGCTGCAAATTTTAGTTTTATTGTACAAAGACAAAATTTCTAGTTTATATTCATTGAGTTTGAACGAATATTCAGATTCATTGAGTATGAACGAATATATAGATTCATTGAATTTGAACGAATATACAGGTTCAATGAATTTGAACGAATATTCAGATTCATTGGGTTTTGGGTGTGACTGTTCATTCAAATTCATTTACTTTCAGATTTGTTCTGACTGTTTGAAGAGATATACCGGTTCATAAAAAGACATGAGAATTTCTATAAATATCTGAGAATACCAAACTCTCAAAAACACACAAACCATATTGCATAACACAAATTAATTACTACTATTCAACAAGAAGAAAAGATTCAGATTTGTTGTCTGCATCTTCTACTCAAGACTTTGTTGTATCATGAAAAAGTATACGCCTGAATCTGACAGCAAACTCTTTCGGAATAGAGTCGAATAACTTTCTAAAGGAAGTGTCAACATACAAATACGTCTCAAAACTATTTTGTTTTATCTCTTCTATTTTTTCTAACATTTTTTTTTTCAGTTAATACCACATACTTGATAACTGATGCAATCACGAGGAACTCGCGTACGATCAAACCCTCCTCTATTTTTGTCAAAGAACTAAGCACGTAGTTCTGCCAGGGATGAAATAGTATGTCTGGTCCGAGCACATTTGTTTTTGGCGAATAACTTATTTCACCAGTTCTTTTCTTTTTCTATAACAGAACTATAAACGCAGAATCTCTGGCCTCTTTTCACTGTGCAAGAGCTTCTCTTGATTGTAAAATTTGCTTCCACATGATTCAGTATATATACAAAGCAACAACTAAGAGCTGTATACTTTGGGTAGCTGTTATCTTAGGGTTTGCTTGTCAATTGGTGGAGTAGTGTGTATAAGATATTTTTAAAGTACAACAGTTACGAGGTATCCGATTTTGAACGTTTTAAGTAGTTGTTTGTAAACCAATCTAACTCATGCTTGGTAGTTTATTAACGAACGGTTCTGTAAATTTTTAAAGGGTTATTTACGCCAATTATTTCTAAGTTTTTTGGTTATAACACGGGGTACTCCTGCTTTTAAACTAATTACACTGACCATCCCTCCCTTCAGAAAAAAAATAAAATAGAAATAGGGATAGATATTGTTATAACTTTTTTTTTTATCTCAAAGTAATGGTACCCCGTGTAATTAAAAAATAAAAAAGTAGGGATGATCAGTGTAAATAGTTTAAAAGTAAAAGTACCACGTGTAATAAACATAAAACATAGAAATAATTAGTATAAATAACCCTTTTTTTTAAACAATTAAGTTATTTATATGCACATACATAAACAAAAGTCATCCCAAAAAAAGTTTATTTCATTGTCCTCCAAAAAATAGCTTATATACTATATAAAACTTACAAGCATAAAATAGTTTGGCAAGTAGTATAAATCATAATATTGAGAGCAAAGCGTTCACTACCACATCAAATGGATCGTAAAATTTTATGACAATCATTCACTAGCACATCAAATAGACCGTAAAACTCATATTTTGGAGCAAGTAGGATTAGGGGTGCGACTCGGACGGACTAAAACCGAATCCGATCGGATAAACCCGTTAATGGAGTGGGTTATGGTTGAAGATACTCGAATTAGGCTCGGGTTCATGCGTCGGATTACCCAAAGAACCCAAAATCTGGCATATATATATATATATATATATATATATATATATATATATATATATATATATATATATATATATATTTATTTATTTATTTATTTTTATTTTATTTTTTTTCTTCCTTCCCGTAACCTCCTCCCACCTCTTAGCCGATGTCGGAATTCGATGCCCGGACCTATAATGTCCCGTAGTTTTACCACTAAGCTACACCCTAGAAAATTATATATATATATATATATATATATATATATATATATATATAAGCGGGGAGAAATAAAGCGTGCCTAAAATTAGACTTGAGAAAAGCATATATCATTGCGAATCGAGAGTTTCTGAGCCACATAATGTTATGCATGGGTTTTGATAGGTGGTGGGTGGATAGCGTAAGGGAGTGTGTTTGCACTCCCTCTTTCTCAGTGATCATACAGGGGCAACATGAAGGATTCTTCAAGAGCTCTAGGGACATCAGACAGGGGGACCCACTTTCACCTTATCTCTTCGCAATTGTGATGGAATTCCTCACGTGCTTACTGGACGAGGTTGTTATGGATGGAGAGGCAACCCCACTGTTTAGGAAGTCGGCCACGCTGGTTTCTCACCTCATATATGCGGATGACCTTATGGTCTTTGTGGAACCAACGAATAGGTCACTTGATGCTCTCAAGAGTATTTTTGACAATATGGAAAGGTGGTCAGGATTGCAGCTTAATAAAAACAAGAGCCAAATGTTTCTTAACCAGACTTGTGGGAATAAGGAGACTTGGTTAGAGAAGATGGACATTTCAGAGGGCGCACTATCGGTCAAATATTTAGGCCATCCTCTATCGATCAACTATGTCACATATGCAGATTGTGAAGGCATCCTCAATTACATCCAAGCTAGGCTGGAGGGTTGGCAAGCTCAGATCCTGTCATTTGGGGGACCCATAGAGCTTATCAATTCGGTTATACTGGCAATTATGGTGTACTAGCTCCAGGCTATCATGATCTCGAAAGGCACTATTAAAATGGTTGAATGAATGTGCTTAGACTTTCTTTGGAAAGGTGGAATGCATGCGATCAGCTGGGAAGAGTTGTGTAGGCTAAAGAAAGAGGGAGGGGTTGGACTCAGATCGCTTACTCTTCTAAGAGAAGCAGCATCCTACAAATTGTTCTAAAAACTCATCTCTGGCAAGTCCTTATGGGCGAACTGGATGAGAGGTAGATACTTTCCTAGGGGAGATTTCTGGTCGGCCAGTCCCAATAATAACTTTTCGGTGACGGCCAAACTGCTTCTCGGGATGAGAGGCTTGGCTAAACCTAGGCTAACGAGGGTGATCTGCTATGGGATTCAGATTAGCCTATGTCATGACCCCTGGTTTAACCACAGAAGCTTGATTGAGAGGGAGGGATGGCATACTTACGAGTTAAGGGGATCCACTGAGATGGTTAGCTGCCTGATCCGGGAGGAAAACTGGAATTTTCAGGATCGTCTCACTGAAACAACTTATGCACAGGAGATCCAAGAGGTAGACATTGATAGGATGGGCATGGAGGATTACTGGATTTGGGAAGGCATGAAAAAGGACAAATTTTGCTTCTGGACGGTCCTAAATCAAATTAGAACCATTTTTGAGGAGGTGGACTGGGCGGAATTCGTGTGGAGTAAAGGTGCGCCAATCAAGTACTCCTTATGTCTATACAGAATGAGAAGCAACCATCTCATCACCAGGGACCGACTGAGTAGGTTTGGTGTGGATTGCCCGGACAAAAAGTGCATCTTGTGTGCCCGGTTGGATGAGTCCAGGGAACATCTCTTTTGCAGGTGCGACTAAAATAATCTGGAATTATCAACATTCCAAATCCGATCTGCCAATCTTGCACAATAGGGATCTATTGACGGTCATGAAAGAAGTCAAAGTTCAGGAAAAAAAAATGGAACAGAAGCGTACAGACGGATATGCCTAAGCTTTGGGAAAATGGTATGGCACGTATGGAGGGATCGAAATAGACGTATCATCGAGGGCATTGCCATTAGTAGTCTTATTGTACAAAGATGCATAGTTATTGACACCAATATCCTAGACCCCATATGACTATTTTTGTACTGTGGGTGGGACTATAGGCTGTAATTAAGGGTTATATCAATAATATTTACCTTCTTCGAAAAAAAAATATATTATTTTATATTTCTTAAATAAAAAGTTTAAACCCTAAATTTTTTTACACAAACTCTTCAATTCTTTATTTTAAATCTCATTTCAGTTTGTATTTTGTAATGATTGAGACTTGATTGCTATTTGATTATGTGTTTAATATTACTCTTGTTTAAAATTATTTTAAATATTATATTAGAGTCCGATAAACCCGATGGACCCGACCCAACCCAACCCGATCCTCCGGACTTGGGTCTTGGGCTATATATGTTGAACCCGTGGTCGGGTCGGACTTGGGCTTGGGCTCGGACTAGACTTATGATTCATCGGGTTGGACTTGGGTAGAGCTCAAGTCCGATCCAACCCGTCCGAGTTGCACCCCTAAGTAGGATGGCCTTAATAAAAATAAAGATGAGAAAGAAAAATATATAGTAGAGTACTAGTAGTTGTAGTTGTAGTTGTAGTTTTTTTTTTTTTTTTTTTCCGACAAGGATATAAATAGAAGAAGAAAAAATTATAAACCCTCAAAATATTTCGATTTTTGGTGTTTATAAAGACATAAAAAGTTACACTGCACTGATTTTGAAAGAATTTTGAGCTGACCAAAATCAGTGACTAGAAAAAAATTAACAAACAAGATTTTTTTTTTTTTTTAAATACTTCATAAATAGTCGGCTCAAAATTCCTTAAAACCGGTGAATGTATCGTTACCAAGCATACCCTTACAAATATCTCAATACATCAATAAGAATTCATCGACCCGCTTTTTCCTAAATTGGTATATATCCCTTTCACAGGTTTGCAAAGAAATGGAAAGAGTTGCAGGCTTAGATGGTTCAATTACTTGAGGCCAGGACTTAAGCGCGGCATCTTTTCTCGAGAGGAGGAGGAAACAATCATCGGCCTTCATTCCGCATTAGGCAACAAGTAAGCAATACCTAAGCTCATTAATATGTATGTATCTTACGTACAGCTTCAAACTATTATTTGGATTTGCTCATTATAGCAATAAGAGTACATGAAATTGAGCACGCTATGAGCTTGGACCAGAGGAAAAAAAAAATATGTGCATGTTGATAAAAATCTCATAACATGTAGGTGGATAAAAATAATTACAATATAGAGGTGGGCAGAAATTTTACCACCCCGATTACGTGGGTGGTTTTCTTATTTATAGAAGACAATGATAATAATAAAATAAAAACGGAATAATCAAAATAACAAAAATATAATCAAAAAATATTATTATTATATCCATGATTATTGAAGTGGATGAGTTTGATGTTTGAACTGATAAGCCTGAACTTGAATTTGTAAGTAGCTTTATCTTTTAACACTCCCTCTCAAACTGTGCGTGGTGATCATGCACAGTTTGCCACGTAATGATTCCAAAGCGCCTCGTGTTTGGGCTTATTTGAGACCATAAATCACCTCGACTGTTCCATATATATTCTCTGTGAGAAAGTCATGAAGAAATGTGTTCTTCACGAATGCTCCATCATTTATGTCATTGCACGACTGAGATGAAGGATGACGAAATTGTCTACCGTTTTCACGTCTAACTGGTGAATGCTCCATCTTTTCTGTCCTTACACGGCCGAGATGAAGTGTGACAAAATTGCCACATGTAGGTCATGCGGAAGACATTTTTCTTATCTGATACCAAGAGAAAAAATAAATATGTACATGTTGATAGAAATCTCACATGTAGGTGGATAAAAATATCATAATATGGAGGTGGGTAAAAATCTTACCACGCCGATTACATGTGTGACATTCTTATTTATAGAAGACAATAGTAATAATAAAATAAAAACAGAATAACCAAAATAACAAAAATATAATCAAGAGATATTATCATTATCCATGATTATTGAAGTGGATGAGTTGTTATCTTTTAACTAGACTCACTAAATTAGTTTGAGTAGATGCACAATTAATGTGAATAATATTAATCGAGTTAGAGAACTTTTAAGAAATGAGAGAGAGCACACATCTGCACATAAATTTTAGGATTATTTATACTAGCCTCACATATGTTTTAGGTTTATTAAACGGACCTCCCTTATTTTTAAAATAATTACACTGGCCTTTTATATGTTTTATGTTTATTATACGGTTCTTGATCTCCTCTGTTTATGTTTTACATAAAGGATTATTACACTAATATTCTTACAATATAAAACAGAGAGAGATCCGTGCAATTATTTTCAAAGTAAAAAAATTTCGTTAAATAAATCTAAAACATAGAAAAAATTAGTGTAAATAATCCTAAATTTTATACAAACTTTGATTATAGCAATTTTGCATGTTGAGATGCATTACAATAATAGTAGAAAAGACCTCTAAGACAAATGTAAAAAATAAAATAATAATAATAAAAAAATTGTAACACGTTCTTAAAAAGAATATTAAAGCCTTCACATTCCCGCATGTTCAAACCAAACTCTATTATTGTTAGGTTAAACTATTTGATAAAAAAAGGAGTCAGTGAAGTGGTCAGATTAACTAGTTGGTCCTATTTCTTCTGTTATAGAATTGCATAGAGCTAAGGACCAGACAGTTGCCACTTCAATATAGAACTATAAATTATGTATTTATGCGCAAATAGAAACATCCACCAGCTATAAATAAGTACCGGTTACGTTAACGTGTTTTATATGTACAGTATTTTTTATACAATATTGTTAAAAAAAAAAAAAAATATATATATATATATATATATATATATATATATATATATATATATATATATTATATATATATATTATATTAAAATATAATTAATTTAGATTTGTTATAAATATATTTTTTAAAATTTGGATAAATATTTATTTAGATAATATAATATACTTAACTTGAATATTAAATACATTTTATGATACATTCAATATTCAAATTTTGAATATTGAATAATTTTTAAATTTTGGTTATGTGCTCATATTCGAATAATTTTTAAGAAAAGAATTCTTAACTACGTCAGAATAGGCAGGTGGAAAAAAATTTAAAATTTTAAAATATTTAGAGGATGATATACATACGACTTAGACGACTCATTTTTGAGCCGTTTTCAAGCCACATTACAATAATAAAGATTTAACAAGTTTTAGTTTGAATTCATATCCGACATACAAATTTTAGTATTATTTGTTATTAGATTTCAAGCATGATGGCGGATACATTGCACGTATTTTATATATTATTATTAAAAATACCACAAAATAGCTAATATAATTATTCTAGTTTTTATTAAGACTACTTAGGAATACTAAAAGATATCTACCTTAATTATTTTAAATTTATTATTATATATATTATTTTATACATCATGCAAGACAAAAACTATTTAGGAAGACCAAAAGATAGCTTACGTAATTATCTAACTGCTCCTATTAATTTTAGTGAAATATTTCAATTACTAAATACTAGTATATATGCAAGTGCTTTGCACGTATATTAAAGTGAATGATGTTGATGAGTTAGTTTATTTCTACTGCTTTTAATTATATAGGTTAATGGTTCAACCCTTCGAATTCTTTGGTAACAATTTAAAAGACTTAGCAAGTAGCATGAACCCTTTGATTTCCGTAAATGGTTGTCATTATTGCATCTCTTAAATGGTTGTCAGTGAAATTTATTGTAGGTATTCTTTTTAATTACTAAATATGTTGAAGGGTATTTTTGGAACGAAAATTTTTCACGGTGAAGCCTAGTTTTGGTATTATATAGTAAAGATATGCAAGCATATTTTGGAAGAAAAAAAATTCACGGTGAAGCTTTAACTTTTTTTATTATATAGAAACTAGTATATATGCACGTGCTTTGCACGTATATTGGAGTGAATGATGTTGATGAGTTAGTTTATTTCTACTGCTTTTAATTATATAGTAATGGTTCAACCCTTCGAATTCTTTGGTAACAATTTAAAAGACTTAGCAAGTAGCATGAACCCTTTGATTTCCGTAAATTGTTGTCATTATTGCATCTCTTAAATGGTTGTCAGTGGAATTTATTGTAGGTATTCTTTTTAATTACTAAATATGTTGAAGGGTATTTTTGGAACGAAAATTTTTCACGGTGAAACCTAGTTTTGGTATTATATAGTAGAATAGATATAGATTATTTTATAAATGCATGTACGACAAAGACTATCTAGGAAAACCAAAAAACAGGTCTCGTAATTACCTATATATCTCTACTAATTTTAATGAACTATTTTAATTACTAAACATATGTAAGAATTATTTTGTAAAAAATAATTTTACGGTGAACAATAACTTTTTCTATTATATAGGAGTATATAAAGAATTATTCAAACAAAGTTTTCAGCCACTGGAAATTAGCAAGCCAAGATTTGATAATTATGTCTATGACTTGGTACCCTTCTTTGGAGAAAACAAATATGTAAGTGCTACCTATGTTTCGTAGTGATGACCGTATTCGTATTTGTGTTGTATTCGTGCAAGATAAGAGATTGCATGTGTACCTATTTGAAAATGTTCTCTCGTATCAACACGTGTCATTAAAAGTAATTGTGCCCTACCAAATTCGAGTGGCTCTTGTGGTTACCGAGAAAAGATATAAGACCATGGCTGGGTGGCAGAAGATCAGTGGATCGAGCCACGGGGACGTATTATTCCTTCTATTTATAAATGGTGGAAGTTGGAGAACAGCGGGGCCAAAGGCATGCAATGCAGTGTGCACAAATTTTCGAGCGTTACGTCGAAAATTTGAAAAAAAAAAGAGTAATTGTGCCCTTACTCGTGCAACATTGGTGATAACTAATTCTTGATGGCGTTTTCTTATTCTTTCAGGTGGTCACAGATAGCAACACAACTACCAGGAAGGACCGACAATGAGGTGAAGAACTACTGGAACTCCTATCTCAAGAAGAGAGTACTACTACGACATCCTTACGCTTCGTCCTCCAATTCTCAAGACTCCACCAGCCAGGCCCCAGCTTCTGAATCATCGAACGTCGTGGACGCTGACCTGCAGTGGACAGTTCCTAGCATCGTCCACCAGGTCTCTTCTGAGGGGGCAACTGTAGTGCACCGCTTAGACTTGTACGATATCACGTCCGATGGAGACTTATCGATCCTGCAGAATCGGGATGCGACAATAGTACCCCAAGCCTCATCTCTACCGAAGATTGTATTTGCTGACTGGCTGCCGGCGGATCAAGTCAAGGATTACAATTCACAAGTAATTAATCATGAGGTCCTTCTGCCACCTCCATTGCCTTGTGGTGACTTTCTTCTTGGAGATGCCGGCATCTACGAGGAGTTTCGTCCACAGTTCAAGACTATCGACGACGTCGGACACTTGCAGGTAGGCGGATTCTTTGATCTCTCGTCCACAGGAGAGATTTGTGGTTGTGATTTTGACATAAACAATGATGTGATCTACTGAGTTACATGGACACAAATAATATATGCTTTATATATATAAACTACTGTATAATAAAAAACATTTGTGAAAATAAGAAAAGTTTGGGTTCTTTGTGAATTTTTTTCTTTCATATATATCTTTATCAAATTTTACTAATTAAAATTATTCATTAAATCTAAATAGAGAAGTTAGGTAATTATGTATACAAATAAAATTTATTATAGAAAATATAATTTGCTCTTCTGGTACCTTCTGCTCTTTTCAAAAACAGATAAAGTTATTAAAAGACAGTTAAAATATGTGTAATGCACGTATGTGTGTGTGTGTCACGTGTGTTGTATGTATTTGTGTGTGTGTGTCACGTGTGTTGTATGTATTTTTAACCGTCTATTATAACTTTTTCTATATTTGAAAAGAGCAAAAGGTACAAGAAGAGAATATATATATATATATATATATATATATATATATATATATATATATAAGCAAAAAAGAAAAAGAATTTTGTCCAATTTGAATCGATTTCACTTAATTAATATGAATCCCTCGTTACTGCCCATAGGAGAGGTAGGGATGACAGGATTTGAACCCGTGACATTTTGTACCCAAAACAAATGGGCTACATCCTTTTTCTAAATTTTTGTGCAGTATTATTGTACAAAATTCATGTATTGTTTTTCACATCGTGATTTTCGCTTCTATGTATGTACAATTTTTTTTGTCATTTCTTATATTTTGTTTCATATCATAAAAAAATTATATATATTTGAAACCTACCAAAAATATAAAGGATTATATATATATATATATATATATATATATATATATATATATATATATATATATATATATATATATATATATATTGTGTGTGTGTATGTGTGTGCCTGAGGAGGGATCGGGATCTCTGTATTTTTGCATCCCCAAAGGATCCCCGTGATCACAACCGTAGAATCTTATTTAAGCAATCTAATCTTAACTATTGAATTGAATGGTTTAAATCAACGGTTAAGATTAGATGACTTAAACAACATCCAACGGCTGTGATCATAAAAAAAATTGGGAATACATAAGAGTGTAGATCACAATCCCTCATATATATATATATATATATATATATATATATATATATATATATATATATATATATATATATATGGTTGGGATCATGATCTACCCCCTTTTTTAAAAAATTTATGCCTATTCAAGAGATAAATATGGAGGAAATTAGAACCAACTATAAAGGCAAAAGAATAACTTTTGAGTTCATAGCTAACCACATTGTTAAAATATTGAATGAAGTTACTATGAAATAAAATCAGATTAATTTCTTAAAATAAGAAATTGTTCAGGTGAATATATCTCAATAATTAAAGAAATCAGAAATCCAGCATAAAATTAAATTGCTTGAAGAAGGTTTCAAACTACATAACTTGTAGTAATATCCCTAATACTTTTTGGGATAGAAAACAACATATTGTTACTCTTCCTTATGAAGATATTTTCGATAAAAAAAATATTCCTACAAAGGCTAGGCCTTGTCAAATGAGTCAAGAATATCTTGAACTATATATGCAAGAAAGAAATTCAAGCAAGATCTATTGGATAAGAAATTGATCAAGAGATCATACTCCCCATGGAGTTGCACAACATTTTATGTAAATAATAATACTGAAAGGGAACGTGGTGTCCCTATGTTTGATGATAAACAAAAGAATGAAACTAGGTTTATACGAAACCCTTTCTTCGTTTACAAACAAGAAAAAGAGTACAATTAATCCTATACGAGGATGTTAAGTACAATAAAAATGATTCTGGAGAAAAATTGCTATAGTAGTCTGATCTGCGGTCGATCACTTTGTCCCTTGGACCACACGATGATGAAGAAGTGTTGTAGAAGAAGAAGAAGCATCAAAGATTGCAGGTGGGATTGAACTCTCGTCGCCAAAGTTGTCAATCAACACTCTCTGTCTGTGCTCTCTCTGTGTCTTGATCTCTGGTAGTCTCCCCTTTTTTTCCCGACCCTGATCTCCTGTGACCAGAGGTCTCTATTTATAGAGATCAGTCACAATAACTGTCCAGTTGGCGTAGAAGCACAACTGTGGAGAAAGTTGCACCTTTTACGCGACGGTTATAATAACTGCTACCCACGTTTGAATGATCTCCTGAATCCGCGTATGACGCGTGTCCTATTATGAGGTAACGCGTATAACTGCTTCTCGAAGATCATGGCATGCAAGCCACGTAGGTAACTGTCCCTCGCGTAAAGATGGTTGGCATAAAAGCCAAATAACTGTCTCGTTGGCGTAAAAGCCAAATAGCTGTCTTGTTGGCGTAAAAGCCAAATAGCTGTCTTATTGGCGTAAAAGCCAAATACCGCGTAAAACTTGATGTTGCATGAATAATAGATAACCAGCGTAAAAATAGCCAATTATCCTTCTTGACTGATGTCTTGAGCGTATTCTGGGCCAAATAGCCTTATCACGTACCTTTGCAAATACAGCCTAGGTTGGCGTATTTCGAGGAGATAGCATACAGCGTTCTCCTATGGTTAAAAATAGTCTCGTTGGCGTAAAATGCCCGGATGGTGATGTAAGCGTATTAGCCCTAGTTTTAGCTCTCCCAGTAATGACAAAATTATAAAGGATAGAACCAAATATCGTGCATTAAATACAGAGATGTGCCTCAATCTCGTGCATTAAATGCCGAGATATGCCTCGAGCTCTGTATGAGAAACAGCTTTTGACGTGGCGTCTGATTTTGTCTCATCTTGAGCGTAAAAGCTCATCTCTGCCTGTGTAGAATAGGTAGCGTATTCCTTGAATGCGTAAACACGACTTGTATCAAGGATATGTCATTAAACGACAGTCTGGGTCTCTGTGCAAAATTATTATCACAACCGTCCTCTCGATCGTCGTGCAGTACTTTTGTCAGGAGTCAGGTTCACTGTTTTGTCTGACAGATTAATTCGAGGAATACGAAGAGTTCCTCGTATGACTTTACGTTGCGTTAAAGACAAATGTATTTTACGCCGTAGGGAGGCGTAGCAACCTTTTACGCCAAAACAGCCTTGAAGCGCTGTTTTACGCAGACATCTCTGAAGCTCTATGATACGCCAAACAGCTCTGAAGCTCTGTTTTACGCGAGCAGTTCTGAAGCCATATTTTATGCCACACAGCCTTGAAGCGCTGCTTTACACGGGCTTCGTGCATGTTGGGGATTTTGACTGTATAATACGCGTACAATTCCCCAGCATATTTCATGCTTCTATAAGACCCCCTTCAAAGTTTTCAAATTTCTCGTAATTTGAAATACTTTGAATGAAGCATGAAGTGGTCAAATTTGACTCTTTCTTAGAGGCTGATTTTTCGGCAATAATTAAGAAGTTGTTGGGATTTGGTATGTTCTCTTCTGCCTATATAAAGGCAAGCGAATGAACCTGTTTTTTCCATGCTCCTTTCACCACAAAGATGGTTGCCGAGATTCATTGGGCTGGCCTGAGAAAGAAGAAGATTATGCTCTTCCAGCATATAAGGAGCCGTAAAAGGAGGCATCTTCGAGCAAATATCCTCTGCAACGATGGATCATGGAAGGATATCATAGTTTCCTATGCTCGGGATAATCAGCAATTTTATATGGCGATTCGTCCAGGAGAGAGGAAGGGTCTCATCGGACCACACAGCTTGCTAGCTGTATTTTCCCCTATCATGAAGCTGGACCCTGGTGGGCAGCTTGGCCGTGTCTTCCAGTATTGTGTTGGGTTTGAACCCCTAACACAAATCTGAGCATGGCCGCCGATGACGTATGGAGGGGGGCTTGAATAATTTAAACAAGCCCAGTTTTGTATCCTCCCGCCATTCACCATTTGTAAAAAAATCCTTTGTAAAAAATGGATTTCCATCATATGTAATCATGATCTTGAATATTAATGAAAGAATCCTTTGTAAAATAGATTTCCATCATATGTAATCATGATTAATAAACTTGTCTTCTTTTACGCATCACTGATTTACCATATTTGCTGTAAGGAAGTCTGATAATACGCAGCTTCAGCATGCTTGAGTAATCTTTACGCTGATTATGATAAATATGCTCCCAGTCACGTTCCGACTTTTACGCATAGAGGAGTATGCGTAAAAAAAAAAGCTCTTCAGCATTGAATTGTTTTGGAAATCCAATTGCCATGTTGTTTGTGGACGAGGAGTCACATAGAATTCTGAACTGTCACTTTTTTAATACGAAGAATATCTGTTCAGAACATCTTCTTCAAGAATGGCTTCCCGAAAGTTTCTCGAAATAGGGCACAAAATGTCCGCCGAACAGGCCATGCTTGAACTTAGATATAAAGGATTCTGGCTAGACTTCGAATGAACTTCCAATGGCCAAGGAAGAAGAGTCATCTTCAATGTAGACGAACATTTTTAGGGAGCTCCTTGACCCTTCGTCTGATGAAGTCCTCCTGCCTGAAGAAGAGGAGAAGTTTACTGAATACTCGTCGTCTTGTTTGCAAATGCTGACATCTGTGTGTTTTAGGCACTTGCAATATTTTGTAACCAAGAAGGAGCATTTTCTGCGTAAAACTCTTGAATTTAGCTTTCTTGAGTATAAGACCCAAGTTATCCAGATATACGCGTATCCCATCCTGCGTAATTTTAAGGTATGCGAAAAGTCATAGATCCGTAGCATATGTAACTTCTGAGCGTAAAATCGTAGATCTGTAGCTTCAGAGCGTAAAAGCTTCTGAGCGTAAAATCATAGATCTGTAGCTTCTGAGCGTAAAATCATAGATCTGTAGCTTCTGAGCGTAAAATTATAGATCTGTAGCTTCTGAGCGTAAAAGCTTCTGAGCGTAAAAATCATAGATTTGTAGCTTCTGAGCGTAAAACCATAGATCTATAGCTTCTGAGCATAAAAACTTCTGAGCGTAAAATCATAGATTTGTAGCTTCTGAGCGTAAAACCATGGATCCTTGCTCTGCGTGTAAAATCATGGATCCGTTACGCAGCATGACTGTCCGCCTTCCTTTTCAAATGATCGGCTGACGTGGTTCCAAATCATAACTGATCAGATAAGATCGGATTTGGTTAAGGATACGAAGAGTTTATCTGAACTCTATAAATAGCCCTAGGTCGTGAGAGAGAAAAATCCTTCATCTGTCTCTGCAAAACCCTTTGTCTCTTTCTGAGAACTCTTCGTCTTTATCTCTTTTCTGAGAACCCAGATTCGCCATGGCACCAAAACAGGTCTCCGCGGCTAAGGAAAAGAAAGCTGCTTCCTCATCTCACTCCTGTGCTCAAGCACGAGCGACTCCTACTAGGCCAAGTGAGCCTCATTCTGAACGACGTGCTCCGCCGTCTAGCTGGCACCGGGCATCACAGGCTATGTTTCGAGAGAAATAGAGAACCCTCCGCATATGTTGTACGTGTATGCACAAATACGCCCACATTCCTAATATGTCTGCGTAAAACTCTATATTTTTGCAGTCTGGCGTAAAAACTTAGACTGTCAAAATTTAGCGTATACTGCAATCCTTGTGTTTTACGCACTGGAAGTAAATTCCTGCGTAAAACTCAAATTTTGGCAGTCTGGCATAAAAGCACAGACTGTTAGGTTTTGGCGTATATTGTAGACCTTGAGTTTTTTTACGCATTGGAAGTAAATTTTAGCGTAAAAAGTTAAATTTTTGCAGTCTGGCGTAAAAACTCAGACTGTCAAGTTCTGGCGTATACTGCTAAGAGTGTAGCATTTAGCGTAAAACTGACTTGTTTTCTTTGCTTTTTGCATTGGACCTACAGACCCCCCCTCTGGCTGAAGTGATGGGCTCTGCTGCTGGAATACTGAATTCCAACTATCTGGAGGACTTATCCCATGTGACATTCCCTATCTCTGGAAACGAGTATCCTCAAGAAAGGGGAACTCTGATCTCGGCCCAAGGAGAAAGGATGTTGCTGAGTATGATCAATGGGAAACCCCTGACATACATAGATATGACTGAGTACAAGAAATCAGCTTTCTTGTTTGAGGATGTGATTGATAAGCAATCCCAAACAAAGCCCAAGAAGGAAGATTGGGTATTTTCTGCTGAGGGCACGATCCTATTTCTGCCAAAGATGCCCAGAGATTACCCTATCTCTGCATTCTTCCATGCCACACATCCCAGAAAGATGTCATGGACTCTGACTCCCGATCTTCATGGCTAGCCAGAAAAGATCTTTTATAAGAAAGGATTGGACCGAGGGTCCTTTGTAAGAAGTCCCTCAGGCCCTGTCATGCCTTTCAGAGGATTGCTGTCGGGCAACGTCCCAAGTGAAGACACTTCACTGATCCAGCCACTTCAAATAGCGACTTTCTGCAATGACTTTATGGGGCAGGGGGGAGTATACCCCAAGGTTAACCCTCGCACTAGTGGATGGCTTAGCCCCTAGAATCTTCGATGGGCCAGTTTAACTGCATGGGCCCTGAAGCACTTTCAGACGGAGCTGGAAAGTATTGGCTTGTTTGCGGCTATGAGTGCCACTAGTGTTAGGCTGCCTCTCAACCCTAATTTGTTCTTAGCTTTGATGGAGCGATATAACTCGCTCACTGGGACTTTCGCCACTCCGATAGGTGAGTTGGGCCTGGCACTTCATGAGATGGCAGATATCTCAAAGCTGTCGATGGGAGACACTCCCTATGAAGAGTACGTTCCCACAAATAGGGAGCTGAAGGACACCAACCCTCGGGCAGTGGCAGTGTACCAAGAGCTGATGAGCCACTACCTTGCATGCACCGCCTTCTACAAGGAGCCCTCTGATTTAGCCCATATCAACAAATGGGTATCCTACCTCTTCTTCCATCAGGCTAAAAATGCCAAACAGGACAAGGTTGTAGATAGCAGAGATAAACCCTTGAATCCCTTGAGCATTCTCAATGCCAATACAATCGACGATCTTATTGAAGATGAGGGGGCCCAAGATTGTGTTCTCAATAAAGAGATAGGGGGTTATCCTGCAGGAACCAAAGCCTACAGCTATATGAGGCATTGCCGAAAGCCTCTGTCAAGAGAAGCTCAACTGGCTGGCTTCCTTTCTATCTGGCTACACCAATGGGTGGTTCCTGGCATCGCGTCTGCGGATCACATTCATCGCAATACCTTATGGCCCGCAGTGTGTTTGGTGTTTGGAGCAAGATTGGGCCTGCTCCCTGCCATGGTATGCAGGATTCAAGCTGGCCTGAGGGCCATCACTGAGGGACTGCTGGCTGATGATACACGACGTGAAGGATATCCCAGAGTGGAATTGTCATTCTTAT
The DNA here is from genome assembly GCA_036927795.1 of Iris macrosiphon. NCBI lineage: Eukaryota > Viridiplantae > Streptophyta > Magnoliopsida > Asparagales > Iridaceae > Iris > Iris macrosiphon. The sequence goes on along the minus strand of JAYESA010000011.1, from coordinate 18,603,536 downwards.
ATCTGATAGGATGGTTAATCCTTCACAACACCAAAGTGATGTCTCCCGGATCGGCCAGTAGTTCGGGCAATAACTTCCTGTTGAATTACAGGAATTCTTCTTGGAATGTGACTAGCATCATAGATTGTCGGCTAGCACTAAATTTTGCCAACAGTTGGAAGTTCTTATGCATCGTCCCCCCCGTACATATCAATCAACAGAGGACGAAACTTCAGGATGTAGGTCAGGGGAAGACTATTCTTTCTCCTGAAGCCTTTTACTGGTTGGTCTGCATTAGACCTTCCCATCTGCTGTACAGAAGTGAGGACCACTGCTACTTGGAGCCTTATCTGCCTAGCCGTTTTGCCAGGCAATTTGGGTATGATCAGTTGCATGTGGAAAATCCCATCACCAGCTTCAAGTTCAAAGGTGGACTTATTGATGGAGCTAGAGGATGGGGTACTTCATTATGGGTTGTACTGGATCAATCTTTGTTGTGCCCGCGACTTCTCTCTCCACGGAGCTGTGCATTCTTCACTCGTACGCGCAGTTTTATGTGTCCATCAATACCTTCCATCGTGATTTCGATGTTCATGGAAGTTTCAGGATGCCCTCACATAGGTCCACTGGGGAGAGGAGATACCATCTGTCTCCTCTGATGAAGGTGATGAAACCACCAGTACAGATGATTATTTGTTAATTTTACCGAGAGGCGTGATAGCTCCGCCAGCAGAGCCTCTCATAATTTCCCATAAAAGAAAGGCTTCTACTCAGAAAGAGCCTTCCCCTCGCAAGAAGAAGCTGACTACCGGAGGTCCTAAAAGGACTTCCACCAAGGGGGCCTCTAGGAGTGAGCCTATTATTTTCCTTGTTGGGGATGATTCTTTGATTAGGGGTCCTTCACCTTTTAGAGAGGGAACCTCCACAGTTCTAGCTGACAGCGCTGGAGATTCTTTGCCCGCTACTGCTGCCTCTACCACCGTTACTGGTAGTGCTTCTTGATCGCCTTCGAGGCCGAGCATAATAAGGATCATTATACCTTTACCGAGACAAATAATGGGCCTAGCCCCTCCTTCATCTGTAAGTATCTCGAGCGAGATTCCACCCGATGAACCTCGAGTGGATCTGGGTGATGACTGGGATGACTACCCTCAAACGTCAGTTGGTGTACTCTCTTCTCCAGGTATGACAGCTTGTTTAGCATCATTAAAAAATGATTTAGCTATACAGGCTGCAGACGCAACATGCATACCATCGGCCATGGGTAAATGTTGTCTTCACGCTTTCTTCAGGAAAATTAACATCAAATTGATATTAACTTTCTCTTATCTTATTTTCAGGCGAAGACATCTCTGGGGAGGGCGAAGTTGACACAACTTCTGATTTTGTTGCGGATCCAGCTAATAAAATGGCGGCGCCTGACGTCGACGAAGCATACTTTGAAACTGTCGATCTTTCATCCGCAACATTCTCGAGTGTCATCCTGCCAGTAGCAGTTCAAATAACATCAGAGGAGGATGAACCCACCATTTCGACCGTGCCTCCTTCGTTAAGCATGCCAGCAACTCTAACCGTTGTTGGTGTCTCTTCTTTTGTCGTACCATTTATTGAAGCAACGACTGTGGCAACATCCTCTACAGTCCTTCCAGAAAAGAGATTTATCGATATTGCGGCCACTCCCAGCGTACATTCGATCTTTGCTATACTAGTTGAACAATATACTAGAATATTCTATGTCACTTTGGAAGAATTGATATCCATGGTGTTGGAGAAGAATCTAGGCTTTGATGCTCTGAAGACGCCCTCCAAGCTCACTATAGCGCCGATTAGAAATTTCAATGACGTTGAAAGAGATGATGCGCTAGAGCAAATAGTTAATGGTTTAGAACAACCCATTAACGAATATTTGCAACTATCCTAAGGCGGCATCGATGACCTGGTTCAAGCTGAGTATGACTCCCTAACTGCGAAACTTGCTCAGCAGATTGAATCTTTAAACAAATCCATCCAGGCACAACAACAAGAGATGGAGAAAGAGCAAGCAGTATTGGTGGAGAGTATTCCTCAGCTGACCAAGTGCTGTGCAGAATATGAGGCATACGAAGTGAGAGTTCAAGAATTGGAAGCTGAACTTGCTCAGACAAGGGAGAGGCTTCTCAAGGCATCGGCAGTTTGTGATGTATTTGAGGGCCAAGTGAAGACAGCTCAACAGAACTTGACACATGCGGGTGTCATTCACGCAAGTTTTGTTGATTTCCTCCGAACTATCTCTCTTGAGCAATGACGAAGCAAGGCTGGAGCGGGCTCGTACTAACATCTTGAACTCCAGGAATGAGAGAATAGCGGCTTTGGCGCAACAGATCCGCGATTTAACTGCTCCTCCCCAATGATGTACCTTTTTGCTCCTTTTGTAATTTGCTATTTCCAGAGATAATAAAGATATATTTTCTAACTTTGTGGACCTATTACTTTTGGATATAAATGATAGGCTAAGATGAAAGTGATATCAGAGGTAATATGGACATAATATACTTTCGGTAAGGTTTAGCTGAACATATCTATTCAGAGGTAATATGGACATGATAGAATATGATCCAACTAAATTTGTGTACAAAACACTATCAGAGGTAATATGGACATGATAGATTTTGACGTTTCAAATTAGTTAAACATATCTATTCAGAGGTCATATGGACATGATAGAATATGATCCAACTAATTTTGTATACAAAACACTATCAGAGGTAATATGGACGTGATAGGTTTTGAAGTTTCAAATTAGTTAAACATATCTATTCAGAGGTCATAAGAACATGATAGAATATGCTCCAACTAAGTTTTGTACGTAGTATCATCAGAATGAGATCTTCATCATACCCTGTTTAAGCAAGGGAGATCAAGCATAGTACTTCTTCAGGAATTTGCCGTTGATAGGAGCCATTATCAAATCTCCTTTAGGCTTAGCTAATCTGTAAGCGCCATTCGAAAATATGGTTTCAATCACATAAGGGCCCTCCCATTTGGGCTGGAACTTGCCCTTACTTTTGTGTGTAATGATCATTGGCCTCTTCACAGCTAGAACTAGCTCGCCAACTTTGAACACATTTTTCTTCACTTTTTGATTAAAAGCTCTGGAGATGCGTGCCTGGTAGAACTCGATGCGCTGTTGAGCTTGAAGGCATTTCTCGTCTAATCCTTCTAGCTCTTGAAGTCTTAAACGATCATTATTTTCCTGAGTCAGCTCATTATCCACTGCTATCCTGAGTGATGGAATTTGAACTTCAATCGGGAGAACTGCTTCACACCCGTAAACTAACAAAAATGGGGTACAGCCCATTGGCGTTCGTACCGTTGTACGGTATGCCCACAGACATTCTCCCAACTTCTCGTTCCAATCTCTTTTGCTTGAAGAGACAAACTTCTTCAAGAGTTTGATGATAGTTTTGTTGAAGGCTTCCGCCAAACCATTAGCATAAGGATTGTATGTCGTTGAGGCCATATTCTGTATCCGATTCTTATCGTAAAATCGGTGAAACGCTTGACTGATGAATTGAGGCCCATTGTCATGAATTATCCTTCGAGGTATCCCGAAGCGATAAATTACATGGTGCTTGATAAAGCTGATCACGTTGGATGTCTTTACCTCTGCAAGAGGGATCGCCTCCGCCCATTTGGAGAAATAGTCAGTGATAGCCAATATGAACTGATGTCCTCTAGAAGACGAAGGGTGAATAGGACCAATGATATCCATATCCCATGCTTCAAAGGGCCATGATGCAATAGTAGGATGTAAATACTCAGAAGGCTGATGTATAAAATCCGTATAAACCTGACAGGCTTTGCATTGTCTTGCATATTTCACGGCATCTGCAATCATAGTAGGCCAGTAGTAGCCCATTCTCCTGATACGATCTTGTAACTTAGGACCGGATTGATGTGCTCTACATACCCCGTCATGAGCTTCTCGGATAACCTGCCTTGCATCATCATCAGAGAGACATCGAAACAATAGTCCATCGTATGTTCGGCGATATAGACTTTGTGAAGAAGCATCAAAATAGAAGTGTAATGATCGTCTCTTGATAGATACTGCTTCTTTAGGATCTTCTGGTAAGATTCTGTATGACGCGAAGTCTATAAAGGGACTTCTCCAATCTCTCTTAGGAGGAACCGTGTTTATAGCACAGCTGCGTTCCATGTGAAAGTTATTTTTCACACAAAACAAATCTCTGTTAAGAAGGACCACCGAATTCTGCCTTCTTATAGGAATAACTAGATCTGCAGCTAGGCTGGCCAGAGCATCAGCTTCCAAATTTTGAGATCGAGGAACATGCTCTAAGAAGAATCCTTTAAAAGATATTGCTATCTCGATCGTTGTTTGGTGATAAGGAATGAGGTCTGGATTGCGGACTTCATATATTCCTCTGACCTGATTGACGATCAGCTGAGAATCACCAAAAGCTTCCAGGTATTCAACATCCAATTCTTTAGCGACTTGAAGCCCGATTAGTAGAGCATTATACTCTACCACATTATTAGAGCAGGGTTCGCTAAGAGAATATGCTCGATAGATGACGAGTTTATCAGGAGTCACCAGGACAATTCCTACTCCTGAAACCACGTTTCCCTTAGGACCGGTTCTGGAAGCACCATCAAAGAATAGCTGCCATGTATCACCTTCCATTGTCGAATTACATTCTGTAACTTCGTCGGGAATGTCCTCATATAATTTGGAGGTTTTCGGAATTGGATGGGCGGCTAAGAAATCAGTCAAGGCTTGAACTTTCATCGACTTTTGAGAGACGTACACCATATCATACGGTGTCAATAGCATTGCCCAAGTCGCGAGTCAGAAATTAAGAACACTTGGTTTATTCATTAAAACCCGAAGCGGATTGATTCTGGAGATGATATGAATAGTTTTGCCCGTCACGTAATGTCGCGTCTTCTGAATGGCAAACATTAGGGCCAAGCATTCTTTTTCTACTGGACTATACATGTGTTCAGCTCCGACCATCATCCTGCTTAGATAGTAAATAGCCTGTTCGTGACCCTCATTGTTCTTCTGTGCAAGGAGAGCCCCTAAAGAATGATCCATTGCTCGAACATACAGCAAAAATGGTCTTCCTATGACGGGAGGCACCAGAACTAGAGGATTAGTAAGATAGCGTTTGGTATCGTTAAACGCTTGCTGACAGACTTCGTCCCATACGAATGACACACCTTTCTTCATTAGACGAGAAAAAGGCTGACATCTCCCAAAGAGGTTGGATATGAATCTCCTGATATAAGCTAGACGTCCTTAAAATTCCTTGAGTTCTCTGAGATTACGGGACGGTCGTATTTCTAGGATAGCTTTTACTTTATTATGGTCAACTTGAATGCCTTTAGCGGTAATGACAAATCCTAAAAAAATGCTACTGGATACACCAAGAAAGGACTTTGTAGGGTTCATTTTGAGTTGATGTTGGCGCATCAACTCGAATACTGTCTTTAAGTCTTGGATGTGATTATCCTTGAGGCGGCTTTTGACAGCAATATCGTCTACATAATATTCCAATGTTTTGTGTAAGTGCTCATGGAATATGTTACTCATAGCTCGTTGATATGTGGCCCCGACATTCTTCAATCCAAAAGGCATGACCGTATAGCAATATACCCCCAGTGGTGTACGAAAAGCAGTATGCTTCTCATCTTCAGGATTTATCTTAATTTGATTATATCCTGAAAATCCATCCATGAAAGACATGCGCTCAAAACCGCACGTATTATCGATTATGGCGTCTGTAAGAGGGAGAGGGAACTCGTCTTTAGGGCAGGCCACGTTTAGATCTCGGAAGTCGATGCAAATATAAACTTTTCTGTTTTTCTTCATAACTGGGACAACATTAGCGACCCAATTAGGGTGTTGTTCTTCCCGGATGAACCCACAGGCTATTAGTTTCCTGATTTCAGCTTCAATGGCATCCATCATGTCTGGGCGAAACTGGCGTTAGTGTAGCTTTACAGGCTTTGAATTGGATAGTATGTTGAGTTTATGGGTAGCCACTTTTGGATCAAGACCTGGCATATCCTTATAATTCCAAGCAAAGACATCGATATATTCTTTTATCAGCTGGATTATTCCTTCTCTTTCTTCTTCGGAAAGATTGCTGCTGATAAATATCGGCTTTGGTGAAATTTTATCCCCAACATTGACTTGGACAACCTTATCTTCAGTGGGTGGTTCTTTTTGTTCAAATCAGAGTTCCCATTGTGTATCCATTTGCTGAGCCCAGGATTCATCTTCAAATGGTTCAGATTCTTGTTCCTCTGTTTTGAGGAAATTTGTCAACACCATATTTACTGATAATGCCCGTTCGAGTTCATCATCTGAATCGGAGGATGACAAATTATCTTGAAAAGAGAAAATGGTCTCCTCACTTGGCTCAGAGTTGTTTGAAGCTGCAAGAGATGGGGTATACCCTAGCCCGAAACGAGTTTGTTGACAGTAAGGATCACCATGCAACGACATTCGTCTGCCTTTTCCACAGTTGAGGCCTGGCTCCAACTTTAAATCATAACCCATGCTTTGCATAATCTTCAAAGCATGTGGGCTATATCTGTAGACTTGTATTTTTTCAGCATCAGACTCGTAAGAATCTTCTTGTACAATTGGTCTATTCCACATTCGACCAAAGACTATTGGATGTTGATCGTTGCGAGTAGGTGGAACAATAAAGATAGAATCTTCATGCGGCCCATATGTCGTGACGATATTAGATGTTGACGCTACTTCCCACACATATGGATGATAAAAGTCTATAGCTTCCAAGAATTTTTGTGCTATAGGTTCTATATCATTATGAGGGGAAGATTCCTGATCAGAAAATTGAGCGTCAGTATACTGGAAAAGAGAATCTTTATTATCGCCAGAAACCATGTTCCCGGTTATATTTACATCAGCTGTCTGCTTGTTGTGCCTAAGGTCAATGACCAAAGGTGGAGGCTTCTTGTTCAGACTGATCACTAGGGGATTATTTCCTCCTTCCGATTTGGTTTTGCCCAAGTGGATAGTCATAGGTTCCATGACTTCCGGACGGGTAGTCCGCCCTTTCACCTGGATTGACAAAGGTTGCTCAGCAGATGGTTCTCCTAGCTCCTGGTAGGATTCCTCTTCCGTCCTGCCTGATACCTCCTTTATGTAGTCTTGGGTGTACAACATGGCATCAAAATAGTATGACTCAACTCCTTTGAACGGGTTGAGATTAGCAAACTATGTTTTCACTGTCCCTTGAACGTCTACATATTTGAAGCATTGATGTAGAGTTGAAGGAACAATATTGTGATCGTGGATCCATGGTCTGTCCAACAGAATATTGTAAGACACTTCCGAATCAATGAAGTAGCATGTAGCCACTGATCTAAGGTCACCAATCTGGATCCTGAAACGAATCTTCCCCAACGGTCTGCTCTTTCTGGCATTAAAGCCCACGATTGTGGTGGTAGTGTAAGCCAGTTCGCTTGTAGGAATTCTCAACGGTCTTAACAGACTATGAGGGATAATGCTGATCAACGATCCCGGATCTATGGGAATCTGGTCTACCTCAACGGAGCTGACGTATCCGGTGTAATAAAGAGGCCTGTCATGTCTGTTATATTTCAACAACATGTCCTCTTGAGTGAAAGTGATGTTAGGGACCACTTCCATCACACTATGGCATTGAGGACATACCACAGGCTCTTTATCAGGAGACTTGAGCTGAGTCAAGCATGCATCTGCTTGCATTAACGCTTTACTCAAGGCTTGACGAGTGTCTTTGGATAGCCTAAGTAGCTCAAAAATGGACAATCTGGCCGGAGTATTAGCCAACTGAGCCAAGATGTCGAAGTTATAAGGTTTCTCTAAACCTTTGTTTTGAATATTCTTCAAAGGTTTATCGAAACAAACTTCTTTCTGCTTGCCTTTGTCCACCGAAGTTGGTTTAGAAGGACCTGCCTCTGGCATACCAGGTTCAGGTTCAGGATGTTTGGCAGGCGAAGTGTCTGTCGTTGCTTCCTCCTAGTTTCCTCCATAGTCTTTAAGGTAGGCTTTTCCTGACCAGATTTCGGTTGCTAAAGCCTCTTCTTTCGATGTCGAGGATACTGCAACCATATGGCATGGTTTACATCTTGAGTTCTTTTTAGACTTAGCTTTAGCAGCTTTAGTCTCTTCCTCAATTTCTGACACCAGATCAGGGTGGACCCACATGATCTCCCCAGGCTTGGTAGTTAGGGGCACTAAGTCATGATTTTGACCCCTGGTAGGAGGGAGATTAACAATGTTCATCATTGCTCGTGGAATAGGTACCACACCATCCGGGATTTTTTGAGGGGGCAGATTGCCAAACTGAATGGAGATCATGTTTGCAGTGACCGTCTTCTCGTTATTACGCAGAGTGATGACCTTGGCGTCGATCAGCTCCTGGATTTTCCTTTTTAGTACATAGCACGCCTTTGTGGGGTGATGTATGTATCTATGAAAAATGCAGTACTTAGGATTATTTGTACTATCGACTTCATTTGGACGCTTTACCTCGGGGAGAGTAAGCTTGCCACTTTTGACTAGACAATCGAATATGCTCGGAATATCATCGTCGTCAAAAGAATATTCCTCTATAGGTCTGGAAGTCCCAGGTTTCGTCTGCATAGTCACTGGTGTATTTTGCCTGGACGTGTTGATGGCCAGAGCTTCCTTTCCTTTGGAACTGCAAGTATGTTCATTATTGGAGGATGACCGCTTCCCTCTATCAGAGGTAGAGATCATGATTCTGTTGTCACGAGCCTTCCGACTATTATCTTCAACGGCTACCGCCGATATGATAAACGAGGGCCAATCATGGAACTGATATGGTCCCGTGAATACTGAGATCAGTGGGAGAAGGTTCTTCCTGCAAATGTCCACCAAGGCAAAATCTGGAACTCCGGGAGGCATCTGCAAAGTAGCCTGACGAAAACATTCAATAAAAGTACGAACGTTTTCTTTCTCCTTCTTCTTTACTTCGATGAGTGATGACATAGACATGTCCATTCCTCCTTCGTAGAATTGAGCGAAGAACAGAGTCTTGAAATCTTCAAAAGAAGTAATGCAGTTGTTCGCTAGACTACGGTACCATTGGTAGGCTACTCCAGACAGACAAACTTTAAACACTCGAGTGAGAAAGGCGTCATTCCCTTGCAACAACACCGTCATCATGCTGAAGTAATTCATATAATGGCATGGTGACGTTTTCCTCTCAAACAAAACCATAGCCTGTGGTTTGTATTTTGGTGGGAAAGGGATCTCGTCCCAGATAGCTGGGTATGGCTGGTTGATTCCCAATTTCTTGAGCTGATCTTTATGCTTCAAGGCATCAAATTGGGCTTTTAATTCCCAAACTGCCTGTATCGGATCTTCAGATGGAAAAGGGACAGCAGAGAGGTGAGATATCGGTTGTATTGTGACTCCCACAGGAGGTAATACATTCTCCGGGTTAAGAGGTTGAGGAGCAGCTGATTCTTGATTTTGAACAGACTCCTGGCTTGATGGTATATCTACCCCCACACATAGTTGAGTTGGAGGAACAGGAGTTTGAGCTAGCGCAGCTGTGTGTTGAGTCACCATCATCTGGTGCATATTCTCCATCATGGTATGCATCTCTTTAAGCGATGCTTCCAATACAGCGATGCGTTATTCCGTACTTCCTGATGGGGAAGCTTCTTCATGTTCATCTCCAACAGCATAAACTCCTATTTCTCTGGATGCCACTGAGGGATTAGTATAGATCTCTGTAGAGATTGAGTCTATACTTTCAGTATCAAATTCAGGAAACTGGCGACCCCCAGTGTCAGAATCAGAAGAATATGAGGTCGATTGCCATAACCTCGAGCGAGTGTTTCGAAAGACACCTGCTTCAATATTCTCACGGAGTCTGTCAAATCTCCTTTGGCTTGGAGTTCTAGAGGGAAGACGTCTTGAACTTGACCTCTAAGAATGTGCGAAGCCATATTTACCGACGCGAATGTCGGTTCTTCTTCCTGTAAGGACAAAGAATAGTTCAACCGGTCGAAAACTGACCATTTTGCCTTAGAACAACAGTAGTTAATTACAACCTTATGACTATTACAACAATGCTCCCTAGGGGGTGTAATAAACATATTAGAAGATCCCCTGACTTTGCGTTTTTGGATCAAAAAATCACGCAAATCAGGGGGATCAACAGAAGAGGAAGAAGAAGGCTTATTCCGCCTTTTTACATCAGTAGGATCGTGAAGATTAGGGACCAGAACCCTTTTCCTGCCAAAGGAATACAGCAGTTCACCCATGTGAGTAGAATATGATCCATTGTCCGTCTGAGGAGCGTATTTTCCCGTGCAACGGGTCTTCTTTACGCGGACGGGCTTATCTTGGCGTAATCTGGAGTTTTATGCAGGTTCGTACAAAATGGGATAGTCCTCAGACGGCTTCCAGCGTCACGCGTAATCTGAAGAGTGGGCAACTTCTTCCCTTGGTGGCGTACAAGCCTAGAGGTTGGGAGACTCGCCACTTATTTTCCCTTGATGTGATCCCAGGGTCCATCAGCCTCATGATAGACGGGAGATGTATTTTTACGCGGAGGGCGCGTTTGAAATTTCCGCGTGGGCACTAAGGCCTTGCTAGGAATTTTGTCTGCCATGTCACAAACGGGAGACGAAGTTTTACACGCAAAGCGCATGTTAGACTTCTGGATTAGCACTGAGGCATTACCAGAAGTTTTGTCTGCCATGTCACAGACGGAAGACGAGATTTTCTGCGCAGGGCCCATTCTAGACTTCTGGATTGGCACTGAGGCATTACCAGAAGTTTTGTCTGCCACGTGACAGACGGGAGACATAGTTTTACGCGCAGAGCGCGTAGGCTATGTTGTTACAACCTTGTTGATCAGAGGAGGAGAGCTTGCAGGAAGGGTAGAGGATGTCTTGGGCATCCACACTTTATGCAGCTTCCTGTTGTTCTGGACAGAGAGGGAATGAGAGCTACCCCCTGCACGGAGCATGTCTTCATAAGCAGATTGGTCGAATTGGACGACCAAAGTCTTCTTCGTCGATCCGACGGATACAACATCGTGTTGAGCAATTGCTTTCTCGTCAGATGAGAAAGTCGTCCCCAACAGAGTCGCCATCTTGTGTTTGATGATAAACAAAAGAATAAAACTAGGTTTATACGAAACCCTTTCTTCGTTTACAAATAAGAAAAAGAGTACAATTAATCCTATACGAGGATGTTAAGTACAATAAAAATAATTCTGGGAAAAATTTACTATAGGAGTCTGATCTGCGATCGATCACTTTGTCCCTTAGACCACACGATGATAAAGAAGTGCTGTAGAAAAAGAAGAAGCTTCAAATATTGCAGGTGGGATTGAACTCTCGTCGCCAAAGTTGTCAATCAACACTCTCTGTCTGTGCTCTCTCTGTATCTTGATCTCTGGTAGTCTCCCCTTTTTTTCTCGACCCTGATCTCCTGTGACCAGAAGTCTCTATTTATAGAGATCAGTCACAATAACTGTCCAGTTGGCGTAGAAGCACAACTGTGGAGAAAGTTGCACCTTTTACGCGGCGGTTATAATAACTGCTACCCACGTTTGAATGATCTCCTATATTCGCGTATGATGCGTATCCCATTATGAGGTAACGCGTATAACTGCTTCTCGAAGATCACGGCATGCAAGCCACGTAGGTAACTGCCCCTCGCGTAAAGATGGTTGGCATAAAAGCCAAATAACTGTCTCGTTGGCGTAAAAGCCAAATAGTTGTCTTGTTGGCGTAAAAGCCAAATAGCTGTCTTATTGGCGTAAAAGCCAAATACCGCGTAAAACTTGATGCTGCATAAATAATAGATAACCAGCGTAAAAATAGCCAATTATCCTTCTTGAGTGAGGTCTTGAGCGTATTCTGGGCCAAATAGCCTTATCACGTACCTTTGCAAATACAGCCTGGGTTGGCGTATTTCGAGGAGATAGCATACAGCGCTCTTCTATGGTTAAAAATAGTCTCGTTGACGTAAAATGCCCGGATGGTGATGTAAGCGTATTAGCCCTAGTTTTAGCTCTCCCAGTCATGAAAAATTATAAAGGATAGAACCAAATATCGTGCATTAAATACAGAGATGTGCCTCAATCTCGTGCATTAAATGCCGAGATATGCCTCGAGCTCTGTATGAGAAACAGCTTTTGACGTGGCGTCTGATTTTGTCTCATCTTGAGTGTAAAAGCTCATCTCTGCCTGTGTAGAATAGGTAGCGTATTCCTTGAATGCGTAAACACGACTTGTATCAAGGATATGTCATTAAACGACAGTCTGGGTCTCTGTGCAAAATTATCATCACAGTCGTCCTCTCGATCGTCGTGCAGTACTTTTGTCAGGAGTCAGGTTCACTGTTTTGTCTAACAGATTCATTCGAGGAATACGAAGAGTTCCTCGTATGACTTTACGTTGCGTTAAAGACAAATGTATTTTACGCCGTAGGGAGGTGTAGCAACCTTTTACGCCAAAACAGCCTTGAAGCGCTGCTTTACGCAGGCATCTCTGAAGCTCTATGATACGCCAAACAGCTCTGAAGCTCTATTTTATGCGAGCAGTTCTGAAGCCATGTTTTATGCCACACAGCCTTGAAGCGCTGCTTTACACGGGCTTCGTGCATGTTGGGGGTTTTGACTGTATAATACGCGTACAATTCCCCAGCATATTTCATGCTTCTACACCCTAGATTATATATATATATATATATATATATATATATATATATATATATATATATATATATATTGGGTTATTTAGTTTTAGGATCTTATATAATATTAAAAATTTGGGGTTTAGGTCTTTATATTGTCAAGAAAAGAATTGGATCTCATCCTCAAGATTGACTTGGGTTGACCGTTAGATATCGTTTAGGTCTTCATAATATTTGAAATTTACATTTAGTTTTAGGGTCTCGTATAACATTCAAAGTTTGTGATTAGGTCTCCATTTGGATGGCTAGTCCAAACGAACCATTAGGACAGGACCAAAATTCTCTTTTGGATAATATGAAGATCGAAACACAAAGTTTGAATATTATTCGAGACCCTATAACGAAATAACCCTCCATTTTATTACCGTTGCAGCCTTTTTTTTTATAAAATTTGAATATTTGGATTTTGAGAGGTTAATTTATGTTGTAACAGTCTTAGAGTGGCAACATGAGCTCTGCACGTGCGATTGGCCAAATAACTTAGTTGGCATATTTGTATAACCTAGTTGCTAGAAGAAAGTCGAGATTTGTGACTCTCTGTCTATTGAAGTAACTATTCATGATTACTTGTATAATTCTGAATTTTACTATAGAGCAGTTGAGCTCCAAAATAAGCATTTCAAATGAACATCGGTGAAGAGAAATACATTTTTATTAACAAATACAATATTTAATATAATTAATATCTTGTTAATATATACTACTATATAATATAAAATGTTGAGGCTTTACCGTAAAAAAATTTGTTCCAAAAATATCTTTACCTATATTTACTAATTAATATTGTTCATTAAATTTATGTGAGACCCGTCTCACTATTTTCGTATTCTTGTATTTTATCTGGCATATGTGTGTTATAGATGTATATTGCTTCTCGTATACTTTATGGATTTTTTAGTTGCTTTTATGTAATTTCTAGAATTGTGTATAGTGCTAGTCACCATTTGATATATATATAGCTTCCCTTTCTCTCTCTTCCTCATTTCCCTTCCTTTCTTTCTCTTTCTTTATTTTCTTCTCCCTCTCCTATACTTAGCCAAGAGCAACCTGAGGCCGGCCTTGTCACGACCCGTATTCGGTGTAGGAGCATGAGTACGTGGGTACGTCCAGCCTACGCCGCAGCATCGGCGTAGAACGTTGTCTAGGTCAACTAACTATCAATCTCACACAATATATGTAAAACCTGTCAATGATATATCAACTCTAAAATGGAGGACAATATAATTAAGACAACATAATACTCAATCACATATCTAAAGCACGATAAGATATCAAAGAAATCTAACATAACTACAAAGTCTAAATATCAACAACATCCAATAACAACAACAATATCCAAGTCTCAAAATATAAGCCAGAAATAAATTCGATACCAGAATGCTAATAAAAACTAACTAGGATAACTAGTAATTTCGGCTAGGCCGCCCGACAATCACTCCTGAGCTACTGGGTCCAAGTCTGCACCATCTATCTCCTGTGATCCATAATATGTAGGACACATCTCCTCTATGAAGTCGTTTGGAAAAAAAATCCAATCAGGATTGGAACGAAGTACAACCCAATAGTAGTTCTAATTAATTGACAAAGACTATAAAATAGTTATAGTAAGTAATACATGATGAGCAAGAAAAAGAAATAAATCGGAGAATAAAATACTGTCATAATTAATTTAAGAAGCAAGAAAGATAAGCTTGATGAATCCTGAAAGTATGGTAAATAAAGACGGTAAATAAATGAGAACTAATCTGAGATATATATGATGTGTGTCCAGCAAGTATCATGTGAAGCCAGCAAGAAAGTACTAGACTAGTATATTTTAAAATACCGCTTTCGACATGTAAACGGTTATGGGGGTAATACGGCTCATCGCACACTTGGTGTGCGACTGTTATCATTCCTAATTAGACCAGAAGGGGTGGTTCCAGATTTTGAAAATATTTAATTGTCTACTCGAGTATTTTCCCGTCCGACTAGTATAAATGAATCCAAGTTTCGACACGCAAATTAAGTATGAGGCCAGCCAGATAAAAGTAAGTGATGCCAGTAAGTGAGTCCTGATGTGATGCCAGTAAAAGAGTCCTGAAGTAAAGGCCAGACAAGTATGATGCACGTGTCGCAAGAGAGTGAATCCATATAATATTAATCCGTGTATCCATAGTATCGAGAAATTAGGTAAAATAATAATATAAACAAGAATTATAGTAATTATCAAATAAAATAAACTATCAGATAATGTACTCGCTTGTGATCCAGAGGAATGAATATCAAACAGTGTATGTACTGGAGTCCAAGTGGCCTATATATGAATTATCATGTTAAAAGGTATTTATGAATCATATATAAGTCTAAAATAGGTTAAAACCATGTTTCTATGTCAAGTCTTGTCAAAATAGGTCAATATCTTGATTCTAGATTCAAGTCTAGTTTCTAGGATGGTTACAAGACTAAATTAGCTAATACTAGGTAATACTAGACTATACTTAGGTTTCTAGGTCCACACCTTGAATGTACTAGCTAATATTACTTCATATTAGTTAATACTTAATTAATATAGCTATACTAGATATTACTAGTATATATAACTCATATACATTAATACCAAGTTAATACTTTAACCGTATAACACTTACCTTAGTAATACTCTAACCAATAACCTTATATATATATATATATATATATATATATATATATATATATATATATATATATATATATATATATATATATATAGCAAACCTTAACTAGAACTCAACTCACTAAAACCTGTGAACACTCACTTAATACCCTTCCACCCTCAACACTCAACTCACACTCCAACTGGGACCTTAGAGAAACTATGCATTGGTGCACAAAAATCTGAGTGCAACTGCACTGCACACACAAAGCTTCTCAAACCCCTGATACACTCTAATACTTGTATCCTTACATAACTCACACAATCGTTCAATTAGTTCACTCACATCACTACACTGACTTGTACCCTTATCTGACACTCTCCCAAAACATACACACACAACCTCTCACTTACACTAATAAGTACACACATAGTCTATTTGACACTGCATATATTTGTATAGATAGATAATTAGATTGATAGGCATATAATTAACTCTAATGCACACAGGTAATACTCTTTACCTTAGCACTACTACCCATCCTTAATACCAACACCTTATCATACCAGTATCTAGAACTTTAGTAGACTCAATATTTATCTTACCCATTTCTAGTTCTAAAACTCATTGGTATCATACTACCCCTTAACTTACCATACCCGATAACATCTATTCCTAGTTATCATAATACCTCACTCCATGACATCTTGAGATACGTAATACCCTAATCTCATAACATGTTTACTACCCCATTTCCAGAGCAGCGTATTTTTTTATTTTAATTTGGTTAATTATATATTTATCATAAATATTTATATTAATATTTAATTATTGGTTGTATTATTTTTTATTAGTTATTTAGTATTTTGGCTAGCCTGGACCCATGTCAGACCCTAGTGGATCCATGCCAGACCCAACCAACACCTTTCTTAGACTTATTTATTGGCTTAGAATAGTTATTTATAATTTTATTGGCTAGTTGGAGTGATTAGGGATTAATTTGAGTACATTTGGAACCCCAAACCCAAACCCCATTTAGGATGACTTGATTTGGAGGGCATTTTGGTCATTTTTTCTAACCCAACCCTAACCCTTAACCCTTGTCCGATCAT